>CM052898.1:49201275-49223366 GCA_028534135.1 Potos flavus | reverse complement strand
AAAAAAAACAACAAGTACAGGCAGTTGTTTTTTAACTTTGTGACTGCTAGAGGCAATAGATAAGGGTTGGGTCACACAGTAGATGAAAAAAAAGGCTGAAAAAAGGAAGAGTTAGGGAATAGATGTCCATAGGGGCTTTGAAATCTTCGACATATTCTAGGAAATCTAGAAGTTCATGCACATGCATAGGCATGTGTGCCCAGGGATGCACGTGCTCAGGAAACAATCTAAAAAACCCTAAGCTCTCACCTTTTGGTTGCCCTTGAAGCACTGCACAAGGGAATACTAAGGTGGGGTTATAACCACTTGCCTTCACATGGAAAGCATATCCTAATACACGCTCAGAGCCCCTTGGCAAACTGGGAGATTTATTGATTCCAGGCATTTATAGAAAATTTTGCCCCATCATTAGCTGACCACTAAGCTAACTAAGTAGATGTCAGTGGCCTGATAAGACAAAGTATAAATAAATTATAGTTCGGGATAGTCACTTAACAGACAACTACCAGAAGCAGCAGTAATGACAAAAGACCTTGAGGAAGGAGAGAATATGATTTCTAGAGTTGCACATTCAATTACTTAAAATGTCCAGTTTCCAACAAGAAATTACAAGAATACTTCCCAACTCATTCTATGAGGCTCTTGTCCTTATGTCCCTCTCCTTTCCCTGTCCAGGGAGACAGAGGGGAGGATCATTATGTCTGCTTCCTAATGGGGGGTTCCATTGGGAAGTGAGATGCTCATCAATCTTGCTTGTAGCCCCCCACCCCAGCTTAAAGAGTAAGTCTCATAGAACCCCCTCACCTTGGCAATGGTGGGGAAGGGGAAAAGCCCAGTACTCCCCAGTGGACCCTGGGCCTACGAGGATTCCCTCTCTCACCTCTTGCCACACTTTTGCTCATTGGGGGTGGGGGAGGAGGGTGAGTGACTGTGGTCGGGCCAGTCCTGCCACTTCTCTGTATACTTCTGGGGCAGTGCCTTTTCTTGCCCCAGTCTTAGCAGACATCCTTAATCATCCTTAAAGGTAAGATCCTCAACTCTGTCCTCAATCTCGTATCTCGATTGTCAGTACCGGGAAAACAGGAAAAGGCCCCCTCAACATCTAGATCAAAGGCATTCACAACCTATCGTGACCTGCTCTTTCTTCTTTGGTTTCCTTCCTGCTCCTGCTTCCTTCCCTCTAACTCTGTTCTCTAGGAACACCGAACCGTCAGCAGTTTCTGGAATGAGTTATGACATGCTCTCTCTTTTTCTCCAAACCTTTGTACACAATCGTCCCTCTGTTGGCGGTAACCGCCTTCCACCTTTGCCCAGCGGATTCTTTCTTACCCTTCATGAGTCACCTCAGTGCTGCCTCCTCTGGGAAGCCCTCCATGACCACTCTTGTCTCCCAGGCTACATCAGGTGGCTCTCTTGGGCCACCCTCACTCCTTTGCTTCCTTTATGTAGTATTTGTCATGCCGTATTTGTGGCAGGGGCAGAAAGCTGTCCAGCACGGTTTATTCTCCCACCACCATAGCAAACAGCTGTTGCTGGAAGACAGTTCCCACTCCTCCTCTTGCATTTCCAGAAGATAGGGAGGAAATGTTACAATGTCACAAGGTTGGAGGATAAAGAATTACTGGGAAATAACATTAGACAGGGTGATCCAGGAGGGCCTGAGTTGATGCTCAAATGGCAGGAAGGACACAGCCGTATCAAGATCTTGAGAATGGGGGCAAGGGGGAACTGTTGAGACAGAGGAACTAAGAAGGGCAATGGTGGAACAAGTCTGATGTATTTGAGAACAGTAAGAAGGCCAGTGTGGCAGGAGAAGACTGACCGATCGGGGAGAAAGGAAGATTAACTGGAGCAGGGCCCTGCTTCCCTGCTTTGTTTTTCTCCATCACACTTACACCATCTAATACACTATATATTTCGCTTATTTATATGATTTATTTGCTGGGGCTGCCACTAGAACGTAAGTTCCACGAGGGCAGGGGTTTTGTCTAATTTGTTCCCTGCTCTCTCTCCAGGGCTCAGAACAGTGCCTGCCACACAGCTAAGTGCTCAAACCTAGGCTTGTTGCATGAATAAATCCATGAAAAATAGACAAAGACCAAATGATGTAGGGCCTCGAAGACCACTGGAGTAGGGCCATTCCAGGTAAAGGGGACCAGAGACCCACCTAGGGATGGGCATGTGTTGGTTAATTTTTTATTCTAACTGCTCTGATTAAATCTTAATTGATATACCAGTTAACCACATTTTTTATTTGCTGAAGTATGTTCTTTTTCTACCTTCACTCTTCCCTTCCTCTCCAAAAAAGGAACATATGACATATACAATTCCATATCTTGCTTTGTCGCTTAGTAATATCTCTTAGAGCTATTTAGTTGCATAGTATTCCACTGACTGGATGTATTGTGGCTTATTTAACCAGTTCCCCTTTGATGGAAATTTAAATGAAATTTTGTGTGTGGGGGGGGGGTGTTTACTTATGTGTTATTTACCACACAAAGTAGTAGAGATCTTGAGAAGCCTTGCTTTTCTCATGTTCTTAGCATGTAACAATGCTTAGCACATAAGAGATTCTCAGTAAATAGTTTATTGAAAGAATGAAACACTCCTAGACATTTTTTATGGGCTATCTTATTCACACCCATCACCACTCTCCAATCTCTATTGTCAGCCCAGACTACACTGAGAGACCCAGATTGCTAACTGCCCCCTCTCTGCCTCAACCTCCTCCACATCTCCACTTACGTGTCCCACAGAGGTCCTCTGAGTCAGTATTTCTGGAACTGAACTCCTCACTCTTAACCTCACTTTTACCTCCTTTGAGCCTTCCAGGCTCCACTCTTCTTTCTCTCTGACCTCGAGAGCTCAATCAGATAGTACCAGTTCCCATCCATGTCCCACTGATGTGACAAACTTCCTCAAGTGAGTTTTCTGCACAGATTGATAGGTCGCAATCCCTGACATTCCCTGCCAACCCAGACTCGCATGCAGTCCCAGCTTGGGCTTCCTCCTCTCTCACTTCCAGCCGGACACCAGTTTAGTGGAAGACTCTTAAAACAGCTGTCATCATGACATTCCCTTAACTAACAACTCTGAGGTCTGTCTCCCCCCAACCCAAACCTGCTCTACCAAAGGTCTTTTATATAACTCTTCCCCTCCCCTTCATTTTCCACAGGCCCTATCCTGGTTATCTATCGCTGTGTAACAAAGCAGCCCCAAACATAGCAACTTAAAACAAGAATTTATTAGCCTCTCTCGGTTCTGTAGGTTGGCTGGGCTCAAATGAGTAGGTCTCACTTGGAGTCTCTTGTATCATGACAGTCAACTTTTAATTGGGGCTACAGTCATTCGAAGTTTAACATGGCTGGACCTCCCAAGTGGTGCAGTTACATGGCTGGCAATTAATGCTGACTACCTGCTGGGGGCCCAGGTGGGGCTGTTGATAAGAACCCCTATAATGGTTTGGGCTTCTCAAAGCATTGAGACTGCTTCCTGAGGAGCAGCTTCTACTGCCTGAGGATTTCAAGACTTATGGGCGAAAACCATAAGGCTTCTTATGATCACTTCTGCTATAGCCTATTGGCCAAATGAGTCAGGAAGTTCAACCCAAATTCAAAGGGAAGGGAAGTAGATTCCACATCTCAAAGGAGGAGCACCATCTTTAATCTACCATTGTCCACCTTCTGGACACAAATTATTTACATTCCTTCCATGTGCAAAATATATTCACTTCCTCCCAAGGACCCTTAAAGTCTCATCCCAAAACATCACTGGCTCATAATGGATCATATCATATAAATCAGGTCCAGGTACAGATTAGGCGTGATTCCTCAAGAATAGCTTATTGAAAAAAAAAAAAAAAGAACAGCTTGTTGAGTACTATTCTTCTTGATCTGAAGACCTGCAAACTACAGACAGGTTTTCTGCTCTCCAGAAACCAAAAGAGTTAACAGGCTTGAGATAAGCAAAGCAGACACTTTTCTTTTCTTTTTTTAACTTATTTATTTATTTCAGGTAGGGGAGGGGCAGAGGGCGATGGAGAGAAAGTCCCAAGCCCCAACTTCCCGCTGAGCGTGGAGCCTGACTCGGGGCTCCATCTTACAACCCTGAGATCACAACCTGAGCTGAAACCAAGAGTCGGATGCTCAACCAACTGTACCACCCAGGTGCCCCCAGAGCAGACACTTCTGTTCAAAAACAGGGGAAAAAGAGGAGTCACATAGCTACCACTGAGCCATAGCAATTCTGAAATCCAGTTAGGCACACATTGCCAGCTCTTCGATTAGGGTCCAGTCCTGCTCCCTGGGAATGATTCTTTGCAGCTCTTGATTCTACCCTCTTGGCTCTTGGGTTTCTTCTGAGTCATCCTTTCTTTTCCATAAGAAACAGCCCATTTTGAGAGCCACCTGGGTGGCTCAGTTGGTTAAGCGCCTGCCTTCAGGTTGGGTCATGATCCCAAGGTCCTGGGATCAAGCCCTGAGTGAGGCTCCCTGCTCAGCGGGGAGTCTGCTTCTCCTTCTGCCCCTCCCCCTGCTGGGGCTCTCTCTCAAATAAATAAATATAAATATTTATAAAATGTATAAAATATATATAAATATAAATAAATATAAAAATAAATATAAATAAATACATCTTAAAAATCTTAATAAATCTTAAAAAAAAAAGAAATGGCCCACATTTACATCTGAATAGCCTTCTCGGTTAGCTTTTTAGAAGGCAGAGGCTTTGCCTTTTCCTGTGTTCTGTAATTGCTTATCTTCAAACCTGGCATTTTGTATGGCTGCAGAATGGGGTGGAATTTCCATAATTCTTGGCCTTTGAGATGATTTCCAATTTCCATTCCCCTGAATACTCTGCAAATGGTACTCATTGAGCACCTACAGTGCCCCAGCGCTGTTCTAGGGATCAGGGATATAGCAATGAGTGAAACAGACAAAAATGCCTGCCCTTATGCAACTGCCATTCTAGTGGGAGAGACGGGCAATAAGCAAGTAAACAATATAAAGAAACAAAAAAAGCACCTGGGTGGCTCAGCCAGTTAAGCGTCTGACTCTTGGTTTCAGCTCAGGTCATGATCTCACGGTCATAGGACCGATCCCTGCATCCAGCTCCAGGCTCAGCGGGGAGTCTGCTTGAAGATTCTCTCCCTCTGCCCTTCCCCTCACTCACTCTCTCTCTCAAATAAATAAATCTTAAAAAAGGCAAGCAGGAAAATAGCAAGTGATGTTTGGTGTCTAAGTGTTGATAGGAAGGGGAGCTTTCATTTTCAATAGGAAAGGCCATTCTCACTGAGAAGATGACATTTAAGTCAAGAGCTGAGAAAAGTGAGGGAGTGGCCATACAGATATCTGGGGGAAGAGCTTTCTAGACAGAAATGCAACTGTAAAGGCCTGAGTTAAATGTGTGCCTTCTCTTTTCATAAACTAGTATAGTTTGAGCAGACTGATCTGAGGGGATATGAGAAGGAGATGAGGTCAGAGAGGTATTTGGAGGTCAAAGCTTTTAGTTTTAGTGTGATTTATGGGAAGAGTTTGAAGATGAGAATGACGGTTTGCCATTTTTATAGAATTACTCTGGTTGCTGTGTTAAGAAATGGTAAGAAGTGACATGGGAGCAGGAAACCAAGATTTTTTGCAATACTTCAGGGGAGAAATGATGGAGGTTCAGACCAGGTGGTAATGGCAGAGATAGTAAGAAGTAGTTATGTTCTGAATAGCTTTTGAAGGCTGTGGATGAGGGGCACAAGACAAAAGGGAGTTAAATTCGTTTTCCAGGACTGCTGTAACACATCACCACAAGCTTGGTGGCTTAAAACAACAGAAATGTATTCTCTCATACAACTCAAATAGAAAACTCAAAATCAGGCCCCCCCCCCCTTTTTTTTGGTCTTTTTCAGCTCCTGGGGTCTGTCAGCATTCTTTGGTTTGTGGCTACTCACTCAAATCTCTGATTCCATCTTCACAGGGACTTCTTTTCTCTGTGTGTTTGTACTCTGTGTGTTATCTTTTAAGGACACTTGTCAATGGATGTAAGACCCACCCGACTAATCCTGGATGCTCTCATCTCGAGATCCTTAATTACATTTGCAAATACCCTTTTTCCAAATCAGGTCACATCCACAGGTTCCAGGATGTAGGCTTATCTTTTTACAGGTCACCATTCAATCTGCTATCAGAGACAAGAATGATTCCAAAGTTTTTTGGAGTGAGCAACTGAAAGAATGACGTTTTCATGAACCAAGTCGGGAAAAGACTATGAGAAGAGCATGTTGTTGAAGATGGAGATAAAGTTCCGAGTTGATCTTAATGTGTTTGGGTGGGGTGAGTCTTTGATAGGGTGTCCCACCCTCTTAAGAGCTCTACAGTGTACAATTTATTGCCTCATCTTTGACCATAAGCTCAGGGAGTCTTGAGCTCTTGTCACCAGCTGGACTCCAAAGCCTGACCTTTACTGCCTACCTGCTTGTACTCATTGTCCCACATTTTTCCTTAGGCTCTTCTTTCCAGCTTATCTTTTTTTCCCCTCCAGCTTATCTTTTAACTCTGGCAAAAGACCTGAGGGGCATAACATTACCTGATGGAAACCCAAATACCCCTCAATCGGGGCACCTGGTGGCTCAGTTAGTTAAGCGTCTGCCTTCGGCTCAGGGGCTCAGGTCATGATCTCAGGGTCCCGGGATCAAGCCGCATCTGGCTCTCCACTCTGGGGAGCCTGCTTCCCCCTCTCCCTCTGCCTGCCTCTCTGCCTACTTGTGCGCACTCTCTCTCTGTCAAATAAATAAATACAATCTTTAAAAAACAAACAAACAATACTCCTCAAGCAATAATAACTGCCCAGACCACCCAGACCAGTTTGAACTTATCCCCCTACTCACACGTATGCAGATGGACCATGGAGTGACCCACATAGTGATCAAGACTTACACTTACCTCATTATAATAGTAAAATCTCCACCCAAGGAGGAGCACAAGGCTTCAAATACTAACATACAATGTATGTATATGCATATTTCCTTAAGGCACATGCACCTCCTTTTGCCCGCCTCTACATAAGATGACAAGGTTCCCCTATCGAACCCTAAATAAAAGGAATCCATTCACCTTTGCTCCAGGAACCACGGGTTTGTAAGTTATGCCCCAGTGATCTCCTTATTTGCTGCAAATAAGTTTATTTTGTGAGACAACTCCACCTAGTGCATCTGTGACTCGCTAAGGAGTGACCTCATGTTAGTTGGATTACGCTGGTTTTCCATTTTCTTGGACCAGACAGAATGTTCTGGTAATTCACCAGAGGAGGTCTAATTCACCTCCATGTCTCTATCACTCTGTTACACAATTGGTACAGTCATTTTCAGTCGACTAGATCATGCACATTGACATCCAACCTCCCCTGATTCACATCTCACTCTACCACTTACTGTGTGAGCGAAGTCAAACCCACCTGTAGCGGGTCTCTGTTCCCTATTTGCAAAATGGTGAAAATAATCTTTCCTTAAGTGATTAAAGTAAGGACAAATGGAGATGATCCAAAGGTGTAGTACAGGAACCTGGTAGGTGCTCAGCAAATATGGGTACCCTTCCTCAACCCAATGTAAGTTTGTCAAATAACCACTCTTTTATCTCCCAATGCTTAGAGACCTCGCCCTGAGAAAGTCTGTTCCTAGAGCATGCATGCTTTGTTGATTTTGAAGAGCTCAGGGCACACAGTAGGACTACTTAGTTGACTGATCAGTGCCTTCTGCAGAGGGACAGTACTGGAAGAGCCAGTTTACTCTCGTCCTCTCTTTCCTGGCATTCATTATTCTGGGGGAACCCGGGGGAGGGTGGGGAGGGTGGGGAGATGGCTGAGACAGCGGTTTGTGGATTCAACATGGCGCTGTCCTTCTCATTGTACGAGCCTCAAAGATGGCAACAACCAATAGGGGGCAGACATGGTTGTGCCACGTGATCCACGCTCAGCCCAGAAGCGGCCGGAACGTGACGCAAGATTGAGGCGGGGCTCCTCCCCCGCACTCTTGGCGTCGAGAGTCTCGTGACAAGTACTTCCGCTCCGGGCGGCGGCGGTGGCGGAAGTGGGAGCGGAGCCGGAGTCTTGGCCATAAAGCCCGAGGCGGCGGCGGCGGTGGCGGCGGCGTTGAAGGGTTGGGGAGTGCTGAGGAGTCCGCTGGAACCGGAACTTGGACTTCTACTCAATCCCTGCCTTCCCTTGTACTTCCTCCTCGGCGGGAGCCCTAGCGACGCGCCCGGCCCGGAGCCTCCAGCGGAGCGGCCGCGGTAAGCAGCGGGCCCAGCCTGGCCGGTGGCCTGGCCCCATCCCCCTCCTCAGCTCCTCGGTCGCCCGGGCCCCGCGTCGTCCCTATGTTGGGCAGGCTCTGGGCCCAGCGCAGGCCTCGCGGGGAAACCCTGCGTCGCTCAGGGCCCAAGAGCAGGCCCGGACCGCACCCGGCCGGGAGGGAGGTCAGAAGTTGCCGGGTGTGACCTCTGGCCGGGTTGCCGACCGCGGGCTGGCGGTCCCGGACGCCTCGTTTGCTGGTAGCGTCAAGAACCGAGCCGGAGTGTCTCCTGATTTTGGTGGCCTCTGGACACTGGGGGCCTGTGCCGCGGGGGACGCGCTATTGGGCTGAGTCCCTTGGAGCACCGAGCCGGAGTTTATCGGAGCCGACCCCGCCCGCTGCCTTGTCTGGGGACGCTGGCCCGGGCGCCCCGCATCGCGCGGGCCTTGGTAACAGGCCCCCCGGGGCTGAGCCACGTTCCCATCTGTATCTTCAGTTAACAGCCTGACCCTGTTAGTGAGAGAGGTACTCTGACTGCAACTGAGTCAAGGCAGTGAGTCAGGTCACATGCATTGGGCTTACCCCAAGCACTTGTATACATGTGAGACGCCTCTGGCTCTGTGAGACAGGGAGCTTTTGTCGTAAGTATGTTGTGGTATATCCCGAAAGAAGTTTTCAAACTTATTGGGGGAAAGATGGTGGTTGGCTGTAGAGCTGTGTTTGGACTCCACTGCGTTTGGGGACCTCTTACTGCCTTAAAGCTTGATGCCTAATGGTTCGTAAAAGTGGAAAATTTGTAATAATAATAGCAAACATCTGAGCGCAGGTTGTGGTCTCGGCAGCGTGGCAAGACCTTTGCACAGATTTTTATGTTTAAGGCTCAGAACAGCCCTCTGAAGTACCATTATTGTTAAAGAACAGAGAGGTTAAGTTGTTTGTCCAAGGTCACACAGCTAATAAGTTAAGGAGCGAAGGTTCAAGCTGAGGCAGTCAGACTCCGTAGTACTGTACGCAGTTTCTGGGTTGTACTGCTTTGCAATGCTCCTGAAGTTTGTGATCTATTTTTTGCCACCTGGTATCTTCATCTCAATGCCTCCTTTGTTTCTAGTGATGCCATTTGAAATCCTCCTCTGGTTTTATCTAACAGCCACCTTAGTTCTACCTTAAAATCATAAAATATTCCATTTGCGGTTGTGACTTTTAATACAGGTGTTTTTTTGTTTTTTTGTAGCCTAGTGTCAGTATTAGATGCTCTACAGTCTTAGCAAAGCACCTAAATGAGGTCTGAAAAATGTTGTTATGTAAATGTTTTGTCAAGTGAATTAAGCCTGGCAATCCTGCCATGTGAACCTTTCTTAAAACCTTAGTACATGGGTATCTAGCCAGTTAGTTCTTTCCTGTTGAAAATACCCTATCTTCTCTTGGATTCCAAAAGAACAGGCTCTTGTCTCTTCCTTGTGACTTAAGCAGCTGATTAGCCGCATGACTTCTCATCCATGGATTGATAGAGTCTCCTATTAGTGTGTTTCTCTTCAGACTTGGGAGAGTTTGCTCAGATTTGAGTCTAAGAACTGGAAGGTGAGTTGTGTATACTTCTGAAGATACTGTCCAGTCTTAAGCTTAGTCCTCCCAACCCTGTTGTATTCTAATTTCTTTTTTTTTAATTGTGCTACCTAAACTGATATATTTAAGTGAGTAAATAGTATGGTAGTCTTAAATGATGTTTGAATTTAGAGAGGAGAGTAATGATGAGCACCTTTTCATTCATCGAGATGTTTTGAGTATCTACCATGTATTAGGCATTACTGGTTATTGAGTCAGGGATGTAGGTGTGGTTATTGTAAAGGAATTTAAAAATGATGTGTGATCATGGCCAGGAATTCTGTTGTGGAATGGCTTGGTGGTAGAACCGGAGGTTTTTGGAAAAGAGGAGTTGTTTCTCATCTCTGCAAGTGAATCCATAGTAGCCAGTCTGGTGTTCTGGCCAACTTGAAGGCTTTGTTAATTGTAACAGCACTTGTATGATTTGCTCTTGAGAGTATAGAAGATAATGTTACAGTTTCAAATTGATCATGTCTTTGGAAGAGAAACCTTCAACACTAGTTTTTCCTTTTGCTCTAGTGGCATTTTGTTCACTTCAGGGAGTTCATGTCATTGCCATTTGACACTGCTAATGTTTGCTGTTGCAGTGCTGTTTGAGCAAAGGCACATTTGACATGGTGGATTTTTTTTTTTCTTTAGCTGATGAAGAAAGTTTAATATAGTGCCCACCGGTTATAGTGCCAGTATTTTACTAAATAAAGCCCTATGCCACCCCATCTCCTGCAACCGCTCTGGCTCCCCTTCTTTTAAAGGAGATGAGTTTTGTGTTTGTGGTAGAACTGCATGAGTAAATAAACAGAAGGGTGGAATGTAGGAGAAAGCACTCTAAAAATAGTTTTGTAGTTTATCTCTCCAGGTAATTGTTAGCAATCACTTGGGCATTTGCTTGTTTTGTTATGTTTTGGTTGTGCCAACCAGGCCTAAGCCCCCAAATCCCATAATCAAAGAGCATTGCTTTATAGTAAAGTATGGCTTTGAGTCAGATTCCTGACCCCACCACCAAGTGAAGCAAAAGGTTTTGGTTGTTTGATTAACTTCTAATAAATCTCTAAAGAGAATTGTGATAATATCATTTCTGCCTTTTTATTTGGTATTAGCCTTTCTGTGCAAAGGTGTAGCAAACCCAGACCACATTCTTATGATAGTCTTCTTAAGCACTCTTCCTTTCTGAGATTTGACTTAAACATTTGCTGTTATTCCTGTGGTAAAATTGTTTAACTCTGCATCTGTACAATTCAACAAATAAGGCTGAGGATTTGACTAGGTTTTGGACTAGGAGTTATAGGCAAGGTTTTCTGGGAAAGTAAGGAGGAGGAGTCCTCCTGAGTAAGGCTAAATGGTGGTTCCCCTTGGTACTGATGTCATCCTCTGAAGGAGATTGAAGCTCTAGAAATGAGCACCCCCACACACACCGCTTTGCCGCTCCTGGCTTTCTGCTGACTCTCATCTCCCATGTAAGGTTGCCATTGTATTCCCAGTCATCCATTCCTGTGTTACCATGTATCTGTTAATGCCATCTAATAGATCTCTGTGCTTCTATGTCTGCAGTTTGCTGCAGACACATTTTACAACGTGTTGATCTCTTTAGTTATTTGTTATCACATCTTCTATTTTCTGCCTTTTCCTAAACACAGAAGAATAGTTTGCATTAATGTTTTAAAACTTCTTAATGGTGATTGTGGTCAGTGTGATTTGTGAATCAAAGGTAAAAATGATGTGTGGTGGGTGAAATCAGAACAGGCTTTTTAGCAGTGCCTCTGACTAGTTTCAATTTTAGTACTCAGGCTATGATTTCAAAAACAAATTTAAGAATAGCTACTTGCAAAATGTCTCTGTGGGGGAGGAAGAAAGCTTGGGAGTTGGTTCCAGTGGTGACATAGTGTTGGCCTTGCTCATTTGCCTGAGGATGCAGTAGTTAATGCAGGGGACCTCAAGCCTCTCCTGGTCTGTTTTGGTGATGTCATCACTGCCATGGAGATCAGTCTAACTGATTTTGTTGTCCATTTCCTGGTCAACTTGGACTGCTTGCTGTCAGGGCAGAGCAAATCCAAAGAAGCATATTAAGGGAGGAGGCCTGGGACCTGGGCAGTGTTAGGAATTCTGTAACCTCACTTGGCTCTCAAAATGAGCTTGCTTGTGTGACTGCTGCCAGACACGGTGAAGGAGCTTCTCTGTTCTCCCTGACCCTGCAAGTAAAGATGGCTTGTGCTTGCTACTCACTTTCCTGGAGTTACACAGGTCAGTTCAGTAATCCTTCAAAAATTACACCATGAGCTACGTCGTTGGTTTCTAATTTTTGTATGCAATTTTGACCTAAAGTTTATTTCCATTTGATGAGCTTTTAATTCGAGTAATTCAAGAATGTGTGATAAAGCCAATATGAATGGGACTCCTGGGTGGCTCAGTCGGTTAAGTGTCTGCCTTCGGCTCGGGTCATGATCCCGGGGTCCTGGGATCGAGTCCCGCATCGGGCTCCTTGCTCTGCAGGGAGCCTGCTTCTCCCTCTGCCGGCCACTCTGCCTGCTTGTACGCTCTCTCTCTGACAAATAAATAGATAAAATCTTAAAAAAAAAAAAAAAAGCCAATATGAATAACCTTTTAAAAACCCAGTTGTAATAGCACAGACTTTATAAAAAGTAGTGCTTCTTACATATGGTATTTAGTCAGTCTACCAACAGTGCTCTGTGTACTTACACATCTCAGGACCCCGGAAATAACTCTAGGTCATCCGGACAACCCACAAGTTCACAGGCACTCTTAAATCCTGTGACCTCTGCCATTCAGTTGACGGTTGTTAAAGAGTATTAACATTTTGTAGAAACCTTCTTACATGATATTTGTCTTTAAATGCTTTTTAGTGTTTGTGTAGTGCTTACCATTTACATAGGATTTCATTTGGTGCACACAACATCTCTGTATGCTGAGAGGGTAGCCTTTTCTGTTTTTCTGCATGAGATAGTTCTGGATCCTCAGGTGGTCCAGCTGCGAGAATGTTAATCTATGTCTGCTGAAACATAGCTATTTCCTATTTCTAACACACCACCCTGCCTTTTTGTTTATACACAATGCCTTTAAAGATCTCAGCATTTGACTCCTTGTAAAAAATGTATTTTTCTTCCACTACCATTTATTTATTTATTTTAAAGTTTGTTTTTTGTCTCTGTTATCTCTGTACCAACCGTGGGGCTCAAACTCGCAACCCCAAGATCAAGAGTCTCATGTTCTTCCAACTGAGCCAGCCAGACGCCCCCCACTACCTTTTATTTAAAATGACATTTCTCGGGGTGCCTGGGTTGCTCAGTCGGCCAACTTGATTTCTGGCTAAGGTCATGATTTTGGGGTCCTGGGATAGAGCCCCGTGTCAGGCTCCACGCTTAGCAGGGAGTCTGCTCTAGGATTTTTTCCTTCTCCTGTCCTCCTGCTTGTGCCCACATGCACACACTCGCTCCCTCTCTCTCAAATAAATAAATCTTTAGTAAAATAAAATGACATTCTCTTTGCTGGTTATTAAACAAGTCCGTTCTTTTTAAGAAAAAAAAAAAAACTAGGGAAATACAGAAGTAAAAAATAAAAAATCGATTCACTACCCACAGGAAGACCACTGTGTTAACTGGTTATTTTCTTCCTGTGAATGTATACTTTAATATCTTTCTTTTATGAAGTTGAATAAAATATGGTGTGGGAATTTTACAACAGCTGGGGGGGGTTGCTGAACAGTCTTGCATCTTCGACCTATGGGATCTCTCCTAAGAAACACTCGGGGAGATCATGAAGCTGGGGATCATGAGACTAGCTGTTTTTTCAGATGTTTAATGACCACAGGTGAAGAACCTGATGCATTCAGTTCAAGAACAAAGTTATTTGGCATGGTGACGCTGGATAAGTATAGCGGTGCCCTTATTTTTAAGTAATTTTTCACTTCTACATGTGAGTAAACTTTGAATTTGAAGTAGAACATACTTACAGAAAAGCATACAAATAAGTGAACTTGGAGAATTTTTATAAACTTAGAAGCCCCCTTGTGCCTCCTTCGAGTGGTTATACTCCCCTCCTCCCAGGGTGATGAGTCTGATTTTTTAACACTGTAGTGTGATTTTGCTGGATTTGGACTTTGTATAAGTGGAGTTATACACTGTGTACTCTTCTGTGTCCGGTTTCTTTGATCCATTGTTGTTTGTGAGATTTTGTATTGAGTGCAGTTGTAAACTCCATTTTCATTGCCCAGAAGTATTCCATTAGGTGGTATACCATAATGTATTTATTAACTTATTGATGTTTATTTGGGTAGCTTGTAATTTATGGTTGTTACAAATAATGGTGTATGAATGTTCTTGTGTCTGCCTTCTGACTAATACATGTACACATTTCTTTTTTTCTTTTTTTTTAAGATTTTATTTATTTATTTATTCGACAGAGAGAGAGAGAGAGAGAGAGATCACAAGTAGGCAGAGAGAGAGGAGGAAGCAGGCTCCCTGCTGAGCAGAGAGCCCGATGCGGGACTCGATCCCAGGACCCTGAGATCATGACCTGAGCGGAAAGCAGAGGCTTTAAACCACTGAGCCGCCCAGGTGCCCCCATGTAACATTTCTATTACGTTAATACCGAGGAGTGGAAAGGCTGAGTTTTAGGGTATGTATCTGTATTCTTTTGCTAGGGCTGCTGTAACAAATACCACAGACTGAGTGGCTTAACCAAAATAAATTTATTTTCCAAAATTTATTTATTTTCCTGTAACGCTGGAAGCTGGAAGCTCAAGATCAAAGTGTCAGGTTGATTTGTTTTGAGACTTCTTTTCTTAGCTTGGAGATAGGTGTCTTTTTATGTCTTCACATGTTCTTTCCTCTGTACCCATCTGTGTCCTAATCTCTTCTTGTAAGGTCATACTGATTAGAGCTCACCCTCATGACCTCATTTAACTTCAGTCACGTCTTTAAAGACCCTGTCTCCAAAGATTGTCACATTTTGAAATGTTGGGGGTTAGGACTTCAATATATGAATTTGGTGGGGATTCACTTCATCTCATACCGCTATGTGCTACACTTTGGTAGATACTGTCAATTACCCAGTTGTTGTACCAGCTTACACTCCCACTAAGAGTGTAAGAGAGTTCCAAATATTCCACATCTTTGCTAACACTTGTCTTCTTTTCATTTTCTTGGCCCTCTGGTAGGAACCTGTTTTTCATGGCCCCATTCAGTACCAGTGTAGGCAGTCCTTGAGGGAGTAGAGAAGTTGTTTCTGGAGCTGAGTGTGTTACAGTTTGAGGCAACCTCTTGTAAATGTTTTGTAAACCCGTAAGGGTTAGAAAAGCAGAATGGTTTCAGTCCAGTGAGTGGTTAGTCCTCCATAGTTGCCCTTGTGGATTAGTTTTTGCATTTATAATCTGGATCCATTCCTGGCGGTGGAATTGGCCCAAAAGTATCATCTGTGAGATATAAATCTAGCCATAATAAATGGTGCTTTCATTCAGACTCTTCTTTCATCTGACACTTGAGTTCTTAAAATATTGGATTCCTTCATACACATGTTAGAAATAGGCCTGTTTGCATGTTCTGACTGTCCATTTAGATATTGGTGTTTGACCAACAGCTTTCTGGCTGAGTGATCTTGAGCTTTTTTGTACATCTGCTGTAGACCTTTGAGAATAATATTACATGATTTTACCCCTCCCCCACTCTAAACTCCTGGAGGGCAGGGATGAATCATTCTAGGATGGATCTTGAAATATTACTCAGTAAACTTTATTTTTTTCCCCCAGTTCTAACTTTACGCAGTAAGTTACTATTTGTAGCATGTAAGTTATGCTTCTGGGCCAGTGATTCATATGTAGAGCTTTCCTGAATGCTAAACTGTGTTCTGTGTTCATTTGACAGATTTTTATTGTCTAGTATAAGAAAACACTGCTGGCAGCTGTGGGGAGTATAAAATAAAGATCACTGGAGGTTTAGGAATAATCGTAAAAACAAGGCAGATGAGAGTCATAAAAGTAGCTTAAAGAAAATGCTAGAGGTGTTAAAATGGCTAGGTTAGGTCGGCGCGGAGTGGAGTTTTGGTATGGAGGGGAGACTTGGGAAACCCATTATAGTTGGAGGGAATGGCATAAGCAAATGAATGGAAGTAGGGAAATGCTAAGGCAGATGGAGTAGCTGCAATATCTCCAAATTGGGAATGACTGTATGTATAGGGGCCAGATGCGTGGGGGAGGGGAGGCACTCCAGTGCCTTCTTGAAGAGTTTATGTTTAACAAAGTGATGCTTCACTAGATAATGCTAGGATAGGACCTAATCCTCTCACTTGAACCTCACGACCCTATTGAGTAAGGCAGGTGGTACCCCAGTTATGAATAAGGAATGACCTTGATGTTATAATTTACCTAGAGAAATACATATTGAGAGATTAGTGGGGCTAGGACTCAAATACAGATGTGTTTAAGGCTTCAAAGAGGTGCTTCCTCAGAAGTGTCTTTTATACAGATTAAAAGGAGTTGGCTTGGGAGGGATGGGATGGAGAAAGAACAGTTTGGTTTTCCTCTTTAGCCAGCCAGCCCATTGTGGGCTCCTCTTACTTCATGGGCAATAACCTAGGGTTGCTAGCAAAAACTTTGAGCTGTTGAGAATAGTTCTTTGTAACTGTTATACTAGCTATCTGCTTTCTAGTCTGTTTTACCAAAAAAAAAAAAGACACCATCATCCAAGTCTCTGGCTAAAAACTCTGCTCTTGGTTTGGTACCTGCCTTTAGAAGCTTGAGAGCAGTGGGACACATAATAGTCAAGAATCTATTGGGCTGGACTACAAAGCCCTCAACAGGAATTGCTTTCCCAGGAACTTGCTTCTCTGTAAAAGTTGCCTTCGGTTTTTTTTCCCCTCCCTTCCCACATGACTGATACATGGAACAAAGTGTATATATAATCAGTCTCTTAGGGAGATCAGCTATTACCTTGTTTAAGCTTCACTTCAGAGTTCAGTTGAAGCAGCATATGAGTTGTGACTGTCCCTTTCCAGATGAGGAAATGATCCAAAAGGAAGTGCTCAGTATCATGAAGGCCAGTAGTGGGATTGGAACTGGCGCTCCATATTCCCAAGTTGTTGGATGTTTCTTTAACCCTAATAGTGGTGAGAAAAATAACATCACATCTGGAAGATCAGCCTATGTAAATTTTATTGTTCCGTTTTATTTAAGAGTTTTTGTTTTTTTTTTAAAGAAGGATGGTTTGGGGCGCCTGGGTGGCTCAGTTGGTTAAGCATCTGCCATCAGCTCAGGTCATGATCCGGGGTTCTGGGATCGAGCCCCACATTGGGCTCCCTGCTCAGTGGTGAGCCTGCTTCCCTCTCTCACCCCCGCCCCTGCTTGTGCTCTCTCTTGCTATCTTTCTCTCTCTTAAGTAAATAAAATCTTTAAAAAAATAAAAAATAAAAGAAAGATGCTTTGATCATTCTGTTTCTTTTGAAATATAAGTTTTCAGGTAGTCAATTTTCCAGCAGTATGAGATTGAATAGACTAGGTTACTCTGCAACAACAAATAACCTCAAAATGGTTGAAAGCAGCATAGGTTTATTTTCTGCTCATGCAGCATATGCAGCATGAGTTTTCCAGGGGCTCTGCATCATTCCTACCTCAGTTGAAGGAGCAGCCACGATACGGACTATTGCTGGGTGTCTTGGCAAAGTGCAAAAGAACTACTGGAGGGCCTTGCTCGTGCAGTTAAAGGTTCTAGCCCAGAATGATGCGTCACTTTAGCTTACAGCTCCCTGGCCAGAATGAGTCACACCATACAAGAAACTAAGTAGTGTAATTCTACTGTGGACCTGGAAAGCACAGAGTTGGAAATATTGAGGAAGAAGTATGAGTTTTACAGTGGCGTGCTGTAGTAATAATAGCTGTTGGAGAACTAATGGCTCATTTATAGATTGTTTTTCCCATCAGCTGGCAATTTAAATGCAGAAAAGTTGCCTTACTCACAGATCACCTTTCTATCCTCGGACTTCTATTTCTTTTAAATGATGTGTGATAATCTCAATTTAAGTGCTTCAAAATACCCTTTGCAGAAGTAGGTGTGAATGAAACAGTTGAGTCTGAGTGTTCCCTTGCCTTCCGTGTTTTCAGTGTTGGAAACCTATAAACCTGTAGACTTACTGATTTCTAACCACCCCCCCCCATCCTCCTTGTAAGGTGCTATCAGATAGTCTTAAAAATACTCCATAGGTCCTCTTCCTTCCCTGCCTGCAGAACCCTTGGTTTTCCATTGCCCTTGGTTATGTCCCTCCACACACCGCCTCCGGCTTGTCTTCCTGGTTTTGTCCTTTCTCTGATGCACACCCTGTATTGTTTTTACTTAACCCTAAGTTGTTTTACTTACCCGTTCCATACCACACTTTGTTCCCCGTTTCCTTCAGCTTGGTTCCTGCCACTTCCCTTCATTTCTGTGTTGTCTTTTGGCATCCTGCCTGGCTCAGGTACCGCCAGCTCCATTTTTAAAGCTTTTTGTGGCCACTTCAGCCCATACTATTCTCAGCTTTCACTGAATGCCTGTGACTTGTATTTCATATATGTGTCTTATACACATTTTATATATGTGTCTTGCCTATGCTAGGAGAGGCACTTCAGGGTAGATACTAAACTAATTTATCTGTTTTCCTTAATCATTTGAAAGAAAGAACTGAAAATATATTCTCCAAGTGGCTTTGATGTGTTTGTGTGTATGTGTGTGTGTACCTGTGTGTTCACATCTGTTGTGTTCTCTGGCTGAAAAAAAGAAATCCCTGTAAATTCTTCATGTTATCTGTTTGAAATCAGTAGGCCAGAAGCTGTAGGATTTTGGAGACTTCCTTAAGCAGGGCCGCAGTATGGCTAAGTAAGTTACTAAGCTTCCGTTTGCACTTCAGAAAGA
Source organism: Potos flavus (assembly GCA_028534135.1). NCBI lineage: Eukaryota > Metazoa > Chordata > Mammalia > Carnivora > Procyonidae > Potos > Potos flavus. Next base: position 49,204,604 of record CM052898.1, on the reverse strand, counting down.
TGAGAGTAGTGGATTGGCTATCCTCAAGATCCTTTCATATTTTGCCTTTCTTTGGCTCTTGATCATACTGCAGTGGCTTTTGCAGTATCCCAACTGGCAAGATGACACCAAACTTTGAGGACCCTTTAAGCCATTTCAAAAGCTATCACCCACATGGAGCCCTGCTCATTCACTTCTTCATGAGGGGCAAAAATAACCTCACTATAGGTGGTTAGATTTTTTTTTTTTTTAATACTTTTTAAAATTTATTTGTCAGAGAGAGCGTGAGCACAAGCAGGGGGAGTGACAGGCAGAGGGAGAAGCGGGCTCCCCGCTGAGCAAGGAGCCCAATGCTGGACTCGATCACAGGACCCTGGGATCATGACCTGAGCCAAAGGCAGATGCTTAACTGACTGAGCGACCCAGAATCCCTAGGTGGTTAGATTTTTCCTAAAATGAACTTGTTTCTAAATTACAGAAGCAAGTGAATAGTTCTCTATCACCCTTCTGGATAATTTGGTGGCTATACTCCCAAACTTCCATGTTTATATTTAAATGGGATGATACAGTGCACACTCTTCTGTAACTTGCTTTTTAAAAATTTTTCTGTATGATCTTTGGGGCTCCTGGGTGGCTCAGTGGGTTAAAGCCTCTGCCTTCAGCTCGGGTCATGATCTCAGTGTCCTGGGATCGAGCCCTGCATCGGGCTCTCTGCTCAGCGGGGAGCCTGCTCCCCCCCACCCCCGCCTACCTCTCTGCCTACTTGTGATCTCTCTCTCTCTGTCAAATAAATAAAATCTTTTAAAAATTTTAAAATAAATAAAAATTTTTCTGTATGTACTACACGCCTTTCTTTGTCAGTACATACTGTTTTGGTTCTTTTTTTAAGATTTATTTATTAGAGTGCATGAGTGTGTGCGTGCAGGGGTGTGGGAGGATGAGCAGAGGGAGAGGGAGAGAGAATCTCAAGCAGACTCTTCACTGAGCACAGAGCCCGCGCAGGGCTCAATCTAATGACCCTAAGATGATGACCTGAGCCAAAACCAAGAATCAGACGCTTAACCGTCTGTGCCACCCAGGCACCCCCCCCCCGTACATATTCTTTTTAATGCCTGTGTAATATTGAATTTACCAAGTTTAACCATCTTCTAAATGAATGTTTCAGTTACTTTTCAACTTTTTTTTTTTTTTTAAAGATTTTATTTATTTATTTGACAGAGAGAGAGAGATAACAAGTAGGCAGAGAGGCAGGCAGAGAGAGAGGGGGAAGCAGGCTCCCCTCCGAGCAGAGAGCCCGATGCGAGGCTCAATCCCAGGACCCTGAGATCATGACCTGAGCCGAAGGCAGAGGCTTTAACCCACTGAGCCACCCAGGCGCCCCTCAACTTTTCTCTTTAAGAAAATTATTTAAGGGGCTGGCTCAGTCAGTGGAGCATGTGACTCTTGATCTCAGGGTTGTGAGTTAGAAGCCCGACACTGGATCTAGAGATTACTTAAAAATAAAATCTTTTTTTTTTTTTTTAAAGAAGACACTTAATATTTATCTTCATCCACTTGTTTGATCATTTCCTTAAAGTATAGTTGTTATTCATACTTAAAATTTGGCATTCATTACCATACTGCCTCCAAGAAGGTTGGCTACTTAACATTTGTAGCTTGAGAATTCTGTTTATATAGTTGCCAATTGTCAATTTTCTTTCTTTCTTTTTTTTAAGATTTTATTTATTTATTTGACACAGAGAGAGAGATCACAAGTAAGCAGAGAGAGAGGAGGAAGCAGGCTCCCTGCCCAGCAGAGAGTCTGATGCGGGGCTCGATCCCAGGACCCTGAGATCATGACCTGAGCTGAAGGCAGAGGCTTTAACCCACTGAGCCACCCAGGTGCCCCAATTGTCAATTTTCTTAATGGTTGCCAGTTTAACTAGTGGAAAAAATTTAAATGATACCTCATTTCCATTTTATTGATGAATAGATTAAACTTTTTAAAAAAATATTAGCCATTTATTTTTCTTCTGTGAATTGACTTCTCTAAAGCTCAAATGAGGCAGGTTTTTGTTTGTTTTAACCTAAACTTTTTTTTTTTTTAAGATTTTATTTATTTATTTATTTATTTGACAGAGAGCGAGAGATTACAAGTAGGCAGAGAGGCAGGCAGAGAGAGAGGGGGAAGCAGGCTTCCCGCTGAGCAGAGAGCCCAACGTGGGGCTCGATCCCAGGACCCCAAGATCACGACCCGAGCCGAAGGCAGAGGCTTCAACCCACTGAGCCACCCAGGCGCCCCTTAACCTAAACTTTTTATATAGGAAGCATATTGACCCTTCTTCATGTTGTGAACATTCCAGGCTCGTTTCTCATGGCTTGGTTTGGTTAATCGTGTGTTTTTTTAGTAAAGAAATTTTTCTGTAGTCAACGTCGTTGATTTGTTTTGGTTTTGGGGTTTCGTGTTACTATACTAGGCCTTCCCTATTCTAAGGCAATAAAAATGATGTTTTTTCCCGAGTACTTAACACGTTGGAATTCTTATGTATGATGCAATATGACATCAGAATCTTTCCAAATATATGGTTTTGGCAGTATCTCGTTATATTGTCATCCTTTTCTCACTAAGATTTTTTTCTCACACATGTAATTACCTACCTACGTGTATCTTTTTTTTAACTCTTCTGATCCCTTCTTTGACTCTGGGACGGTAGTACCACCGTCTTACTTGCTTCTGCTTCATAATAACATTTCGATAAGCTCAGCAGTTTCCCATCTGTCATAAAAATCTGTCAGTGTTAGTCTCAAAATACATTTACTTCTCATTAAATTATTTTTCTTTCTACCCCTTGTCCTGGTCCCTTAATCGGTTTGTCTGACAGCTTCATCCATCCAGAAATTTAGAAGAAACTTATTCTAAGGTGCCCCAGCAGAGGGAGGCAGCTAAATTCTCTCCCCTATGTTTCTGGGACAAATACCATATAATTGCTCATACAGTCCATAGGTTTTATTGAGCACCACTATATCCCAAGCCTTGGGCAAGGTAGTAGGAATAGTAGAAAACCTGGTTTCTGACCTCCAAGGAGCCTTGGGTTTGGTGGGGCAGTGGTACATATCTTTCAGTCCTTGTAACCCAACCAGTTGCCTTAGGTGATAGATTGAAAAAAGACTTTGGAAACCAAGTATTAGGTTTTAAATTATGTTCATGGAGTTTTTATGCATTTCATGTTTTGCCTTCTATGGTCATTTCTTGCAGTATTTGAACATACGCAATTCATAATCTGCACTCTAGATCGATTTTTTAATCAACTTTTCTTGTTTAACTTTGACAAATTAGATTTCTTTGTCACTTCTGGTGGAGGGTTGTAATA
>CM052898.1:49180280-49200775 GCA_028534135.1 Potos flavus | reverse complement strand
GTGAGACCATATGATAATTGACTTTCTCTGCTTGACTTATTTCACTCAACATAATCTCTTCCAGTCCAGTCCATGTTAAAATAAAAGTTGGGTATTCGTCCTTTCTGATGGAGGCATAATATTCCATTGAATATATGGACCATATCTTCTTGATCCATTCATCTGTTGAAGGGCATCTTGGCTCTTTCCACAGTTTGGCTATTGTGGCCATTGCTGCTATGAACATTGGGGTACATGTGGCCCTTCTTTGTACTGCATCTGCATCTTCGGGGTAGATACCCAGTAGTGCAATTGCAGGGTCATAGGGTAACCAGGAGCCACTAGTTTGATATTTTCAGTCTGTCCTATTAGATTATCTTTGTCTTCTGCCACATTTCTTTCTTTTTTTTTTTTTAAGATTTTATTTATTTATTTGACCCAGAGAGAAAGATCACAAGCAGGCAGAGAGGCAGGCGGAGAGAGAGGGGGAAGCAGGCTCCTCACCAAGCGGAGAGCCTGATGCGGGGCTCGACCCCAGGACGCTGAGATCATGACCTGAGCCAAAGGCCGAAGCTTCAACCCACTGAGCCACCCAGGCGCCCCTTCTGCCACATTTCAATTCCTTTCCTGTGATGGTCTTCTGTGGTCACAAGAGATTTAAGAAGGATGGTACTTTTTTTTTTTTTTTTAAAGATTTTATTTATTTATATGCCAGAGAGAGAGAGAACACAAGCTGGGGAAGTGGCAGGCAGAGGGAAAGCAGGCTCCCCACTGAGCAGGGAGCCCAATGCAGACCTCTATCCCAGGAGCCCGGGATCACAACCCGAGCTGAAGGCAGACACCCAACTGACTGAGCCATCCAGGCGCCCCAAGAAAGATGGTAACATTTAAGGAAGGAAGGACTCATCCTGATCCTTTACTAAAACTAGAAAACAAATCATATTTATGTCCAAAAAATATGAATGTATTTTCTGCTGAGAAAATTAGCAGTAATTCAAAGGCTTGAATAAATTTGGTCAGGGTCTGAAAATTGGACCGGTTCACTGACATTTAAAGTAAAAGACTATAGACTGCAGTTATGTCACACAAAATGACTAAGTGGGAAGCTTTAGAGGTCAGTCCCTCTACAAAGTCAGCCATTGACCTGGAAAGAGTATTTTGGAATCAACTATCTTGGAACTCTGGAACCTGATTGGATGGAGATGTGCTTCATGAAGGGATAGACTGCTGATCTTTCCTAAGTGAGTGCTGTGCTAACAAATGGACAATTCCAGCTCTCAGCAAACAACAATCAGCAATTTCTGAGGAACCGGAGAGTAAGATTTCCAGGATACCACATTATAATACTCAGAATGTTCCATTTCTCAACAAGAAAAAAAAAAATGAAGCATATAAAGAAACAGGAAAGTGTGGCCCTGTCACAGGAAAAAAAGGAATTGAGCAGAAACCATCTCAGAGGAAGCTTAGACATTGGAATGATAAATTAAAGCATTAAATTGGGGCTCCCGGGTGGCTGAGTATCCCACCTCTTGATTTTGGCTCAGGTCATTATCCCTGGGGTCATGGGATCGAGCCCCATTTTGGGCTCCGTACTCAGCAAGGAGTCTGCTTCTCTCTCCCTCTCCCCTCCCCCCGCTTGCCCTTGCTTTCTCTCTGTCTTTAAAATAAATAAGCAAGCTTTGGTTTTTTTTTTTTTTTTTTTTTAAGCAAGCCTTGTTTTTAAAAAAAAAGAAAAAAAGACATTAAATCAACCGTGTTAAAATATACTCAGTGAGCTAAAGGAAATCATGGACAAAGAGCTAAAGGCCATAGAGAATACAATGTCTGCACAAAATGAGACCATCAAGGAAGAAATTATAAAAAGGGAACAAATTCTGGAGCAGGAAAAAAAAGTACAGTAACCGAAATGAATTTTTTTTAAAGATTTATTTATTTATATTAGAGAGGGAGGGAGAATCTTAAACAGACTCCCTGCTGAGCAGGGAGCCCGATGCAGAGCTCAGTGTTACAAACCTGAGATCATGACCTGAGCCATGAGTCAGACACTCAACGACTGAGCCACCCAGGTGCCCCTGAAATGAAATTTGTTAGAAGGTTTTAGGAGTAGATGTGAGCAGACAGAAGAAAAGATTAGCAAGCTGAAGACCATCAAAATTATTCAGCCTGAGGAACAGAGAGAAGAATTATGAAAAATGAACACAGAGCCTGAGGGATCTGCCAGACATCATCAGCCAGAAGGAGAATATTTAGAGAGGAACAAAAACATTTGTGAAAGTCAAATGGCCAGAAACTTCTAGAATTTAATGAATTTACACATCTAAGAAGCTTAATGAACTCCAAGGAGGATAAACTCAAGAAATCTATGCCAAGACACGTTACAGTCAAGTTGTAACTTGAATTTGCAAAGCAATAAGAACTTGAAAGCAAGAGAATCAACTTGTCATATATAAGGAATTCTAAATAAGATTTTCACAGTTGATTTCTCATCAGAAGTCATGGATGCCAGGGACACCTGGGTGGCTCAGTCATGTAGTCCCTGCCTTCAGGTCATGATCCTGAGGTCCTGGGATCGAGGCCTGTGTCAGGCTCCCTGCTCAGCAGGGAGTCTGCTTCTCCCTCTCCCTCTGCCCCTCTACTCTGCTCAGGTTGTCTCTCTCTCAAATAAATCTTCAGAAGAAAAGAAAGGAAGGAAGGAAAGAGGAGGGGAGGGAGAGGGACGGAGGGAGAAAGAAAATAAATAAATCATGGATGCCAGAAGATAATAAAGATGACATATTTTAAAGTCCTGAAAGGGAGAGAAGAAACCTTATCAACTAAGAATTCTATATCTTGCAGAACTATCCTTCGAGAATGAAGGAGGAATTAAGATATTTCCAGATGAATAAAAGTTGAGGGTATTCATTACTGGTACTTGTGCCCCACAGGAAATACTAAAGGGAGTTCTTCAGTCTGAAGTGAAAAGACACTAGGCACTAACTCAAAGCCATAAGAAATAATGATGGTACAGGTAACTATAAAAGCCAATAGTACTTCTCTTTTGTCCTTTAAAAAAAAAAAGATTTTTTAATTTATTTATTTGTGATTGAGTGCACAGGCATGTGCTCCCACAAGTGGGGGGCAGGGCTACCCGCTGCGCAGGGACCTGGTGCTTAATTACAGGACTCCAGGATCAGGACCTGAGCCCAAGGCAGACGCTTATCTGACTGAGCCCACCCAGGCACCTGTTTTGTCCTTTGTTTAAATATATGATTTAAAGGACAGAAACATGGGCCCCTGGGTGGCTCAGTTTGTTAAGCGTCTCCCTATTGGCTCAGGTCATGATCTCAGGGTTCTGGGATGGAGCCCTGTATCAGGCTTCCTGCTCAGTGAGGAATCTGCTTCTCCCTCTCCCTCTGCCCCTCCCCACCACTTGTGCCTTCTCTCTCTCTCTCTTTCAAATAAATAAGTAAAATCTTTTTAAAATAAATGACAAAAACATGAAGGTTATAAGTTTGTCATAACAGGCACACAATGTATACAGATATAATCTATGATAATAACAATGTAAAGGAGAAAAGACAGATTAGAGCAGAGTGTAAACTATTGAAACTAAAAGGTTATTACAAATTTAAGATGTTAATTGTAATCCCCAAGGTAGCCACTATGAAAATAATAAATACACAGAAGAGGAAAGAAGAGGGAACAAAGATGATACGTAAAAATTACATTGAGGTACCTGGGTGGCTCAGACAGTTAAGCATCTACCTTCGGCTCAGGTCCTGGGATCAAGCCCCGTGTCAGGGGGTTCTTCCTCTCCCCACTTGTGCACACGCACCATCTCTCTCTCTCTCTCTCTCTCTCTCTCTCTCTCAAATAAATAAAATCTTTTTTAAAAATTACATTAAAAATTCAACTAAATACAAAAAATATCAGTAAATGAAAAACTGAACAATGGGAAAATAGACATGCAGAAAACAAATGGTATGTGGCGGAAGTAAATCTTTCCTTATCAGTAATAACCAAGTCCTCTTCCCCAAGCATCTTGCACACACAGTATGTACTTCTTGCGTTGCTCCCATCTGCAGCTGTTTGTGCCTAGTCTCTGGCTGGTCTGTACTGTGTTGTCAGGCTCGCTGGAGCTCAGCATCTTCTTTCTTTTCATTTAAAATTCAGCAAGGGCAGCTCGACCTCCCCATGGTCTTTGATTTGATTTCTGCCTTGGCCATCCAACATGAGAGATTAAATTGGCTTCACTCTATTTTGTTTGCCTTTCTGATTCTTGCTGGACAGCCTAAAACGGAAGTGTCTTAGAATAAAGTTGAGGAACCTGCCAGCCATCCCCTTTGGCTCTGGCTGTGACTAGAGGGAGAGATTTGGGTTGTTCGGTCAGGCTGCCTGGTTTGCAAAGGATTTCCTTTTAAGGACACACGTTGAGGACAGTTGGTTCCCTCTGGTGCTGTGCTACTGCTGCTGGGGGTGGATGAGGTCCCAGGGCCACTGCTAGGGGGCTGAGCTGGGGAAGGTGGTTCTTGACTCCAGACTGGGTACGGGACTAGCAGGCACTGTGGCCTTCTGCTCTGAGTTCTGGCGCTCCTCCAGCCACTGATTTTCTGCCTTGCAGAACCAGGTGGGGATAGCAGGCTCGCTGCAGGTATTTCTTTCCTGCGTTGTCAGACACCTGCTGAACCTTTTGATTGGGGAAGGAATGTAGCTTTTAGGGTCAGCAGAAGGGGAGGAGGGACTTCCTGTCATGGGGGTGGCCCTCCACCTTGGGTTTCTTGGCATCACTGAGGTGGCCATCACATTGTGATACTTCCAGTGCTGTTCGTGAGTCCTGGATCTGGTCCCACTCATAGCCCATGTTCATCATCACCTTGGTCACCCTGGGGGTCCTTGTTGTCATGAGGCACTTTATGGAAGATCTGAGTTTCTCTTCCTGGCCCATATTTATCCATGGATCCCTCAGAATATTTTCTAACGTTCCCCTGTCACTGGGGTTTAGGGTCATCAGTTTTCTTGAGGTTTTCACATTCAAGAGATAAGGATATTGGAATATGGTATTGCCCCCTCAGGGTCTGCTTTCATAGCTCCCTGAAGTCCCCTCCCACAAAAGGCAGGGACACCAGTGACCATGGTGACAGAATGATTAGCATGCTTCACACATCCACCATAGTGGATGTGGGGGTGTGGGGCAGAGGGTGACCTTGGATCATTGTACTTTTGGCACAGGAAAGGTTCTGGGGTAGTATAAGGGAGGCTGTTAGAATAGGTTTTCTGCTTATGACTAGTGGTGAACTCACTGCTAAGGCCACAGTCTGCAGTTTTTACGTTCAGCCGAGTGTCACAAAGCAACTTCTCTGCTTCAGGTCCCTGTGAATTATGCCATACTGCACAGTGGCTACTAGCTGCTGGAATTTGCCTCTGGCTTCCTTCTCTGCCAGGTGGCCTTGGTCTATTGTAAATAACCATACAGCTCTCCTCCACTAACTACTCCCAGACAAGGAATAGTGCTTCCTCGGTGTCCGTCACCTCAACTTCACAGTGTTGGGGTGGTTCAAGGCCTTTGGTGCTGTGTGCTTCAGGGAAAAGTCCCTGGAAACTGGAGGAGCTCTGCTGATTCTTCTTAATGACCTTCACAGTCTCTGCCCCAGTCTAGATGTGCTAGGCCAGCCTCACCATTGGCAGAGTTACCCTGGCCAATGGTCTCATAATTGGAGCTTATAATTGTGGATATGGGTACTCTGTTAGCGGAGATGGCCTCAAGGCCCTGCTGCATGGTGACCTGCTAACTGTACTACCCGGCAGTGCCACTTGTGCTCACAGTACTAATACCAATAATAGCAAATACTAATTATGCTCACTCATTGTGCTAATAAAAGAATAAAAGTGAGAAAAGACAATGAAGAAAAAACAGAACAAAAAAAGAAAAAGGAAAATAGAAAAAAATGGAAAAACAAAAGAATGGAGAACGAAGAAAAAAGAAAACAGGATGGAAAGGAAAAAAAGGAGAAGACAACCTGTCAGGTACCAAAGTCCATCAGGTCACCAAAAATCAGCTTTCTGGGCTATAAGGACCAAAAACTTAGGCCCAGCCAGGGGCCCAAATGGGTGTTTGTAATTCCATTGCAATGGTGGAGGGCAGGAAATGGACTAATAATGGCTGCGGATAATCTACAATAGTTTTCTCACATTTTGGTCTTGAGACTTTTTGCTCTTTTTTTTTGTTTAAGATTTATTTATTTCTTTGAGAGAAAGCAAGTGGGAAGAGAGGGAGAGAGAGAATCTGAAGCAGACTCCCTGCTGAGCAGGGAGCCTAGTGCAGGGCTCATTCTCACAGCCCTGAGATCATGACCTGAGCTGAAATCAAGAGTCAGACACTTAACTGACTGAGCCACCCAGGTGCCATGCTTTTTTTTTTTTTTTCCTTAAGAGACTCCAAAGAGCTTTCTGTTTAGGTGGATTATTAGAGAGTAATACTTACTTTATTGAAAATTAAAATTTGCGGTGCTTCAGTGGGCTTTCCTTTCTAGTTTGGAAATCTGTAATAATTTCTGGCTTTAAAGACCTGTGTTTACACTTAAAATATTCATTTCCTTTTGCTTAAACTCTGATTGGTCTCAAAATGATGATATAAGGGCGCCTGGGTGGTTCAGTTGGTTAAGCGGCTGCCTTCGGCTCAGGTCATGATCCCAGGGCCCTGGGATTGAGTCCTGCATCCCTTCTCAGTGGAGAGCCTGCTTCTCCCTCTCCCTCTGCCTGCTGCTCTGCCTACTTGTGTTCTCTATCTCTCTGTGAAATAAATAAATAAAATCTTAAAAAAAAAAAAAATGATACAAGTCTGTTGGCCTCACTATAGGAATGGGGTTTGTTGCATACAACACAATAAGGTATGTATTAACATCTGTAAAGCTGAGGGGTAATGACAAAGAAAACAGCTATACACACAAAAGGAAATGAGAAGGGAATTAAAATGTTTTACTACAAAAAAAAATCAACCGAACACAAAAGAAGATAGTCATGCAGAATAACAAAAAAGCTATAAGGCTTATAGAACACAAACACTGAAATGACAGAAATAAGTCCTTCCTTAACAGTAATTTCTTTAAATATAAATGCATTAAACTCTGAAAAGACAGATTGGCAGATTGGATAGAAAAGCCTGATCCAACTATTTATTTACAAGAGACTCAGTTTAGATCCAAAGACACAAAAAATTTGAATATGAAAGAGTGGGAAAAGAGAATTCACATAAATAGTTACCAAAAGAGAGCTGGGGTGGCTCTACTGAGATGAGTCAAGACAGATTTTAAATCAGAAAAATTTACAAGGGACATAGAACATAAAAGGTTCGGTACAGCAAGAAGATAAAATAATGGTAAACGTTTACATATCTAATGACAGGTCAGCAAATTATATGAAGCAGCCCTTCCCTTTTGTGGCCATCGCTGAAGTGCCAGCGGCCAAAATGAAGTTCAATCCCTTTGTGACTTCTGACCGGAGCAAAAGCTGTAAACATTTCAGTGCACCTTCCCACATTCTTAGGAAGATCATGTCTTCCCCTCTTTCCAGGGAGCTGAGATGGAAGTAAAACATTCAACCCATGCCCATCCGAAAGGATAATGAAGTGCAGGTTGTGCGAAGACACTACAAAGGTCAGCAAATTGGCAAATTATCCCAGGTTTGCAGGGAGAAGTATGTCATCTACATTGAATGAGTACAGCAAGAGAAGGCGAATGGCACAACCGTCCATGTGGGCATTCACTCTAGAAAGGTGGTTATCACTAGACTAAAACTGGATGAAGACCACCAAAAGATCCTTTAACATACAGCCAAATCTTGCCAAGTAGGAAAGGAAAAGGGCATATATAAGGAAGAAACAATTGAGAAGATGCAAGAGTAGAGTAATCTTACATGCAACTTTATTTATTTATTTATTTATTTTTAAGATTTTATCTATTTATTTGACAGCGAGAGATCACAAGTAGGCAGAGGCAGGTGGGGGGCAGGGGGAAGCATGCTCCCCGATGAGCAGAGAGCCCGATCCAGGGCTCAATCCCAGGACTATGAGATCATGACCTGAGCCGAAGGCAGAGGCTTTAATCCACTGAGCCACCCAGGCGCCCCTTACATGCAACTTTAAATAAAAATTGTTAAGGGTTAAGGCCTTAACAGTTAAGGTTTAACACCTTAACTGTTAAGGTGTTAGGCCATAATTTAAGTCTTGGTAGCAAGATAGATAGATATACAAATTTCTTTTCTGACCACAGTGAGATGAAGTTAGAAATCAGTAACAGGAGGAAAACTGGAAAATTCACAAATTCGTGGATGTTAACACACTCTTAAAGAACCAGTGGATTGGGCCAAAGATGAAATCACAAGGGAAATTTTTAAATACTTAGAGATGAATAAAATGAAAACACAATATACTGAAACTTATGAGACACAGTAAAGCAGTGCTAAGGGAGAAATTCATAGCTATAAATGCTAACATTGAAAAAAAAACTCTTTTAAGATTTTATTTATGTATTTGAGAGGGAGCACACACAAGTTGGGGGGGGGGGGTACAGAGAGGGAGGAGAGGGAGAGAATCTCAAGCAGACCCCGGGCTGAGCATAGAGTCCCGGCTGGATTGACTAAGAAAAAAAAAACAACAACTCCTATTTCTAAAATCAGAAATGAACTTTGTTGGGAATTTATTACCTGTTATACAGGGGGGAAAAAAAGGATTGTAAGAGAGTCCTATGAACACTTGTACAGCAACAGATTTTTATAACCCAGATGAAATTAATAAGTTCCTGGAAACACAGACTACCAAAACCAACTCGATAAAGATCATACTTGTCAGGTAGGGAGATCAAATCGACTACCCAAAGTCTACCAACAAAGAAAAACCCTGGACTTGATGTCTTCGCTGGTGAATGTTAACTAACATTCAAAGAACTGACATCCTCACATTCTTCCCAGAAATCAAAGAGGGGAGGAACACTTATTATGAGCCAACATTGCTCTGATAACGAAGGCCAAACAAATGTTATAAAAGTTAAACTACAGGTCAGTAGCCTTTATAAACAATGATCTGAAAATCTTTCATAAAATACTAGCAAATCAAATTAAGCAGTCTATTAAAAGGATTATACGCCATGAGCAAGTGGGATTTGTTCCTGGAATGCTAGGATGATTGCATATTGAAAAAGTGATCAGTATAGTACACCACGTTTACAGAGTGAAAGGAACAAGAAATACACATGATCAAGTCAGTTGATCCAGAAAAAGCCTTTGACCGAAATTCAGCCTTTCGTGACTTGAAACACTAGGAATAGAAGACTATTACTTCAACATAATAAAAGCCATATATGAAAAGCACCCAGTGAACATCATAGTGGTAAAAGACTGATAGTGCTTCCTCTGATTTAGTTCAGGGACAAGGCAAGAATGCCCACTGCCACTCTTTCTATTCATAATAGTACTGGAAGTTCTAACCAGAGCAGTTTGTCAAGGAAAAGAAATAAAAGACATCCAGATGAGAAAGGAAGGAGTAGATGCAGATGACATGATCTTATATATGTAGAATATCAAAAGATTTCATACTAAAAAATCTGTTAGCGCTGATAAACTAATTCACCAAAGTTGCAAGATAGAAAGTGAACACGAAAAAACCAATTGCATTTCTATATACTAACAATGAACTAGCCAAAGAGGAAACCAAGAAAACAGTTCCACTTACAATAGCATCAAAAAAAGTAAAATTAGCTTGGTAGGAAAGACAAATACCATCTGATTTTACTCATATGGCATCTAGGAAATAAAACAAATGAGCAAAGGCAAAAAAAAAAAAAGAGACAAACCAAGAAACAGACTGTTAACTATAGAGAACACACTCATGGTCACCAGAGGGGAGGTGGGTGGGGGATGGGTGAAATTGGAGATGGGGATTAGGGGGTGCACTTATGATGAGCATTGAGTGATGTATGGAAGTGTTCAATCACTGTATTGTACACCTGAAACTAATACAACACTGCATGTTAACTATACTGGAATTTAAAAACAAAATTTTTTTTAAATTAACTTGGTGTGTGAAAGACCCGTAAACTGAAAGCTATAAAACTGCTGGAAAAAATTAAAGCAGATGTAAAAAGATAGACATGTCACGTTTTTGGGTTAGAAAACTTAATTTTATTAGGATGACAGTACTACCCAAAGCCATCTACAGATTCAGTGCAATAAAATTTCAATGACTATTTTTTGCAGAAACAGAAAAACACATCCTAAAATTCAGATAGAAAATCATGGGACCCTGAATAGTGAAAACAGTCTTGAAAGCTCAGAACAAAGTTGAAGTCTCCCACTGCATGATTTCAAAACTTACTGCAAAGCTACAATAATCAAAACGTTGTGGTACCTGTGTAAGAATACATGTATGTATCAGTGGAATATAGAGCCCAGAAATTGACCTTCACGTACCGGATCAGTTGAGCTTCCACAAAGGTGCTAATTAAGTCCATTTGGTGGTAAAAGGATAATGTCTTCAACAAATGGTAATGTTACTGGGAAAACATCTACCTGCAAAAGAATGAGCTTGACCCTTACCTATCACCATGTACAAAAATTAGATCAAAACCAAAGACTTTAAGAATTAAAACTATAAAATTCTTGGAGGAAAACATAGGGGAAAAAATTACGACATTGGATTTGACAGTGATTTTGTGGCTATGACACTGAAAGCACAGGCAACAACAGGAAAAACAGGTAAACTGGACTTCGTCAAAATTAAAAACTGTAAGGACACTATCAAGAGAGTAAAAAGACAATCTTCAGAATAAGAGAAAATACCTATAAGTCATATATCTGATAAGGGATTAATATTCAGAATATTTAAGAACTCCTACAACTCAACAACATAAAACTCGATTCAAAATGGGCACAAGAGGGACGACTGAGTGACTTGGTTGGTTAAGTCGCTGCCTTTGGCTCAGGTCATGATCCCAGGGTTCTGGGATCGAGTCCCACATCGGGCTCCCTTGTTCGGCGGGGTGCCTGCTTCTCTCTCTCTCTGCCTGCTACTCTGCCTGCTTGTGCTCTCTCTGTCTCTCTCTCTGACAAATAAATAAATAAAATCTTAAAAAAAAAAAAATGGGCACAAGAGGGGTGCCTGGGTGGCTCAGTCATTGAGCATCTGCCTTCGGCTCAGGTCAGAATCCCAGGGTCCTGGGATCAAGCCCCACATCGGGCTCCCTGCTCAGCAAGAAGCCTGCTTCTCCCTCTCCCACTCCCCCTGCTTGTGTTCCCTCTCTCACTGTGTCTCTCTCTGTCAAATAAATAAATAAAATATTAAAAAGAAAAAAAAAGGCACAAGACCTGGATAGACATTTCTTCAAAGGAGATAATTCACACACACAAAAGTACATGTCACTAGTCGTTAGGGAAATACAAATTAAACCAACAATGGCATACCACTTCACACTATGTTATTTAATAGTCGGGGGTTGGCGCCTGGGTGGCTCAGTCAGTTAAGCCTTATTAGCATCTGTGTCTGCCTCTGTCTCAAATCATGATCCCAGGGTTCTGGGATTGAGCCCTGCATCGGGCTCTGGGCTCCTGGCTCCCGGGTCCCAGCTTAGCGGAGAGTCTGCTTCTCCCTCTGCCACTCCCCCTGCCAGTCCCCCTGCTTGTGCTTTCTCGTGCTCTTCTCTCTCTCTTTCTCTCTGTCAGATTAATTTAAAAAGCACATGTTGGGGAGGATCTGGAGAAATTGGAACTCTTGTGTATTGCTATTAAGTTGAAACAGTGCTGGTGCTATGGAAAGCAATTTGGTTGTTCCTTAAAAGTGTAAAAAGAGTTACTGTATGTCTTGGCAAACTCACTTTTAGGTATATACCCAAAAGATTTGAAAACAGGATCTCAAAACAAATACTGATACACTGTTGTTCATAGCAGAATGAGAGTCAAAAAGTAGAAACAACCCACATCAGATAAAAGAATAAGCAAAATACACTGTATGTTAACTAACTTGAATTTAAATAAAATTAATAAAAAAAGGGGATAAGCAAGATGTGGTATTTACATGCAATGGCGTATTATTCACATATAAAGGAATGAAGTTCTGATGCATGGTACAGTGTAAATGAACCTGGAAAACATCATGCTGAGATATGCCATACTTGAGGACAGATACTCTATGATCGCACCTCCGTGAGCTATTTAAAAAAGGACAATTCATAGAAAGTAGAATAGAGATTATTAAGGGCTAGGGGAGCAGGACCTAGGTAATTATTGCTTAATCTGTATGGAGTTTCTGTTTGCTGTGATGAAAAAGTTCTGGAAATAGATGGTGATGTTGCCCCACAGTGTGATGTTCTTACAGATGAGGAAACTAAGATCAGTACCTTCTCTTCATACAGACTCTCCGTCTCAAATAAAGCCAGGCTGTGTCTTAACTGACAGATCTCTGCCCTTGAAATGTGATTTCATAAATCATGTATATATTACCACCTCATGGTGTGCTCAGCCGTGCAGTGTGATGTTGTGGGAAAGCATGTGTAGTTAGGGAATATGAAATGTTCATCCCTTTTCCTTTTTGTCATGGTAGTGTTGTGTTTCCACCTTGAAGTAGTACTTGGTAATGATGTCTCTAAAATGTCCAAAGCAAGCTGTGCATTGGTGATCCAGCTGGGCAGGTGGATCTTTATTTGGCCAAAATCTTAACTAGCACAGTTTCAGTCCTGTCAGACCTTCTCTTCAATAACCTTTGAAAGAGAAGCAAAGTGTTGTGAAACCTTGGACATTTCTGTTCTTTAGCATTTCCTTTTTAGCCTGAAGAGCTGGGCCTTGTGCTTGAGCATTACAGTTCCCCCCCTTTTTTTTTTTACCTGAAACCTCAAGTGGGTGAGCTTCTGTTAGCTTTTCATATCTAGCCCTGGCCAGCTGGTTAATTTAATGTGGCAGCTTGACTGGGTCAGGGATGCCCAGTTACTTGGTTAAAGTATTACTCTGGATGTATTTGTGAGGGTCTTTCTGGAAGAGATTAACATTTGAATCTGTAGGCTATATGCAAAGCAGATTGCCCTTATCCAATTGTTAGAGTCCTGAGTAGAGCAAAAAGCTTGAACAAGAGAGAATTTACTCTATTTGAAGGTTTTTTCGTGCCTTCAAACTCAGACTGGATCTTAGACCATTGGCTGTCCTGGTTGTCAGGCCCTCAGACTGCAGATCTTGGGACTTCTTGGCCTCCATAATTGTGTGAGCTACTTACTTGTAATAAATGTCACCTATATAAACTTTATATATGTGTGTGTGTGTATATATATATATATCCTGTATATATTTATGTGATCTTACACATTGTTACATATGTAAATCTTATATATATGAAAATTATATCTAACAACATTTTAAATCTCACTTGAAGGTAATTGGCAAACTGTGAGCTTACATATGGTGCCAACGGAGTCATTAGTTTCTCTTCCTCCATCTTGGTGGTTCTGTTGGTTCTGTTTCTTTGGACAACCCTGACTAATAAACTTGACATTAATAATAGAGTCACTCTTTACTAAGGACAGGTCCCAGAACATCCTTATACTGATCCTTTACATATTTCTGTTTCCCAGATACTTTTTTTTTTTTTAACTTATTTATTTGACAGAGAAAGAGCAAGCACAAGCAGGGGGAGCAGCAGAGGGTGAAAGAGAAGCAGGCTCCCAACTGAGCAGGGAACCCTAGGCAGGGCTCAGTCCCAGGACCCTGGGGATCATGACCGGAGCCAAAGGCAGACACTTCACCAACTGAGCCACCCAGGTGTCCCATGTTTCTCAGATACTGCTTACAATTCAGAGAACTAGGGTCTGGTTTGTGAACAGCTGAATGTACTCTGGCAAAAAGTTTAGTCACCTAACCAACAGGCTTTTGATGGTTAAGCCTTTGAGTAAAAGTGAAGTTCATCCAGCAACCGTAACAGAAGTGAGATGAAGAAATGAAAGGATGGGTCGCTTTTGGGTGAGTGAGAGC
Source organism: Potos flavus (assembly GCA_028534135.1). Lineage (NCBI taxonomy): Eukaryota > Metazoa > Chordata > Mammalia > Carnivora > Procyonidae > Potos > Potos flavus. The sequence continues at coordinate 49,186,816 of CM052898.1, read as the reverse complement.
TACAGGAAAACACTCAGTCTCTAGGTTAATGGACTCAAAAACATTTTGGACTAGTGGCAACTGAAATCTTTTTAAATCTAACCCTCTTTTTGGTGAGGGGCAAGGCAAAATCATGTCATTTCCTACAGTCAGTCCCATATTGACTTCAGGTAAGTTGTGTATCTATATAAAGTGTTTTATTGTTTACAAAGCTGCTTTACTTATTTGCACATGGAATCCTCCCTACAACCCTAAGAGGTGGCCCTGTAAGGTGGCCTTACATGTGAAGAAGAATTTGTTTATAAAGCTAAAGAAGGTTAAAATGGTAAATTTTATGTTATTTATATTTTACCACAGTAAATCATAATATAAATTATAACACAGTAAGAATGCTTTCTATAACTTTATGTTGGTAAATTTGAAAACCTCTTGGAGCGAGGATACTTTTGGCAATATTGAACTAAAAAGGGTGGGTCATTTTGTTCTAGGCTACAGGTAGCTTTTGTTGTGTGAAGATTAAAGATGAAAAAGGATAAGGGGGAAGGACAAGGGAAGGGGAAAAAAAGGGAAACTTAAGGGTTTCTGTTCACCCTTCCCCAAGAATTAGAATGTTTACCAGTATTCATTCCCTTTCAGGCCCTTCCGCCCCAACACAATAAACTAAGCAAACGATGTTATATATTCTTTATTACAAACTTCTCCCACACTTCGTAACTTTCTGAAGTCTTACCACACCTGCAGCCCTCTAAAACAAAAAAACCAGGAGGGACTAATATAGTGACCTGGAGGATTACTTAAATCTGAATTAGTAGTCAGGGCCTTCTTGCCTGGGAAGGGGGACTGACAACTGGTTAAGCACACTTTGAAGTACTTCCGAAGGTTTGGTTTGAGGCATTTCTGCATATTGAGGTTCCCTGGCAGGTCTACCAGCCCCTGGTAAAGTTGGGGGATCCTGGGATTCAGTATCAGAAACTCTTTAACCAGATTGTGATCTGACCAGAGATCATGTTCTAACAGCACTGCTTCAGGAAGCTACCCTTCCTCTAATGTGGAGTAGCCATCTCATTTTAAAATGTTCTGTTATGAAAAAATTCAAGTAAATAGAATCATAAAATACGCGAACACACACAAACTCCTTCCTAATTTCAGCATTGACTCTTGAACAATGCAGGGCTTAAGGGTACCAACCCCCCATGTGGCCAAATACTAGTATAACTTCTGACTCTCCAAAAACTTAAGTACTGGTAGACTACTGTTAACCAGAAGCCTCACCAATAAACAGCTGAATAACACTTGTATGTTATATATATTATATACAGTGTTTTTACAATAAAGTAAGCTAGGGAAAAGAAAATGTTAAGAAAATAATGAGAGAAAATACATTTAAATACCATACTGTAAAAAGTCCACATATTAGTGGACCCACACAGTTCAGACCTCTGTTGTTCAAGGGTCAACTGTATTTGCTCTCTATCTGTTCTTTTGTTGGAATAATACAAAGTAAATTAGAGGGGCGCCTGGGTGGCTCGGTAGGTTAAGCATCTGCCTTATGCCCACATTGGGCTCCCTGCTCAGCAGGGAGTCTCCTTCCTGTGCCCCTCCCCCATTCGCGTGCGCATAAAACCTTTTAAAAAAAAACAAAGTAATTTAGATATTATCATGACACTTCACCCCTAAATGCTCAAGTCTTTTCATCTAGAATGTGGTCCCTTCCCCCTCCCTCCTTTTATGTCATTACCTTTATTTATTTCCTTTTAAGATTTTATTTATTTATTTGACAGAGAGGGAGAGATCACAAGTAGGCAGAGGCAGGCAGGAGAGGGGGAAGCAGGCGCCCTGCTGAGCAGAGATCCCGATGCGGGGCTCGATCCCAGGACCCTGAGATGATGACCTGAGCTGAAGGCAGAAGCTTTAACCCACTGAGCCACCCAGGCGCCCCTGTGTCATTACCTTTAATTTGAGATCAAGCCAGTTGTCTTAACAGAATGTTCTACATTCTCGGTTTGGCTGGTTGCATCCTTTGATATTTAATGTGTTCCGCTAGCCCTGCTCTTTCTTGTGCACTGGAAGTTAGATATAAAAGCTTGGGTAAGTTTAGGTTATATGTTTTTGATGAGAATATTTCATAATGTCTAATTGTCCCACTATTAGTGAAGATAAGTTTAATCACTATATTAAGATGGTCACAGCTGTGTACTCTCTTCCTTCCCAACCTCTGATTAGGAAATGATCTCTTGAGGTGCTGTTTTGGTGATATGTAGATCTTTAGTTCCCCACCCACCTTTCACCTGGGGCATTAGCATCATTGATGATCTTGACCTGAACCTTTCGTTTTCATTAAGGAGTGCAAAATGATTTTTTTCTATTTCAGTCATTCCTTTTGTATTCCTTTTTTTTTTAAAGTAGACTCCACGCCCAGTGCAGGGCTTGAACTCACGACCCTGAGATCATGACCTGAGCCGAAATCAGGAGTCAGACATGCAACTGACTGAGCCACCCAGGGACCTCTCAGAACGTAGCTGTTAAACAGCTGGTTCAGGTTCTGTCCTCCAGAGTAATGCAGTTTGGCAAACATCTGTATACCGAGGCTGCCGTTTTTGAGTGTCTGTATTCAGTGGAGCACGTCAATGTTGATGTTAATTTTTTGCTTGTATGGGTAGAGAGGCCAACTGAAGACAGAGATTTGTTCAGTTTAGGAGGCATTATTTAATTGTGTTTTTCAAGTTGGGTTAGGGAGGGTAGGTGGGAGAAAGGGGCAGGAAGGCCATTCCAGTTAGAAGCATTGTCACCGGCAGAGTCAGAAGTAGAAAAGTCTAGGGCCCTGGAAGGGGACTGAGTTTGGCAAAGTGAGAAAGTTGTGGCTGAGAGAGCTGTTTCTTTCCGAGGATGGGAACAGTGTGTGCAGTCCAGGCTGTCTCTGCACTACTCATCACTCACGTGAACTGGCTGGGAAGAATTACCAGAAGGATACTGGAGAGAATCTTAGGGAATTCATTTCCAGCCCAGCTTAATGGAAGGGAAGGTTGTCATCTCTGTGGAACGCCTCATGGGTTCTCATCTCTCCCTTTTTGATTTCTTTAGGTTCCCTAAGGGTCCAAATGATTTTTCTTACTCAGAGCTTATTCTGTGTTCATCACCAAATGTTGGTACACTGTTAGGTGGGGTTTTTTTTTTTTTTTGGCTCTTGTGAATAATGACGCTGTGAGCATTTGTGTGCAGGTTTTTGTGTGGATGTATGTTTCATTTCCTTTCTCTTGAGTTCGTCCCCAGGAGTGGAATTGCTGGGTCATAGGGTGATCCTATGTTTAACTTTCTGAGGGACTGCCAGACTTGTGCAGGGTGGCTGCACCGGTTCACCTTCGCCCGAGCAGTGTATGGGGCCCAGTTTCTCCACATGCCCATCAGCACTTGTTACCGGCTGTCTGTTTGATTATAGTCATCCTAGTGGGTATGAGGTAGGTTCTCCTTTTCTTCCGATTTACTCCTGGATCTGACTTGCCTGACACCATCTGTTGCTGCAGTTTTTGTGCCTCGTGCTTGGCACTGCTTAACCACGCTGCGTGTTGGCATTCAGATTCCATTGAGAATCTGAGTGGTTCAGCCCCTACTATGGATTGACTTTCTTTCAGTCAGTTGTTTACCTCTAGTCTTATCAGGAGTTGCTGGGTTTGGGTCATAGTGCGGAGATGCTCCTTGTAGGAGCTGGGGTGGGGAAAGTATGGAGAGGCAGGTTACAATAGAAGGAGAAGTGGGATGTGGTAAGCAAATAGACCAAAAGGGAGCTGGGGCCAAGCCTGGGAGGGCCGGAAGAGTTAGGATTCAAACTGGAGTTGTGCAGATGAAAAGAAAAGGTTTGGGGAAGATCAGTTATGGGTAGGACTAGATCAGATGTAATGGTTAGGATAGAGGAATATAGGAAATAGTTTTGAGTCTGAGAACAGGAGAGAATGTTCCCCTTGGACAGATTTGGGTGGGTGGAAGGTTACTGTGTGTAATGTGACTCTAGGTGCTAACAGAACACATGACAAATGTGTTGCAGCAGAAACTTAAGAAAACCCAAGTTTGACATCCTGAATGAAGTGGAAAGTGAAGTGTCGCAAGGTCACGGCTTCTTCCATGTTATCCCCTCACATATCTGCAGATAGCCTCTGATTCTCTTTTTTATAGAACAGCTTATTCGAGGTATAATTGCCATATAGTAAACTGTACGTGTTTATACTATACATGTTGAGTTTTGATGTGTGCGTGTGTCTATCCCCACAACCAAGATGATGAACAAATCCATTACCCCAAAAGTCTCTGTAATGGCCCTTTATAAATCCTCCCTCCTGCCTACTGCCCCTTCCTTACCCATTCTCAGGCAACCACTGACTTGCTTTCTAGTTTGCATTTTCTGGTATTTCATTTAAGTGGAATCTGTGTGTGTACATTATCTATATGCACATACTGTGGATGTACTTTTGGGGGAGAGGTGTCTGACTTATTTTACTCAACAACATTATTTTAAGATCTGTCCATGTTAAATGTGTCAATAATTCATTCCTTTTCATAGCTGAATGGTATTCCTTTATAAAGATGGGTCACAATTCTCCATTCTCCAATTGATGGACATTTGCTTCCAGTTTTTGGCTGTTACGTATAAATATGCTATGAGCATTTGTGTACAAGTCTTTGGACATATGCTTTCATTTCTCTTGGGTAGATACTTAGGAGAGGAATCGTTAAGTCATCCTTTCAAGGTTCTTTTTAGTGCTTTTTATTTTTTTTTCAATTTTTTAAAAAAGATTTTATTTATCTGTCAGAGAGCTAGACCGAGCACAAGCAGGGGGAGTGGCAGGCAGAGGGAGAAGAAGGCTCCCTGCTGAGCAAGGAGCCCAATGTGGGACTCAGTCCCAGGACCCTGGGATCACGACCTGAGCCGAAGGCAGATGCTTAACCGACTAAGCCACCCAGGCATCCCAAGTTTTAGTGCTTTTTAGTATATTCACAAGATTGTGCAACCAACACAACTGTTTTATTCCAGAACATATTTTCATCATCCCAAAATGTATGTTTAGTTTTTAAAATGGTTTTTCTGGGCTCAGACCTTTGGAGAACCGTCTCCTCTGAGCCCACTGCTGTTAAATAAACCTCTGATCCTCAAAAAAAAAAGGGTTTTCTGTCTTACATTCCCACCAGCAATATTGTTCCACATCCCGGTTGTTCCATATCTTCACCAACACTTGGTGTGGTCATTAAAAATTTTTTTAGCCATTCAGGCAGGTTAATAGTTTTATCTCATGGTTTTTGCATTTCCCTAATGAGTAATATTGTAGCTTATCTTTTCACATGCTTATTCATCTTTGGTGAAGTATCTGGTTATCTTTTGCTTATTTATTTTATTGAGTTTGTTTTCTTACTGAGTTTTAGAGTTCTAAGTCTGTTGTCAGATATGTGGTTTGTACATATTTTCTCCATCTTTGTCTTCTCACTGTATTAACAGTGTCTTTTGAAGAGCAGAAGTTCTTAATCCTGATGAAGTCCAGTTCGTCAGCCCTTCTACACATTGTGCTTTTGGTATGATACCTAGGAAATCTGCTTAGCCCACATTTCTGACAATCTTGAAATAGGACTAAATTTTAAACTAAGCTAAGGGTCTCAAGTACCCAGGAGGCATTTACATTTATCATCTGTGTCCTTCACCAGATACACTGGAGAGTCAGAAATTGTAGGGGTAATAAATAAGCCAGTTATCAGTCAGTTGCTCGGTCACCTGTCCCATTATGTGAGCATGCCTGTACTTAGCCAGCTCTAAAATGATGCAGGGTTCCTCATCCCCGTCTGTCTCCCATGTTTTCTAACCTAGCTCTTTCTGCTGTCAACTGAATGCCTAAAGAAAAAGAATCAGTGTTAAGAAAAATAAAATTTGGAAGGCAAATCCCCTTTCTCTTCCTAAAAAATCCAAGTACACGTGACTTTTTTTTTTTTTAACATAAATAAAGCAAATAATTACACTGTTCCTCTTTTCCATGAAATATTTGAGAACTTTGTGATTTTAAAGCGTTTCCTGAGCCTGGGCTTTTCTCCCTCTGGAGTCTTTCATCTCTGGGTGTGGCTGGACTCCCTTTATAAAAGGTGTAGTTGCAGAGCGCATTAGAACCCTGAAGGTATAAGGATTGCTCTCTACTCTCTTCTGGTCTGTGCGTTGATTTGCTAGAGAATGAATCCTGTTGTGTTTGAGACGAGGAAGCTTTTGATCAGTTGCTACTGTATTCACCTACATGTTCCCAGTCTTCAGGTCTTTGTCTGAGTTCTTCTTCATTCTCTCTTGCCAAGTTTTCTCTCTTACTTCCTAAATTCCTAAGGAGACCTAAATTTGGTTGAACACTTAAATCTGTTCTTATTGGCCATTAGTTTAGGCTTCATTGTTGTAGATTGTACTCGGGCATAGGGGACCTGGGTGAGGCATATTGGTATCCCTGAGGGCTGTGTTTGCTTATTGTAGATGCTTCTTTCTTGATTGGACTTTTGCTGCTGTTTTTCTTACCTTTAAATGTTAAGAAAGCGTATGTGTGTGT
>CM052898.1:49157339-49179780 GCA_028534135.1 Potos flavus | reverse complement strand
AAGGCAGAGGCTTTAACCCACTGAGCCACCCAGGCGCCCCAGATAGGTATATATTTTTAAATTTTATTTATATATTTGACAGAGAGAAAGAGATCACAAGTAGGCAGAGAGGCAGGCAGAGGGAGAGGGGGAAGCAGGCTTCCTGCTAAGCAGGGAGCCTGACGCAGGGCTCCATCTCAGGACCCTGAGATCATGACCTGAGCCGAAGGCAGAGGCTTAAACCCACTGAGCCACCCAGGTGCCCCAAGAAAGGATATATTTTTGTTAAGATTTATTTATTTGCTTGAGAGAGAGAGCGCGGGAGCCAGAGCATGCCTGCCGGAGGTGGGGAGGGGCAGTGGGAGAGGGAATCTCAAGCAGACCCCCTGTTGAGCATAGAGCCTTATGTTGAATGTTGGACTGGATCCCACAGCCCTGAGACCACGACCTGAGCCGAAATCACAAGTAGGGCTCTTAACCAACTGAGCTACCCAGGTGCCCCAAGAAAGGTTATGTTTTAATTTTAAGTTATCTTTATTTGGAAAGTTTCCTCAGCTGTGGGGCTCATCTCAACAAGAAGAGTGAAAACTAAAATATGTTCTGTAATTGCACTAGTTGAAGGACTGAATTGGAGAATGTTGTACTGGGCTAATAAGGGACTTGCTCCTTTTTACCAGGAACCAGTAATAGCTCAGAAATTCACGAGGTGGGGAGATACTGGGCTTAATAGTAATGAGCTGTCAGTCATTGGATCTCTGGTTCCTTTACATCTTCATTCTCATTCTTCGCAGAAGCACAGAAAGATAAAACTATCCACTTTTTACAGATTTAGGAATTCACTATAAAAGGCCCAAGAAGGACAGATTATTTACCTCAATTTGCCCAACTAGTAAGTTTCAAAGCCCTGATTTGAACCAGAGCCTCTCAGGTTGTCTTGGGTCCCAAAGCCCTTGGTTTGTCTGTTGTCCCAGAGTTTGTCTTGCATCTGAATAAGGAGCAGATCTGAGCTGCTTTTGGGCCATAGTATTGAGAACACTCCTGAAGTCATAGCATTCCGACTGACCTTTGTATGACCAGCTTTGGATTATTAGGAATCTCAACACTCCTCACATTCTGTCCTTAAGAGTATTGCTTTTTGCCTCTGAAGATAAACCAAACACACTTAAAACTTTGTTAGAAATGTTAGCTGTTAAATTTATGATAGTTTTCAAGAAAAGGTAAGATCATGACTGTCATTTAAATGTGAAATGAACACGTGAAAGATTTTAACTCATTAATTGGGAAAACGGGGGTGGGCGGGAATGTTATAACTAAAGAATACAAAGAACAGACATTAAGTGTAGGTCAGTAGAGTTGAAAAGAATATGCATATGAGCACAAAACTGGCTCTTCCACAGGGGAAAGAGAATTCTCCAGCTAGAATTCATTTGCGTATCCCTGGACAGGGATTCTCTACAACTTACAGTTGGGTCACCGGCAGTGGAAGGCTAGAATCAACACAAAAGGAAGTGTTCTAGATTTAGAGTCTAAATAATGTATAGTTTCCCACTGGAGACATCCCATGCTGCTTTGAATTTCAAGTTTGCTTACAGAATAATAGAATCTATAATACTCTTCTCTCTACTTTCTTTTCTTTCATATTCAAGTTTTTAAATACTTGTTTAAAAGTCGTTTGGGTAATGAGGCTTTCTGAATTTAAGTCCCAGTGATTGCGTGTATTTTGGAGACATGATATGAAGTATGATTTTTTTTTTTAAGATTTTATTTATTTGAGAGAGAGTGGCAGAGAGAGAGCACAAGGGGAGGGGCAGAGGCCGAGGCAGAAGCAGACTCCCCATTTAGCAGGGAGTCCAGTGCAGGGCTCAATCCCAGGGCATGAAATCATGACCTGAGCCGGAGGCGGACGCTCAACTGATTGAGCCACCCAGGTGCCCGTTAAAGCTGGTGTACTTAAAAGCATTTTCTGCTTTGAGTATCTCTTCTGAGGATGATAGCTGCTGAGCTTCAGCCCTTCAGAAAAAGTTGTCAGACTTGCAGTACTCCTGCATTTCTAGTATCCGACTTGTAGAATCAAGGATTTAAAAGTCTGTAGAACCTTACACATTCGGTAAGAGTTTGCTGCTCTAACTTGTATTTCCCCTGGAAGTAACTTCCCCTCCCTCCTAATATCAGAGAAAGAGAGAGAGAAATGCTGTATAGCCACAGTTTTTTTATTCCTTTGATCTATTAAAAAGAAAATTCAACTGAGTAAATTTTAAAGATCTTTCTGGTTTTATTCAAGAAGTCATGAATAAGACAGCATCCCATCTAACAGAGAAGGGAAGTCCAAGGAGCTGTACAAAATGAAAAGACTTTTATAGGCAGAAGAGAGTGGGACAGGGAAGTTATACTAGTGATAAGTGGATTGGTTGTGAGAAGATCTCCTGAGGGGTCCAGCTGGGGTCTGTCAGGCAGATTACCTCACCAGTGTTGACCAGGTAATTCCTGACTGACTGGTTTAAGATTCCATTTCTGGGAGCGGCCAGAACTGTAATTAAGTCTCAGTTTGGTGATGCTGGGTTTAGCATAAGTGACTTCATTTTGTGCCTCTTGTCTTGTTGTTGTTGTTGTTGTTATTGTTCTTTTAACAGATCTTATTCTTTGGAGAGGTGGGGTTGGTGTGGTGTGGTGATGAAAAAGTTGAAGTTCACCTTTTCAGAGAAACTGGAGCACCTTTGGAACTAAAGGGCTCTTGGATATCCTGAAGACCCAGCAGCCATTGAGAGGCCTTATACCAGTTAAATGTGTGAGGAGTGGGCTGCCATGCAGGGAGAGCCCTGATGGGGGTGTGTTCATGGGAGAATAGTAGGAATGCCAGAGAGGAGAGAGGGTGCTAATGCAGCCTTGACATGTGTAGTGTGCCATGATTTCTGGCCACAGCTTGTGGTAAGATGGGAACTGGTAGACTGCCTGGCTTTAGTGAGGCTCTTCACCTCACCCTCATTTGCACAGTGTTTGTCTTGGTCCCTTCTGGTTGAATCTGTCTGCCAATAGTCTCCACCCTTCCTCTACTGGGAGGGAAAAGGACACATTTGCTTTCCATCTGATGTAACTCACCCTGCCTCTTCGACTTCTTTCCTTCTTCCTTAGTGGCAGTACCATACAGCGTTGCCTAGGCTTCCCTATTTGGGACCTCTGAGTCGTGTGTCCCATGAGTGGTAGGAGTTAACTTTTTGGCATCTAACCTGAATAGGTATGATATTACATTTTATGTTCTTTGTTATACTTATTTTAGGGCTTTAAAAATTCCCGTGTGGGGGCATCTGGGTGGCACAGTTGGTTAAGCATTCGACTCTTGGTTTCAGCTCAGGTCCTGATCTCAGGGTTGTGAGATCAAGCCCTGAGTTGGGCTCTGCGCTGAGCACAGAGTCTGCTTGGGATTCTCTTTCTCCCTCTACCTCTCCTGCTCATATTCTCTCTCTCTCTGAAATAATAAATTAATTTTTAGAAAGTTGCAGTGTGGAGATAGTTTATCATTCATTCACCAGACTGGATTTCTTTTACTTTGACATCTTGTTTCAGGAAGTGGTTAGGAAGAAATTGTTTTGGAATCTAAATCTAGCCGTATGAAACACCTCAATTCACCATGGTTCCTGTAAAAGTACTTGAGAGTAAAATACGTGTGCCTGCCTCACAGAATTGTATACAGTTCCTAATAGGACCTTCTCCCATCTGATGAAACTATCTCAACTGTTACTGGCAAAGTTTCCCACCTTCTCAGAGAAGGATTTTAAGATTTGATTGATGTTTCCTAATTTCATCTTATTCGGGCAAGAAATCTATGAGAGCTGTTCCAGTTGATGACCGCCATCAGTTTCTGGTCCTTAGTGCTCCTTATGTTATCGACAGTATTGCATTTTTCGATTTGAACATTCCTTTGTTCCTGTACTCACTTCTTTTCCTATAAGCCGGTGAATGTGAAACCATTAACTGAGCCTTCACCTTAACGGGTTGCAGAGAACCTAGTATAGTGTTTGTGCACCCCTGGCCTGCCAGGACAAATGGCTACAGATATTTCGAAGTGGTTATGATGCAGCATTATTCTGCTGTGGTATTCTAATGAAAAATTCAGACATTAAGTAGTATCTAAAGTTTGCTGTTGAAGAACCAGTATTTTTATTGTGTTGTCAAGAATGAAAGAAGACAGGGGTTTCTGGGTGGCTCAGTCAGTTAAGCGACTGCCTTCAGCTCAGGTCGTGATCCCGGGGTCCTGGGATCAAGCCCCATGTCAGGCTTCCTGCTCAGTGGGGAGCCTGCTTCTCCCTCTCCCTTTACCCCTCTCCCCCACTCAGTGCACACGCACGCACTTTCACTTTGCACTCTCACTCTCTGTATCTCAAATAAATAAAATCTTAAAAAAAAAAAAAAGGAAAGAAGACAGAAGATAAGCTGGTAATGAAACAAGGAATGGCCATAAATTGAGATTTGAGATGTTTGAGGACTGTATATTAATCCTAGTGAAATGTTCCAGAAGTGTTTATACCGGCACTGTACAATAAAACTTCCTGTGATAATGGAAATGTGCTATATCTGCACTGTCCAGTGTGGTAGGTGCTAGCCACGGGTGGCTGTCAGCACTTAAAATGTGGCTAGTGGGGCTGAGAAAATGTATTTGACCTCATTTAGTTTCATTTAAATAGCCACCTGTCCTTAGTAACTACTGTACAGGATATGTACACTGTCCAAGCAGTAGCTGTTTACCAAGCCCTCATATGGGGCACACACTGTTGGAATTGGGGATTCAGGGATGGAAGAGACTGCCTTCAAGGAGAACTTTCCTCTTCCTCTGTCCCCATTTGGGTGGCAGGCAGATATGCTGGAAGTCACAGTTCAGTATGATGAAAGGGGGCCCTGGGACCCAGATGCTCTGGAGTTTGGGGAGTGCTGTCCAGGAAGACAGGCTCTCCAGACTGCCTAGACGTCAACCCCTCCCAGACGAGCAGGCTACTGGTACATGAAGGGGGTGGGACCCTGGGGGTGGAGTGGCAAGCATACTCGAGATACAGGGCATATGGGGGTAGAAATGATGCATGTTCTGGAGAAATACAAGGCTGGACTAGGTACCTGCCTCGCATGGTTGTCTAGAGTGCCCGTGGCAGGCTGGGCTTTAGCTTTTGTGTGCCCGCTCCAGCCTTGGTGGATTCATGCTCTCGGGCCCTGTGGGCATCCCAGCTGTCTTGGCCCCAGACAGCTCCTTTTGATCCCTCTGGTGGTCCACCTGCTCCTCAGACCTGACCCTTTAGAGCCTTGCTCTTTCTCATTTTGGTCCTTAATTTAACATTTCCCACTGGGTTTCCTGAGAACTTCTCTGAAGCTTGTAAGTGATGGAAAACAAGTAAAACATCCTGACCAATTAGTTTTGACACATTGGACGTTCCTTCTTAGGCATTGCGTGTACAGCTGTTCAGTCTTGCTTTTGAAAATGTTCCAGTATTTCTGCTGATAAGTGTTCTCTCCCTTAAAGTACTGTTATTTATACTGCCCTGTGAAATGATTGTCTTCTTGCCTACCAGACAGCAAACCTCTAGAAGGCAAGGCCAGCCATCTGTTATTATTCTTTGTACTGCCCTGTGTGTCCGGTGAATGCTGACATTCCCATTTTAGCACAGGCATCTAGACTGAAGTCATAAAATCCTAGCACAAACAAGCATTCCTCAGTTAGCCGTGAAATTTGAGATATGGCTAAATACAGTGTATCTTTAAGAAATAAGGGCGCCTGGCTGGCTTCAGCAGTAGAGCATGCGACTCTTGATCTCGGGGTCATGAATTCAAGCCCCACATTGGGGATAGATTTAACTTAAAATTTTTATTTTATTTTACTTTCTATAAAGATTTTATTTATTTGTCAGAGTGCACAAGCAGGGGGAGTGGCAGGCAGAGGGAGAAGCAGGCTCCCTGCTGAGCAAGGATCCCGATGTGTAGGACTCGATCCCAGGACCCTGGGATCATTGACCCAAGCCAGAGGCAGACACTTAACCGACTGAGCCACCCAGGCACCCCTTTACTTAAAAATTAAAAAAAAAAAAAAAAGATTTGACTGTAAGATTACTCCAGGCCCTCTATTTAGGAGGAAAGGGGAATATGATAAAATTCAACTGAGCTCGTATTATTCCTAGACTTGGAAATACATGTTTCTGACCAGATCCTGGACTCTGTTAAACCAGTGGCTCTTGAACTTTCTCGAGTACAAACTGCTTCAGCACGGCAAGAAATTCCACAGGCCCTGCCCACTGCCCCTAGGTCTGTGTCCCAGGTGTGGGCTTCCTCTTTGGACAGATTCCACTCTGGGTTAGTCACAGCTTAGTCCTACCCACAATATCTCTTCATTTACTGGGTAGATGTAATGGAAACTGGTGGAAGGAAGGCCGGAGTCTGTCTTGGTCCCTGGGGAGGCTAGAGTAGGCTTCCTGCTGAAGACCACATTTGACCTGAAAGGGAAAGAAAAAACTCCTGTGAACTCTGGTGCCCCGGGAGTAGAGAAACTAGATTTAAGATTTTAGGATTATTCTGACATCCACTTGTGTCGAATGGAGGGTATTAGAGCTTAGCCAATTGAAGGGCAGGGAAGGTGCTCCAGACCAGGCAAGTGACTTTATTCAATAAAAAAAAGACAAAGGCTAGTTAAAAGTAAAAAAGTGGCTCACTTGCCTAAATGCGTGTTGTGCATTCAGAGATAGTGATCATCCATACCCACCAGTTGCTAAGTTCTGCTTTCCAACCTAATCCTATTGTCTGAGTTTCTAGAACACCAGCACTATCCTGAGCTTCCCCCGAAGTGACTTCATGATTCCGCAGGAAGAGTTTTGGTCAAAGGCCCCCACTCATCCCCTTCCCTCCTCCTTTCCAGACTGGCAGTCTTTGCACTCCTGCCCCCTGCCCAGGATGAGCCTCGTCCTCTCTGGAGCCTTGCATCTCCTCCTGGAAGTGTGTGGCTGTGGCCTATATTCTTCTCCCATTCACATTCCTGGACCCGGACCTGGTTCTGGTCCATCTGGACCATCTGATCGTGGGGTTTCCAAACAACTCCAGCTTCCATTTTTCTCATTTCCTTATTGGAGGGACATTTTTGCTACCGTTTCAAATTATGGCTTCAGTTTTAATTTGGGAGCTTTCAGAACATCATTCGAGATGTTATTTTCTTGTCTTTCTTCTGGGCCTAGAATTTTGAAGCCATTTTTAACTCAGGCAATCTGTACGTCCCTGTCCTTTTTCCTCTTTTTTTTTTTTTTTTTTTTTTTTAGTAGAGTATTTCCGGATTTGTTAATAACCCTTGGATTGTTAAAGTAGTCTCGCTCCAAGGATTGTTAAAGTAGTCACGCTCCAACTCCCATCCCCAAAGGACACACTGAACACCCTTAAACTGTCCATAAGTAACACTAAGTTATCTCAATCTTCATGCTTACCCAGATGAGATGATACAGATAAGATGCTTAGCCTGAAGACAAGCACATGGTGAGTTTTCAAGAGACACACTTGGTAACTTTTGATCTTTGGGCCTTTGTGTAGCTGTTTTCTTTCACTTGTTATCTGTGGTTCCTGTGCCCATCAAGCAAACCTACCTTCTGCAACCAGCATAACTTACTTCCTTCCAGCTCTTGGCTTAGAGGTGCTGTTGAGAATTGTTTTTATTTACCTTTTTGACCTTTTATGGCTGTCTCCTGCTACTCTAGAACCCTTGTGTAGTGCCATTTAGCTATTGGAATTGGAGTTGGCTGGGTGATATTATTTGTTAAAAATTCTGCTCTTGGGGCACCTAGCTGGCTCAGACAGCAGAGCATGGGACTCTTGATCTTGGGATCTTGAGTTCGAGGGTAGAGTTTACTTAAAAAAAGAAAGAAAATTCTCTTGTTCAAGCTTTTCTCTTTCCATGTTAAGCTGCTCTGTTGTGGGAATCCAAATTCGTATTATCCCTCTGCCTTTCTCTCTCAAACTGACCTTAAAAGAATTTACTTCTGGGGCGCCTGGCTGGCTCAGTTGGTAGAACATGACTCTTGATCTCAGGGTCGTGGGTTCAAACCCCATGTTGGGCATGGAGACTCCTCCCCCCCCCCCAAAAAAAAGTTACTTCTTGGTCTCCTGACTGGCTGCCATCAGCTCAGGTCATGATCTGGGGGTCCTGGGATCAGGCCCCTCGACAGGCGCCCTGCTCAACAGGGACTCTGCTTTTTCTCCCTCTGTCCTTCCCCCTGCTCATTCTATCTCCCTCTCTCTCTCTCAAATACATAAATAAAATTGTTTTTCAAAAAAAGGTTAATATCAAAGTCATAACATAGTTTTTTATTTAGGCTTCCTTTTAAGAAGGTATGTGCGAGATGTTTCTAACCTAAGATTTCTGTTGTGGCAAAACTAACAGTATGCTTGCCCTCAAACCAAAGGCTGATTATCACAGATAACGAAAGATGATTATCAAGCCTGAATCTGGGACACATTTGCCATAAAAGTTTGTCACAGTATTTTTATTAATGAAAATAAATTTATACATTCTTGATTTTTCCTTCAGATTTTCCTAATTTGTTAAAAGTATGAATTGCAGGGCGCCTGGGTGGCTCAGTCAGTTAAGCGAATGCCTTTGGCTCAGGTTATGATCCTAGGGTCCTGGGATCAAGCCCCACATCGGGCTCCCTGCTCGACGGGAAGCCTGCTTCTCTCTCTCCCACTCCCCTTGCTCGTGTTCCCTCTCTCACTGTGTGTCTCTCTCTGTAAAATAAATAATAAAAAATAAAATCTTTTTAAAAAATAAAATAAAAATATGAATTTCTTTTATAGTTTTTTATTATAGAAAATCTCAAATATGTGCAAAAGTAGCATGAACATTGCTGTGCAACCCCTACACCCATCCCTCAGCCTGTTACCAGCCCATCGTGTTCTGGCCATGCGCTCCATCTCACCCTATGGATTATTTTGAAGCATGACATGCCTTTTTGATCTTGGTGATCAACCCAATGTAGTGGCTGAGATGAAGCACTTTGTAATTGGTCCTAGGCTCCCATCTCACATCTGAGTTATTTTTACAGATCCAGTGACCGCCTACAAACTTCTGTTTCCTCATCTGTTAAATGAGAATTCGACCTTATGGGCTCGTTGTGAGGATTAAATGCATGACCTGTAGTGTAGTGCCTGGCACAGAGTGCGCTCAGGAAGTGGTCTTTATTTCTTGCTCTTTCATAGGCCCTGCTCTTTCACTCTTTGGGCCCTAATAAGATTTCTCAGTTTGAAAAGTTCGAAAGAATCTACTTCCAGCAGATGTTACTGTTCAGCTTGGCGACCAGCACAGTGGTAGTATATGCCTTCCCGGTCCCTCCCCTGTGACCTTCTCCAAAACCTTATCAGCACTTGTTGCTTGCCTACCTCGCTCTGGGCCTTGAAGTCATTGGTTTTGAGGATAAGATGACTGCTGGGTCGTTGTCGTAGTCTTTTTTTAAGATTTAATTTGAGAACGCGTGTATGTGTGCAAGCTAGGGGAGGGGCAGAGGGAGAAGCAGGCCTCCCTGCTGAGCAGAGATCCAGATGCAGGGGACACAGGGGCTCAATCCCAGGAACCTGGAATCATGACCTGAGTGGAAGGCAGACGTTTAAGCAACTGAGCCACCCCAGGTGCCCCTGGGTCTTCTTTAATGGTCAGGTGCAGAGCGCGGAGTCTTGGAAGAAAATGGAATGGAGAGGTTTCATGCTGGTTATAGTTTAGAATGCTACTTTCGAATCTGCTCAGAAGCCTGAGCAGTGTCCTGAAATCTGTGTCCCCATTATGCTTCCTTCTCAATACTGTATTTAGACTATGTAATAAATCACATTATAGTAGGTAAAATAGGCAAAGACCATCAGACAACTGAGAGATACCTGGTTGAAATGTTTGACTTCTGTTGATCTAAAAGATGCAGATGGAACCAGTTGACCCTCTTTTCTAGCTATATGATTAACAACGATTTGTGCTAATAATAGCTGAGGTATGGTGAAATGGAAATACTAGTTCACTGATGGTGTGGGTGTTAATAAAGCTGTTCTGGAAAATAATTTTGTCAGTATAGTTCAAGGGCCTTTAAAATAGTCATACTATTTTGCTGAGTGAGAACACATTTGTGTGATCAGATTATATACATAATTTAAAATAATTGCATGCTTAATAATAGTGGGATTATCCATATGCTGCAGTATCATGTAACCTTAATGTCAATAGCATGGGGGAGGATATTTAGTATGGAAAGATAGGATGCAACAGTATAATCTCAACCATTTGAAGGAAAATTAGACCTAAACCCTGGTGCTAAGAGTGATTGTTTCTAAGAGTTGGAATTGTGGGTGCCTTTTTGTCTTTGGTTCATTCTTTTGTGTAGCTTTCTGAATTTTCTATAATTCCATACTTTAATTAGGGGGGTAGGGGAGAGAGAGGGAAGCAGAAGAGTCAGTTGTTTGATTAGGATCTAGCTGATCTACCTAGAGAGGTAGGCAACTTCGCAACATCAAGCAGATAAAAATGTTAATGGGCTCTAGAAAACCAGTTGGTTTAACTGCCGCAGCCTTGCACCTCTCACATCCGTGCCATCACTGTATCAGACACATACATAAATCAGAACAGCAGTTCCGGACCCCAAGTCAGGAGTTTCCAGATCTGGTGTGTGTGCCTCAGTTGCCAGAGGGAACTTTTCAAATGCCTAATTGACTGATCCCTAGCCCTGATGAACCAGAATCCTCTTTACGGTGAGAGTGGATAGTACAGAGTGGCATGGTGGTTGAGTATTGGGGCCTGGGCTGACACATCCGACAATTCCAGCTCTGCTACTCAGTTGCTATGTGATCTTGGACATGATACAACATCTGGTTCACCTTCATTTCCTATGTTTTACACTGTTGTTTTGGTAGCTTTGCACATGCTTTGCTTTCAACTCCTTGATACTGCAACTCCCTAGTCTCACCTCCACAGGAGCATAGTCACCTTGAGTTTATGATCACAACACAAAGTTGCACTGGCCACACTTTGCAGTGGCCTGCTGACCGCCAGCTTCTACCCCTTCACTGCTCCTCCAGTTTTTCCCATACCAGTTCTTTGTTCTCGCTGCCCTCCCCCTGACCATTCTATCGGGCCCTTTCTGACCTCATTGGCCCTGCCCAGCCCAGACCCTTGGATATTATTTTCCTGACCTTTTTACCTACATGGGGATTTCTTTGTTGTGTCTGCCTTTATGGCCAGTTGGTTTCTCTGCTTCAGAGATAAGAAAGCGATAACTCCAGGCTAATAGGAAAATTCTAGCTTTTGATTTATTACTCGAGAAAAAATTATACTTGAGGGGAAAGAGTGGATTCAGCATATGGAATAGTTAGTACTGCCTGTTCTACTAAGGAAATCATTCCAAAGCACACCGATGAGGCTTGGTTTGAAAGCAGAAGGAAGGAAATGTGTTCTGAATACACCTTATTCTGAAAAGGTTTTAGAAGATATCATATGTAAATGGATTAATGGATATTATCGGAAATGTTCATTTCCAAGGAACACAGTGGCTAGGGACCTTGTACAACTTTTTTTTCTCCTTGCCTGTTTCAGTTTCTCCTGTAAAAGGAGTGGTCTCTGTGTTAGAAACTTTTCCAGTTAGAAGTTTCTAGTTTGTAGGATTTTTTTTTTAAGTAAACTCTGCACCCAGCCTAGAGCTAGAACTCACAACCCTGAGGTCAAGTCACATGCTCTACCGCCTGAGCCAGCCAGGCGTCCCCTAAGTTTGTAGGATTTCAAGAAGTAATTTCAGAAATCCATGAAGGTGATGAGGGAAATCAGTAGTGAAGAAACTGCAAGTGGAGATTTTAAAGCCATTGCAGCTTTGGCAGCTTCTTGTTGCAAAAGTTGTGCTCAAGTTTTGTTTTGTTTTGTTTTGTTTTTTCTTAGCTCTTTTCTAGAAACAAGTGTCCCATTTTTGATCCTGGAGAGCTGTAAGTCCAGAAACATAGCTCTGTAAACTTTGCCAGCTTAAAGCCGTCAACATCCTGGTGATGAAACCACATGGTGGGTTTCTTCAGATCCACTGTTGAGTACCATTTGCAACAACCGTTGAATGTTCTACAGGCCCTAAGTGAAAATGAAAATCCTCATTCATGTATCTTTCATGATGAAAAAGGACCATTTTCGTAATGAGAAAACTAACTTGAATAATCAGCAGATTAACATTTTTCTCCAAAATGGACATAACTTTTTCAGTTTAAGGGTAATGTTTTCCTCCAAAGGTCACAATAAGATAGTATAAAGAAAACAAAACTATTTTAATTCTACCATCCAGGAAAAACCTGCTATAATACTGTATTCCTTTCAACTTCATTTTTACATTTAAATCTTTACTCCTTTGGGAATCTGTTTCAGAGCATGAAATGTAAGGATCTTAATTCTCAGAATTTTGGGGGCTGCCTTCACTTAGTGAATTTTTTTTTCATCCTTTTGCTACTGAATTTTATAATGCCATATTTGTCCAAATTATTCATTTCGGAGTTTTCTTTTTAGTCCTGTTCCAGCCCCATACTTTTAATACTGTATTTTCATAACATACTTTCCAAGACTGTTAAGGCAAGTCCTCTCTCCTCTTGTCATTATTCTTTTAGGAGAGGAATGGGAGGGATTCCTGGGAATTTATTTTGATGAATAAAATCAGAATTATTTCAAGTTCCAAAAAAATCCTTGGAATTGTTTGAGTTGGGGAGAATTTACATCTCTGCATTAAGTCTTCCTATTGGAGATCTCTCTTCATTTATTCAGGTTTCCTTTGTTTCAGTAAGATTGTCATTTTCTTATTTAAGTCTTATACTGCTGTTAACCACTTCAACAGTGGTTGCAGTATAAATTTGGAAAATCCTTCAAGAAAGTGAATTAGTGAAAGTCATGAAAATGCTTATACTTTTGATTCAGCAACCCCATTCCTAAACAATATCTGTAAGCTGAGTTTAACAAAACCCTTTTGCCTGTGTGAGAATTTGACCTCTGCTTAACTTTTTTCTGGGGAACCCAGTAAATCCGTTGCTGGGCACTGTGGCTTATATGGTAAAATGTCTCCTGGTTGGTAATTGCATCTGGGCAGGGAGAGGCTGTGAGCACCCGATGGAGCCTCATGCTTGGGCTTCACAGAGCACAGTGGCTCTTGGGCTGGATGTGTTCCTCACAAGGAGCCAACAGAACTATTAAAAGAGATGATTGGATCCCCTCAACAATGAGGGTTTTAAGTCAGGGATTGAACCCACACTGTCTCCCTATACCTGAGCCATCTGCTATGTGGACTGTTGAGAGAAGAGCCAGCAAGCTGTGTTCCTGTCCCAGTCTTTCTCAGCAGACGAGTGCCAGGTGGCCTGTGATAGTCTTGTGAGTCTGACTCTAAGAAGATCGTGCCCCCCTCCCTCGCCCCACCCTGCCCCTTGGCTGTTGCTGGGTCCTAAGGAAATGATCCCACAAACTGAAGTTCAAAGATGTTCTTTACAGCATTAGTTTCCCCAGATTCTTGGTATATTAAGTAAAAGGCAGGAATGGCTGTTTAAACACCTAATCCACTCAAAGGAGTATTAGATGTTGAGACTATAATAGAAGCAAGTACTAGCAACAAGGATAAAGTCACAGTCACTGTAGCCAGTCTCAGCCTCCTAGAAGCTAGGTGGTTAAAAAATGAAACTAAGGGACGCCTGGGTGGCTCAGTCGGTTAAGCACTTGCCTTTGGCTCAGGTCATGATCCCAGAGTCCTGGGATCGAGTCCCACCCACATCAGTCTTCTTGCCCATCGGGGAGCCTGCTTCTCCCTCTGCCTTCTGCTCTCCCTGTGTGAGCTCGCGCTTGCCCACGCGTATGCTCTCTCTCTCTCTCACAAATAAATTAAAATCTTTTAAAAATAAATAAATAAATAAATGAAACTAAAAAGTAGCTTTCTAAGACCTAGTTTTGACTGCCTTGTCCTCCCAAACTGTAGAAGAATAACGACAGGCTTTACTAACCCACTTCCTTACCTAACTTTTTTATATGTAAACACTTATTTCCCCAACATCCAAGAGGGAGAGTCCATTCTTTTAAACTACTCTGAGGGGCAGGATGAGCCTGTCTCACTATTTTGCCCAGCTTGGGGCCAGAATTCTAATGACTGATACTGCTCTCCATCCACTTCCCCCTGGATGGCAGGGAAATAGCCAACAGGAAGGCTCAGGGCTCAACGGTCTTGGGGTTGTTTTGATGCTTACTCTGGGGGGCGTGGTTTGCCTTGGTATTTCTGTCACGATGACAGTGCTTTCTCCTTTTTCCTTTTAGTTTGAAGGATGACCTCTAGGAAGAAAGTGTTGCTGAAGGTTATCATCCTGGGAGATTCTGGGTAAGTGGTTCTCACTGTTAGCACTAACGTGTTGGCTTGGATTAAACGGGACCTCCTTGAAGCAGGTGCCCTCCGTGCTGACATTTGGCGGTTCCCTCTCTAATAGCAGGGCAGTAGGCCCTAGGTCTTCTGCTGTTTCAGGTACAGCAGCAATTTGAATGATCTCTTGTTCTGTAACCCTTCCTTCCCTGATCTTTGGCATGATTTTGGGGAAAGGGTAGGTGTTTAAATTCAAGAATAGTCTCATGGAATCCCTTTTGTCCGAGCTGGTTAGACAAGGGAGTTCTGTTGATGTAGATTTGTTGCCACTGACCTCATGCCTACCAGTCGTGGGTTTGGGGTGTGCTGGGCAGTATCCTCCCGCTGCTGCCAGATTTGGGCCTATATTCGAAAGAACCTGGGACTGGAAAACTGGATTCTGATCCTAGATCTGCCACTAAGTAAGTAACCAGCTCTTTAGTAGCTGTTACGATTCTGTGGGAGGCTTTTCAGACTCAGCATCTGAAGTGACCTTTGAAACCTTAGACCAACTAGAAGCTATGTGTTTTTAAAAAAATAATAACAACACATTCAGGTGTGCCTCCTTATCCCAAAGCTCCCTGCCCTTTAAAAAGGCAGTGGTTTTTCTATCCTGGCTGGTTTTTTTAATTGCCTGAGAAGCCTTTTAGAGTTAACATTTTTCCAGACCAGTGGGTTGGGCCTAGTTAGCAGTACTTAAATACACACATCTCTCTGTCTCTGTCCCACCCCTCTCCTCCCTTCCTCCTGGTGACTCTAGTGTGCTGTCAGGATTGAAAGGTACTATTTTAGGCCCAAACTTGCCTGGAAAGAATCACCAAATAAAAGAATCACCTTTTATTTGATTACAGATCTCTTGGCTTCTGTAAATTCTGAAAATTCCGATCCACGTGGCCTGGGTTGGAGAGCACTGCCTTAAGCCATAACTGTTCTTCCAGGTCCTCTGCATATGAAAATGAATGTTCCTTAGTGGGAAAGAAGGTGTTCTGGTTGACTCTGAAGAAGGCTTTTGTATTCTCTTAACTAATCTCATCTTGCTGAGTTTTCTTAACTGAAAAACCTCTCTGGAGGAGCTTACTCTGAGGTAGATTCTGATTTGGTGTGGAATATTGATGCTTTGTCCACTTCAAATTTTAAACTTCGAAGCAGCAGGTGGCTGACTGGTGTGTATGTCTGCTTGCAGCCAGTGACTTCTTCCTGTGCTATTACTTTCTTGGACTGAATAGCAACCCCTAAATGGAGAGACACCCAAGACAGCAGAGATATTTTTGGAATGGTGGAGCGATCTTATTGGCGTAGCTCCTTTTAGAAGGAGAGTATTTGGTGACATCTTTCTGGAAGGAAAAAAGTAATACTAGGTTCTGCCATCTGAGTTGCTTGTACCAAAACTTACAAGCAGCTTTTCAACATCTGGCCCACATCTGTACCCCATATTTTTATCCCAGGAGAAAATACAACCTCTAATGAGTAACGCTGGGCAGTTGGCTGGCACGGCTCTCTACTGGGATTACAGTTCCTTGTTCTCCTTTATGATAGGCATGTATCTTCAGAGCTTCAAGTATCAGAATTTGTTTTCCGTCCCTTCCTAGTTGACCTATATTTGTGGTTTTTCTCCAATTTCAGAGTTGGTAAGACATCACTCATGAACCAGTATGTGAACAAGAAATTCAGTAATCAGTACAAAGCTACAATAGGAGCAGACTTTCTGACAAAGGAGGTGATGGTGGATGACAGACTAGTTACAATGCAGGTAAGCACACGGCTCCACTCTGCCAACCAAGCCTCGTTCATTCGGTCTGAACGTTTTGTTCATGCCTACGCATTTTCCCTCCCTGTTCTTCATTTCCCACTGTGATATTCATGGATAACTGGCCGCAAGTAGGATTGCCAGATAAAATACAGGACATTAAGTATGACCCAGATACTGCGTGAGACATACTAGAAATTTTTCATTGTTTTTCCAAAGTTGAAATTTAATTGGAGTTCCTTTTGTTGTTGTTTGTTTGGTTTGTTTTTTTTGTGTTTTGCTGAATTTGACAGCATACAGGCCTCTGTCTTGCTGTGTCTCCAAAATGTCTAACTCATTCCTTTCTTAATATCCCTGCATAGTATTTTAGGCCGAAACATCTTTGGTTCTCTCCTAGTTTCTTACAGTAACTATTCATTTACTTTCTCTATTTTTTTGGCTTTTTTTAATCCGTCTTATCTATAGCCACCAAAGTTGTGTTTCTGTTAAGCCAGCTAGCTTTTTTGTGTATCACCTTAATCTTTTAAGGTTTTCCCTTGCAATAGTTAGGCTAAAATACACCTTTCTTCATATGACCTTTTGAAAGCCTTTTCATTCTGGCTACAAACTATTCTTCACTTTTTTGTCTTTTGCCAGTCCTTCCAAACCATGGGCTGCTCTTACAAACCTGTCCTTGTACCTATCTGCTTCCATCCCAGCCCCTTTGTCCCATCTTTGTCTTCATCCCCAAGTCTCCCAACTTTCATCCCAGGTGTTGTCTTCTGAAACTCCTACCTCCACAGCAGTTGTTCCTTCCTATATTTAATGAGGTCCCTGGCAGACTAGGCCTCTAGAGACAGATAGAATTCTTATCCCACTGCAGTCCTAGCAAACACCAGGCTTGCCAAAATGTTCGAATGACCCAGGTGTTACAGGTAGACGTTTTTATAGACATGGACCTCAAGCTGTGACGTGCTGCCAGAGGATAAGGACTCTTGACACTTCCTTGACTCACACATCCAGGATGGAGTTGATACAGATTTTGCCTCCCACCTCCCCCACGCATACGCATAGAGATGTTCAAAATATGACTACAGTTTTAATAAGCCAAGCTTGAGAGAAAAAGAAATTTCCAGGTTATAGGAAAGAAGAGGGAACTGAAAGCTAGTGATAAGTTTGGGGGCTTCTGCCATGGTGCTTGGCAAGTTTATAACCAGGACTAGAGTTTAATTATTCACCAGGGGCAGGAGATGTGACTACAAAAGAGGGGGGGAGCTAGAACTCCCACTAGCTAGCTCCCTTGGGGAGACACACACACACATTCTCTCTCTCTCTCTCTCTCTCTCTCTCTCTCTCTCTCTCACTCTCACTCTCACTCTCACTCTCACTCTCACACTCACCCAGGACCTTGGAAAGATGTGAAAACAGGATCAAATACCCTCAACCCAAGGAAGTGGCAAAGCTCCTATATGAAGAAGCCTTGAGGCTTTGCTTCTTTGCTTTTTTGTTGGGAGACTCTCAGTCCCACTGTGCTCATGTCTGGGTTCTGAGCTTATACTCTACATTCAACAGAAATATTGAAGACTTTGACATAAACCCATAAATCCCTGTCATTCCTGACAAAAGCAGAGATAAGACCATTCTGTAGGAAGACTCGCAACCTCAGGACAGAAGATGAGCTCATAGCTACATGAGGAAATAATGTACCACAAAAAATGTTCACAATGACTAGAGATCTTTTAAAAAGGAATCAAAACCATAATGAAAAAGGATACTATAAAAAAAATGAGGATATGGAGAACTTAGAACTTGAAGAAGTGAAAACGTGGTCATTGCAATAAACCAAATGAGCAGTTAACCTGCAGATTAAACACAACCGAAGAAAACAGGAAGCTGTGAGAACTGAGCAGATGACCTAGAAGACTCGAAATTGCAGAACACCAAAAGCATAATTGTAAGAGCAACTAGAGAGAGAAGAAAGATTACTTACAAAGGAACAACAGAGGAGTTTTCGGGGACGACAGGAGGCAGAAGAGAAGGGAATGCCTTCAGGATGCTGGCGTAAAGCACTACCTGCAGATTTTACGTGTGCACCAGCCGCACTAAAACCTGCTTCCTGTACCAGGAGGAGCAGCTATCGAGCCAGGCTGTGGCTTCGACAGCAGTGTGGGCTGATTCTGAAGTCAGAGCCCAGCTCCTTCTGGATGCGGGGCCCCACGTGCCCTACTAAGCTGGGACCCTGCAGCGCCGCAGTGCTGGAGTGAACACCATCTGGAGAACGACAGTCACTAGAGTCTGGAAACAGTAGGGGAGAGAACGTGTTTCTGAAAGGTTGAAACAAAAGGCCGGCCCTCGTACTATTGCAGCTAGCTTGAAAGACTTAGAAGGAAATGAAAACCATGATCTCTGGATAGAGGCATCATCATCCTAGATCTTGAGGAATCCTCACATATTTTTCATGGGCTTTTAGCAGTGTGCAATAAGATAATCCAAATAAGGCAGTCTTAACGTATCTGTGTAGAGAAGAAACTAAACAGGTGGTGTAGGTTAATAGAATTTCTAAAAATGAAATACAATAACCAAAAGGTGGAAATCCAAGAATGTTCTTAGCAGCAGATAGGACACCCCAGAAGAGGGCTGGAAGGAAGAATGGTAGGAAAGAGAGGTACGAACAGGATTCAGTAGATAGGTCAGACATCCTTTTAATCTCAAATGAGAATAGATCAAAGATGATATTTGCCAAAGAATTTTCCAGAATTGATGTGGCACCAGTCCACAGATTCAGGAAGCCCAGATTCCAAGATGGATAAATAACTCGACATACCATAATGAAATTGCAAAAACAAAAGACAAACTCGAAAGCATCCAGAGGAAAAAGATGACCTTAAAAAGGAACAGGAATGAGGCTGACAGTTGATTCTCAGCAGTAACAGTGGAAATCAACAGGCGGTGGAATATATTCTGAAAGGAATCTTCAGCAAAGTGTTCTGTCCCTGCTAAAAATATCCTCGAAGAATGAAAGCATACTTCCTTAGGTCCTATGGCGAAAATTCTAAAAGATGTACTTCAGGCAGAAGGAAAGTGATTCCATTTAGAAAAGCCTGAGATAAGATAAACTGAGATAAACTTTAATTGTATGCATGAACTTATTGTTAGAATTATGACCCTAATAGTAAGAGTATATAACTTCCAAACTATCACAGAAAACCAGGATTAGACCTATGTACTTTAATGTGTTGGGGAAGAGTAGTGGTTGCTGTGGATATTTTTTTTAATTCCTTATATTGTTCAGGAAGAAGCTAGGAATCAGTATTAAACATTAGATGGAATCAAGTATGCAAGAAAAATTTAAAGGTAACTTACTCTGAAACCATGGTAGTTGAAATAGTGTGATGTTGTCAGAGACATGCAGATCAAGGGAACAGAGGGCACACAAACAGGGCACACCTTGCTGGACATTGAGTAGAGAGGCAGCTTCCAGAAGAGTAGGGAAAGGGGGAGTTAAGTAAATGGAGTGGGCCAGTGGTTTTCTGATTTGGGTGGGGGGTAACCAGAGGGTTAAAGACCTGAATGAAAAAAGGACAAAATGAAAGCAATTTTTTTACCTTAGATGTTTAAAATAGAGAAAGCACAAATCATAAAAGATTAAAGATTGATAGTAGACCACATTAAATTAAACGTTTGAATAACAAGATTCCCAAATAACAAAACGACAGACCAGAAAAAATGCTGATAATGCATAATAGTATCTGGTCAACAACAACCCTGTGGATAACTGGACAAAAGACATCAACAGGCAACTATCAGAAGAAACCTTTAATGTCCAGTGGCTTGATTTCAGGGAATTAAAAGTGTAAAAAGGGTATGGGGCACAGTGACACTGCCGTAGACACAGGAATACCCCCTCCCTCCTTCCCTGCCTCCCTCCCTCCCTCTCCGATGCTATTGAAAGATGCTCTTTGGAAAAATTTACCAGCAATTGGGTGGCTTAAAGAAATTCCGCGTGGTCGCGTGACTCCAGATACTACTGGGGCTGGTTGAGTAAAGTGGATGTCAGCCCTGACAGGGGCGACATCCAAGTGACTGTGCCTTGGGGCTATGGTGTGCCACCAGGGCCAGGAGAGTTGGTAGAAGGACTACAGCAACGCCTCCTCAGGCCCTCTGGACAAACAGAATTCAGGCAGTTGATGCCACTGCTCTTAAATCGTGAGCATTGGATTTGACCACATGGGGGGCTAAGAGCATGCTAGAAAAGCAAGGTCATGCAAGTGTCATTACACTGAGCCTGACTGTTCGGAGAGACTTTGTAAACTTGAAAATTTACATAAAAGCAAAAAAAAAAAAAAATTTACATAAAAGCATGTTGGAAATGGAAATAATTTCATGTGGGTGTTTCACAAAGGCATCGTTGCTCTGCATCACTTAAGAAACCTCAAGTGTTTGCTGTTAAGTGATCTTCCTGGAATAAGAGAAAAAGAAAACCTTGTCCAGGCCTTTGAGATAGCACCACCTTCTCTAGAACTAAAATTAGACTTGAAGTAAAATAATAATATTCGGTAAGTGTCTTATTTCACATGGAAGCAGCCCAAGTGTGCATCTGCAGGTGAATGGATAAAGAAGATGTGGTACTCACCATAAAAAAGAATGAGTTCTTGCTGTTCGCAGCGACGTGGATGGGCCTAGAGTTATGCCCAGTGAAATCAGTCAGAGACAAATACCATATGCTTTCTCTTATATGTGGCATCTAAAAAACAACACAAAAACAGACTCATCAGTACAGAGGACAAACTGGTGGTGGCCAGAGGGGTAGGGGTGGAAAATGGGAGAAGTAGGTGAAAGGGATTAAGAGGAACAAACTTGTGGTTATAAAATAAGTAAATCGTGGATATGAGGGGAAAAAGTGTCCTATTTCAAAAGTATCATTTGAAATTATTGATCATAAACAGTAACAGATATATTTATCATCAGTAGAACTAAAAAGCTAAAAGGTGGTCATACCACAACATTTTAAAAGCAAAGTCCCTCGTGTAGAAAGTAGATATTCAGACATGACATACTAAAGTTACTGAGTTGGAAGTGAGAATTTATGTACATTTTAAGAAAAAGGCAAACCCAGGTAGCCTTTTAATTCTAATATATCCCTCCTTTTGTATAGCTATCTCTTGATGTAGAGTGTTATTTAAAGTGATTTAAGTGTGCAACCCAGATTTTTTTCTTCTTTAAAGATTTTATTTATTTGAGCGAGAGTGCACGGGGGGAGGGGCGGAGAGGAGCAGAGGGAGAAGGAGAAGCAAACTCCCCACTGAGCAGGGAGCCCGACTCGGGGCTCAGTCCCAGGACCCCAGGGTCGTGACCAGAGCTGAAGACACACACTTAACCAACTGAGCCACCCAGGCGCCCCACATTTTAAAGTTAATAAATCATGTTGCTATAAATGTACAGACATGGAGGAAAAAAAGGCTGACAAAATCAAGCTTTGGCTAGAATATAGGGAGTGGAATATTCTCAAGCTGATGGTAGGGGTGTGTCAGTGCAGACCATTTCACTAGAGACTACCAGTTTGCTCTCCATTGTTGGGCTCGTGCAATTCTCTGTCTAGGAAGAGAGCCCAGAGAAACTTAGCTCTGGGCATAAGAAGAGAAATGTAGGAAGAATACTCATTGCTGCTGAGATGACCAGGAAATAGAGTGTGTATATTAAGACAGTGGAATGCTATATAGCCCTTAACTTTTGGAAAAGAAAAAAAAGCAAGTTGCAAAAAGATGTACAGGATCATTACATCATTACTATTTATGTAGACAGTTAACTCCTCAGGAGCCGTTTACGTCTGGGGAGGAAGGAAAGGGAATGCTGTGAGGAAGGGTTAACTCTGTTTCTTTTAAAAAAAAATAAATAACTGACATTATGGTGGCAATGTTAGTGTTTGTCACATTGGAGTATGGGTAAATAGATATATGGGTATGCTTTGTAGGAAATAAGATATTTAAATTAAAATATTAAAAATTTTAAAAGATCACGGTCATAGGACTGTACTTTTCTAGGTTTGAAGATACATTTTTTTTTTTAAGATTTTATTTATTTGACACAGAGAGAGATCACAAGTAGGCAGAGAGGCAGGCAGAGAGAGAGAGGGAAGCAGGTTCCCCGCTGAGCAGAGAGCCCGATGCGGGGCTCGATCGCAGGACCCTGAGATCACAACCCGAGCCGAAGGCAGAGGCTTTAACCCACTGAGCCACCCAGGCGCCCCAAAGATAAATTAATTTTTGAAAGTTGCTAAGAGGGTGCCTAGGTGGCTCAGTCAGTTGATCGTCTGCCTTCTGCTCTGTGATCTCAGGGTCCTGCATCGGGCTCCCTGCTCAGCGGG
>CM052898.1:49124960-49156839 GCA_028534135.1 Potos flavus | reverse complement strand
TTTTTTTTTTTTTTTAAGATTTTATTTATTTGACAGAGATACTGAGCAAGAGCACAAGTAGGTGGAGCAGCAGGCAGAGGGAGAAGCAGGCTTCCCACCGGTAAGGAGCCCGATGCTGGGCTCTATCCCAGGACCCTAGGATCATGACTTGAGCCAAAGACAGATGCTTAACCAACTGAGCCACCCAGGCATCCCCAGTTGTATTTCTATACACTAACAATGAACAATTCAAAAAGCAAATTTAAGAAAATAATTCCATTTACAATAGTATCAGTAAGAAATATTAAAAACAAACTTAACCAGGTAGGTGGAAGATTTATACACTGAAAAGTATAGAACATTGCTGATAGAAATTGAAGACCTAAATGGGAAGGCATCCCGTCTTCATGGATTGGAAGGCTTAATATTAAGGCAACAGTACTACCTAAAACTCTGCAGAATCAATGCAGTCTTTACCAAATCTTGGCACACTGGATGGCTCAATAACAAAACAATGCAATTCAGAAATGTCTAAATAGACATTTCTCCAAAGATAAAAAGATGGCCAATAGGCACATGAAAAAGAAGTTCAATGTCATTAGTCACTTAGGGAATGCAAATCCAAAGCACCGTACATCAATGATTGTGGCTGTTATACAAAATAAGAAATAAGTGTTCACAGTGATGTGGAGAAGCTGGAACCCTCATGCATGCTGGAGGGAATGTAAAATGGTGCAGCTGCTGTGGAAAATAGCCATTCTTCAAAGAGTTACCGTAGTTAAAGGTTAAACGGAGAATTACCATATGACCCAGCAATTCCACTCCTAGGTACAGATCCCAAATAATTGAAAGCTGGGACTCTGAGAGAGACACACTCATACATCATACTCCTAGCAGCATTATTCGCAAGAGCCAAAGCCTGGCAACAATCCAAGTGCCCTCAGCGGATGAATGGATAAACAAAATGTGATACTTTTATTCCTTTTCATGGCTGAATAGTATGCCATGGAATATATAACGGACTACTTACTATTCAGCCATAAAAAGGAATAAAATTCTGAATCATGCTATGACATGGGTGCACCTTGAAACTTGAAAGCATTATGCTAAATAAAAGAAGCCTGACATAGAGGCCGTGTAATGTGGGATTCCACTTACACGAAGTCCCTAAAATAGGAAAATCTAAGAAGCTGAAAGTAGAATAGAAGTTGGGGGTGGGGGGAATTCAGGGCAGGTGAGCTTGGGCTGCCAAACAGTTCTGCCCAGAGCCCAAGCCCGTAGTGTTTATTTCAGACCATGATTCTTGTTTAATGAGCGGAAACCCCCAGCCCTGGATTCTGTCCCAAGATCCACGTGGGAGCGGGTAGTGACAGCGTCTAGTTCTTCATTTAGGTGGGGCCCACAGTCAAGTCCCCATCTGTTGAGGTCTGCTGCTTCGAGCCTTTCTCCAGCGCAGAGTTTCCACGGTGGGAATCGCTGGCGGTACACACAAGGGCCTTCTCTTGGCCAGGAAGCCACGGCATCTCTTGGTTACCACTGAAATATTAACGTGCATGTTTGTCTTGTTTTTTTTGTAGATAAAGACTCTGGCTAAGGGGAATCTCAGAAGCAGCCACGAAATTGGTGGGCACGGGTCGAACACTGAAAAGTTATTAGAATGCTCACCGCCTAAGCCAAGGCTTCCCATGTCAGGGTATATGATTGGTCATGGAAGGAAATGGACACTGGGTCTCCTGCCAACCTCCAGAAAATTTCTGTGCAGCGAGGTACCCTATGAAACCCCACACAATCCTCAACCCCATGGAACGTCCCTAAGGCTCTAAGGGGCCCAAAAAAAGGCTTAGCTAAAAGAAACGGAATCTTTTAAATTTAAATAGGTAAGCATGACACCTTCCAGTACCAGAATCTATAGATTATTTCCAAACATGATGAAATCTAGCAACCTAGAATTACAATGGTCTCTTTGAAAAACATTCCTATTAAGATCATTTAAAAGCAAGGGCTCTTGGGGCGCCTGGGTGGCTCAGCTGGTTAAGCATCCGACCCTTGATTTCGGCAGGAGTCGTGATCACGGGGTCATGAGATAGAGCCCTACATCAGGCTCCACACTGGGCATGGAGCTTTCTCCCTCCCCCCGACCCCCATCCCCACTTGTACTTCCACACTCAAACTGTCTAGAGAAAGAAGGAAGGAAGGAAGGAAGGAAGGAAGGAAGGAAGGAAGGAAGGAAGGAAGGATGAAGGAAGGGAGGAAGGGAGAGAGGGAGGAAGAAAGGAGGGAGGGAGGAAGGAAGAAAAGAAGGAAGGAAGGAAAGAAAGGAAAGAAGAAAGAAAAAAGAAGTTGGGAGCAGGGGGGAATGGAGAGTTACTATTTAGTTGGTACGGTCTCTATTTAGGATGATGGAAACACTCTGGAAATTATAAATAGTGATGACGGTTGCACAACATTGTGAACTGTACACTAAAAATGATTAAAATGGTAAATTTTATGTCATGTATACTTTATTTTAAAAAGGACACTGTTAATGTAAAAAGGTCAAATTAGTACCTAAAGTCCATGAACCTGAAAATAGGGCTTCGCCTCACAGAAGCCCCACGTCTCCGCTCAATGGCCACCTCTTTGGTATCAGCCCTCCCTCCTGGCTGCGACAGAGGCTGGCTGTGAGTACTCAAAGTCACACGGCATGCAAGACAAAGGGATACAAACTCAGCTCTCAGGCCAGGTTGAGAGCTATTGAGTCCTGACTGAGTTCTGCAGCCTTCTGCTTGCAACTCCCTTGTATGAAGAGAGGGTGAGCGTTTTGCCATGTTGGGGAGGAGCGAGGAGGGATGATTTCTTTGGCCAAAAGCTTTAAGAAAGCCTGTGGGCCACACCTGCCAGGTTTGCTCCCGGAAGGAGGTATAAGAAGAAGGGAAAAGAGAAGGCCTTTGGGGCACCCTTCCCTCCCCTGTGAAGTGCTTCAGGGAAGTGAGATCCCCCCACCTTCCATGCTTCCCTTCTATCCCAGCATTGGATTATGCTCTACTCTTGGGAGTGGCTTCCACTGACCACAGCCATGCCAGAAGCTGGGATGCCCAGAAGCCGGCCGCTTCAGCCGCTGGCAGCCCCTGGAGTTCATCTCCCTCCATTGGGCTGCAGACCTTGAGCTGCCAAGACAGCATTTACGCATGTCCCCAAATAGTCATTCTCCCCGTCGCTGATCCTTAGACTTGTCCTGAGAGTTAGAACTTTAAAACATCCTCATGCCAGGGCCCTACCTTCAGCGCTTTGGATTCAGTCGGTCTGAGAGAAGGCACTGGTATTTTTTTTTAAAGCGTACCAGGTGATCTGAGTGTGTAGTTGAGAACCACACTTCTGGATGGGGCCTTGAGCCAAAAGTTTCTGAACTAGGAAAGGAGCTGGGAGTCACTATATTCTAGCATCGCTGCCCTTGTCAGATGACAGGTTGGCAAGAGACTAGTAGTAGTGAGCACAGAGGTTTATTTCTAGTCCTGCTTTGTGAGTTTCTGTGTAGGAAAAGAAAAACCCCTTTTCCTTTCTTAATCAAGGCCTGGAGCCCACAGAACTGCTCTTCACATCCCCTTATTGTATGCACATGAATATGGTCACGGAGGAAACCGAGACTTTCCCAGCCCTTCGGGAAGCTTCTCCTGGATAGGAAGGAGGCACGGACTCCCCAGAACAATGTGGTCCCTGATCACCGGTGCACCTGAGTAGGGTGCTGGGTTACCAACAAAGGCAGTTTGTTGTAAGTAGCACATAAGCCAGCCAGAAAGGGGCCCAAGAATTAGTTGCAGCTTTTTTTGAGCTTATTCGGGGCATCTCAAGGCTGGATGTGAGCCAGGTACTGAGACGGGCAGAGTGTGGTGTTCTGCGTGTGATTATGTGGTTTTATGATCAGGCAAGTCTGGGAAGCACTGGACCCCAGCGTTCCTTACAACCACTGGGACTAGCGGTCCAGATTCTAAAGGTGGAGAGGCTGGCAGGTGCTTGTTGCACAGGTCTTGAAGGCAGCATCAGGAATGGTGCCTTCATCCTGTGGTCAGTGGGGATCAATTAAAGGTCATTCTGGAGCCTAGCCCTGCTAGCTGGCACTGCATTAAGTCAGGTGTACTCCAGGGGCGCCTGGGTGGCTCAGTGGGTTAAAGCCTCTGCCTTCAGCTCAGGTCATGATCTCAGGGTCCTGGGATCAAGCCCCGCATCGGGCTCTCTGGTCAGCGGGGAGCCTGCTTCCCTCTCTCTCTCTGCCTGCCTCTCTGCCTGCTTGTAATCTCTCTCTGTCGAATAAATAAAATCTAAAAAAAAAAAAAAAAAAAAGTCAGGTGTACTCCAGCTTTCAGTTCACCATGTCACCCCAGAAGTCACCTTTCAGGTCACCCTGCCCCACTATGTATATTTTTAACCCACGGGTTCCTCTGCTGGGACTCTAGACAGCTAAAAGTCTATTCTGGGGGTGTTCCAAGACCAGCAGTTGGTCTCCTGGGCAGGTTTAGATGTGGCCTAGCCTGAAAGGGCAGAGACCACAAGTGGGTGCTCGAATATTCTTTCAGGCTCCCAGTTCAAGATCAAAGACAGTGTCAGCTTTGCACAGCTTCTGTGACAGCCTGGCTCAGATTCGTTGCGGACTGGCAGTCCCCAAAGCAGTGTCTTTCCTGGGGCTTTCCTGGGGGAGCGGAGGGGAGACAGGCCCTTTACGTCACACCCTCTCGGAACCTCCTTCACTGCAGCCCCGTGGGGGTGGACAAGTTATCCGGGGTGATCTGTGCCCAGGGCACAAAGCCCTGGAGTCTGGCTTCGGCTCCACCCCTGGAAAACATCAGCAACGTTTCAGGAGAACCGCGCTGCAGCAAAGTTGTAATGCAGGCCCTGGATTACTAGTAACAATACCCAAGGGTCTAAACTCTCTAGGCTTTGGTTAATTCCTTTCCCAACGCTGACGATCCTCATCGACCAAAAGAATCACCCTGGTAAAGGAGAGATTCCCATGACCCTCCCTGACTCTTCAGAGAAGGCAGTCTGGGAGACCCTGGCTCACGGCGCCCAGAGCAGCGCGAGGTGCAGGCGGGAGCAGTCGCGGGACGGCCGTTGGGAGGCGGGCGCCGGGAAGCGTGCGGGTCTCCATGGAGACGAGGGCGGGGCCGGGCCGCGGCGGCGGTGACGTCGGGGGCGGGGCGCGCGCCCAACGCCTAACGGCCGCGCGGAGCGCAGTGCGGGGGCTGCGTCCTCGCCTCCGCCGCCGCCGCCTCGCCCGCCGGGGCCTCACCTTAGGCGGCGGCTGGGCAGCGGGGCGGACGGGGGAGGGAAAGGAGGGCGACCACGGCGGGGCGTGGGGCGAGAGGCCGGGAAGGGAGGCGTCCCCCGAGTGCCCGGGAGCCCCGTGAAACGGAGGGCTGGTGGAGGGGTGCTACTCCACTCCCGCTCTGGAGAGGCCCTGACTGAGGCCGCACTCACCGCGGCTTCCCCCGTAGAGAAGGGCGGGCAGCGCGGGAGCCAGCCCTGAGCAGCTTTCAGCGTGTCCCGGGAACCCTCTTCGTTCTGCCCCCAGAGGTCTCTACCGTGCACCGTGGCCCCGGTCGTCGCGTACCCGAACTACGCCACATCCCCGCGGGTGGTTTTTAACCCTGGCGTTGAGGAGATCCTTCCCGCTCCCCAGACCTCAAGCCGTCCCTCGGGCCACGGCTGGCGTGCCCGGCCCGGGCGCGGGGGAGCCCGGATGCACCGCACACACCAATGCCAGCCTCGCGGCCCTTTGCAAATGCTCGCTCGGGGCTGGCTCGGGGAACCGCCGCCTCTCGAAATCGTGCCAGTCAAGTGGGCTGTGGTTGGGCGGCGAGGAAGATGCCGTCTTAGCCTTCAACGCCACCCCTAGGCTCTCAGACACCTAGTTTATTACTTGGGGCAGAAAAGACCGGGCCAAATCTCTGTACCCCAGGAGGGCCCTTTTTATTTCACTTATTCAAACAAATGTTTATTGAGCATCTATTGTGTGCCAGGTACAGAGGATTTGATGATACCCAGACCGGCTGACCTTAGAGTGGGGCAGGGAAACTAGGGCTATCAATCCAAAAATTATCAAGTAGTGATAAGTGCTATGAAGGAAAACATGGAAAAGTGATTTGTGAAAGATGCGCGGTGTGGGGGGGGGGTAACACTACTTCAGATGGGGTGTTTAGGGAGGGCTTCCCTGAGGACATTAATTTGGCACAAAGGACAAAGGCTGTGAAAGTGTGCCAAGAGAGGGAACAGCAGCACAAAGGCACTGCCGTGGTGTGTGGCTTGGCTGGCTGAGGCGAGGACAGAGAGGCCTGCAGCAAAGAAGAGCCGGGGTAGGAACAGGACTGAGACCAGCAAGGTGCAGACCACAGCTGGCCTTCTGGGCTGTGGGGAGACGTTTGGATTTTACTCTAAGTGTGATGGGAAGCTGCCCAAGTGTTTCAGCAGGGGTGGGCAGGATCTGATGGGGGCTTGGGGAAAAGCCAGCCTCTGTGAAGATCTGGCAACAGGGAGACCCACTTTGAGGGTTTCTCAACTGGACAGACCAGGGAGTCAGGTGGGGCAAGAGCACCGGACTGGGAATTAGACTTGGAGTATAATCCAAATGGCCCGAGCGGGCCTTGCCTCTTCTCTGGACCTCAGCTTCTTCATGTAAAATGAGGTGGGTGGTGGGGGCTGCAGGGCAGATGGGACTACAAGACATGGGCTAAGCATCCTCCCATTCAATCCCTTGAGGGTTCCAAAGCATTCCTCAAAGGCCACCTCTTTCAAGAAAGATTACCTGATGAGAGGGGAGTAAAGGAAGGGAACACATTTTCTGAGAGCTATTTATGTCAGGCTCTAGATTAGGCATTGGTTTGGTTGGGCTTTTTTTTTTTTTTTTCCCTTCCCCAGATACATTTTGGAACCTGACTAGGGCCAGGAGTTAGATTTTCTAGATTCTCGTCATTCGATGCTACACAAGATGGACAGTCTTGGAGGCAGGGGGACAGATAGGAAGCAAGCAAATAAAAGCTCACGGAGCTAGAGGAACCTTATGAGAAAAGGAATCAGGATGACAGGATTGAGGGAGCTAGTGCAGACTGGGGAGGGGGCGCTGTCGGGAAAGGGGGCCAGGCAGCAGGACGCCTGGCGCCACAGCCGTGCTCCCTGCAGGCGGGAGCGCCTGGAGATAAAGTCGAAGAGGTCAGCAGGGCCTGAAGGCTGCAGGGCCTGGCGGGGGGGCCGCTGGCGGGTCCAAGCAGGACAGCAACAAGCTCTAGTTTACCTTATCAAAGCTCCTCTGGCTGCCTCTAAGTGGAAAAAGGACTGGATTGAATTTGGGGGAGAAGGAGGCTGTGACAGAGCCAGGTGGCAGGTGGCTGTCCGAAGTGGCCCGTCTTTGCTACCTGCTACCCAGTGCAGCCATGACGTCCCCACTCTTTGGGGGTCCCCCTCAGATAACGGCGGTTGGGGAGCAGAGTCTAGGTTGAGGTTGCGCCTCATCACCTCATCGCAGGAGGAAACTTCCTGGGCACTCGTTAACTCATTCCTGACCCGTTTCAGGATCCCCAAATGGGACAAGCAAATAACTATGAAATAAAATTCAATGAGCCTTGCAGAGATCACAGTAAGCTTTCCACTAGGGTTTTCAAAGGTGTCACAACCCTGTGGGGTCCCCGCCTGCTCCGCCAGGCGGCTTAGCAGGCTCAGTGCACAAACACTTTTGAGTTGTGACCCGTGTAGGTCACAACTGTGTGTGACAGGAAGCACAAGCCTCCCAGCAGGACCTGGGTTTGAATCCCATCTCATTCATTCAACAAATATTTATTGAGGGCCTATTATGTGCCAGGCCCTATGCAGCAGTGAGTTAGACAGGGTCCCTGCTTTAGCGGGGACAACAGGCACGACACAGGATAATCTCAGAAAGTGATAAGTGGTATAAAGCCAAGTATGAGAAAGTGTCTGGAGGTGGCAATGAGGTAAACAGCAAATGCTCTGGCCGAATATCATTAGGGACATTACCGAACCTCCCTGAAGCCTCAGTTTCCTCATCTGGACAGTGGAGGTAGAAATACACCACCCACCCACCCCCAGCCACCCGGGAACGTTCGACTCCTGGCAAGCGTGGTACCCGGGCTTCATTCTGTTGATCCGGGGGCCGCAGGCTGCTCTGCCACCCGCTAGGGCTTTCAGTTCTTCCCCAGGAAGAAAGTTGGTCCACAAACTGAGACTGCTTGTAAGAAAGGGAGATAAAGCCAAGATTCCCTCACCTGCACCTCAGCCAACAGGGATCGCGCTGCAGCGGTGGCCGAAGCAGGCCTCCAGGGCTCATGGCGCAGGAAGACATAGGAAGGGGGTTTCTCCATCAGGTTTTGTCCTGGTTGTCCAGGGCCCCCTCCCAGAATGGTTTTTCAATCCTGTCCCAGGTCCTCGGGCCTCGGACAGAGGCCCAGGTGGGGGCACAGGGCAGGGGAGGAGGAAATGGGGGGCACAGGGGCAGGGGCAGCTTCAGGAGATGTCAAGCTCTACCACAGGTCTGAGGCTGGGAGACGGTTCTGGCATCGCCCGCCTGAGGAAGCCAAGCCCTGCCGGGCAGGCTCCCTTCAGAGCTGGCACTTCCCTGGGGGGGCAGAGGCGAGGCTGCGGGGTCCCAGAGCCCCAGCCGGAGCCCCAGCCTGGCCAGCGCTCCCCCTCGGAGCCTGTAAGCTGGACCTGGGGGGGGTCCAGGACTTGCCCCCCAAGGAAAGGAATCCCCCTCAAGGCTTCCGGTGGGGAAGCCGCCTCTCACCCCCACCCCGCCTTGCCTCCCTAACTCTGGGGGCCCAGCTCCTCTGAGCGTCTCCTCGGTCCCCACCCAAGGGTGAGCCTAGGCGGGGACAGCTTCTCAGGGGCGGGGCCTGGAGAAGCCATTTTCCAGCTTTTCCAGGACTCCTTCCCTCCTTTGAACCCTCAGCCCTCATCCAAGCTCTGAGCATCCTGCGCCAGGCCCTATCTGTGCTGCACGCGGGCTGGAGGGCTGGCCACAGACCCCACTTGCAAGCCCCAGGACCCCCAGGGCACAGACCCAGGGAGGCCAGGAAGAGGGCGGACGGCTGAGGCCTCTGACAGGGATGAAGAATGGGATAGGAAGGTAGAAAAGCTGGCAGAAGGCAGAC
Source organism: Potos flavus (assembly GCA_028534135.1). Lineage (NCBI taxonomy): Eukaryota > Metazoa > Chordata > Mammalia > Carnivora > Procyonidae > Potos > Potos flavus. The sequence continues at coordinate 49,147,729 of CM052898.1, read as the reverse complement.
CGCTAGACTCGGCCACAGCCCACTGGAGGACAGTGGGGGTGGCGGGGTGTTTGGGGGGAAAGGCCCCGAGGAGTGCTGGCAGCCCCTGAGATGGGGCCAGGGGAGAGCACACACACACAAGCTGGGGGTTACAAAACATGAAAAGGAAGAAAAATGAATCCTGGGGTCCGAGTGCTCCCTGTGGGGTGGCACTGGTTCGAGGAAACAGGCCCCAGGTGGGGGCACAGGGCAGGGGAGGAGGAAATGGGGGGCGCGGGGGGCAGGGGCAGTTTCTGAGGACAACCTGGCCACAGGTCACCAAAAGTGAGCAATTCTCTCTGACAGAGAACCCCCAATTATGGGATGAATCCCGTAGGTATTTCGGGGCTAGCGAAGAAAGTCGTGGAAGCATCAGTGGGGCTGGTGAATAAAGCCGGGCCCAGCTGGGGGCCGCCCGGCGGCTCTTCGGAAGAACAAGCTACACCCGGATGTGCCCACTGAGCCGTCCGGGTCAGCAAGGCGAGAGGCACCCCTGCACCCATGTGGCCGCGGGCGCCCGCGGGGAGCGGGGCTGCGTCCGGGCCGCGGCACAGACGGGCGGGGTTTTCACTTCGCATCCTTCGGCACCGTTGAGGTTTAGACCACGAATAACTAATGGGCTTTTAAATGGGGGGAAAAGAAGGCCTGGGGAAAGGCAGCGTGACATACAGCAGGGCCGGGCCGGGCCTCCGCCTCCCTTTACTCCTGCACCCCCTCCCTGCTCGGTCCAGCAGCCTTCACGTTCCTTGGAAAACGGACAGGGGGAGAGGTGGCTCAATTCTGGAGGTTCAAATCTCTGATCATCCTCCACTCTGTTGCCTCGGTGGGCCTTGTCTCTAGCTGTGTGCACGTGGGCCAGCCGTCCCTTCTCCCCTAATGCAATTCAGAATGAAAACGGCACTTAAAGCGGCGTGAGGTCCCACAAGTTCTGGCTTCTTCCCTGATGAGCACTACTTAGCCCCATTCTCAAACAATGCGTATCCTATCGGAACCTTTGTGGGGCTCCTGTTTTGCTGGTGTCCTAAGCACGGCCGTCGACGCTTAGGAACCAGCCCCCTGGCCTTGTCCCATTCTCCCCGCAGAGCTGGGGCCCAGCTCCTCCTTCGGGAGGCTCCCGGGCCGGAGGGGCCAGCAGGTTCCCTCCAGGCGAGGCCTCTGGGAACTCCAAGCTCTCTCGGTCCCCACGTTTCGCACCCTTACAGCCTGAGCATCGACTTGTCCACTCCTTTGATCTCTGGCTGCTTCTCCCGGGTTCCTCAGACCCACTAGCCCCTCAGAGCGCACTGCCCAGCCACAGGGGGCGAGGGGCCAGGGCCCCTAACAACTTCCCCATTCAGGGCTTCACAATACACATTTGCATCTTAAAGGCAACCTTCCCCACAGTCTCGCCTGGTGAATTTCCCTTTGTCTCCCCTTAAATGCTGAAAAGTACTTAGTGCCTCTCTATTTACATTTTAAATCCCAAACTGGGCCCTGCCACCCTCCCTCCCAGTCCAGGCCTAGGATGGAGCCAACCTCTCGGTTTAAAGTCTGTCTCGGGGAGACAGACTCTTCGGCCCTCGACTGTTACCCTCGGCAGATTAATAGCCAACGGGGCCTGGTGCGGAGGTGCCTCCGCTCGAGCTCTAGCGCGGGTACCCCTTTTACGGTGATGACACTGAGGCTGACGGGAGCACAGGAGCCCACCCAGAGCCCGGGGTTCTGCATCCTAGACCCAGACTTGCTGCACTCTGCCCGACACCAGGGTCTCTGTTCTGCGTCTCATCCTCCAGGAAGGCTGTATTCTTGCGGGTCCTCCCTTCTCTTGAGGACACCTCTGTTCTAAAGTCCTGACTCAGGCTGCCAAAGCTGGAGGGCGGTGCCCACATCCAACGCCTTTTCACAAACTGGGGAACTGAGGGCAGAGTCATGTGGGGGGAGCGGTGGGTCACACGTGAAGTTTGTGGGAGTGCCGAGGTCCAAGCCCCGCCGGGAACTCCTGCCTCCCAGCCCACCTTCCTGGAGTGGCAGCTGCCAGCAAACCTGTACTGTCTTCGGGCGGCAGAGGGCAGTGAGCAGGGGCGGCAACAGGGTGGCGGGGGGGGGGGTGCCCAGGGCTGGGGTGCGGTGGGAAGCAAGGCAGACCCAACTCTGTTCTTACGGAGCACCCAGTACACACGTAACTAGACCAAACGGGGTCCGATGATGATAAGTGCTATGAAGAAAATCAAGCAGGGTGATGTGATACAGGAATTCTCCAGAGGTATTCAGCCAGGCTGGCTAGGCGGCGGCTACCCTGAAGAGGCTCTCAAGGATTGAGATGGGAATAACTGCTGTCAGGCACACAGCAAGTGCAAAGGCCCTGTGGTGGAACCCCACCCCCACCCCGCCAGTGCGGCTGAGTGCAGACTCATCCTAGTCTGATGAGCAGCTGCCCAAGGCCCTTGGGCAGAGGGAGGATGCAGGAAATCAGACTTCTGTGTTAGCCGCTCCATCTGCTGCTGCGAGGAGAGGCCCGGAGAGCCCAGAGGGGGGAAGGGTGGAGACCTCAGGGGCTTGGGGAGGAACCTGTTTGGGAATAGATGTGACAGGAATCCACAGGTTGAATGAGAGGATAGAGGGGGAAAGAAATCGGGGCCAAGCCTGTGCTTTGGGGCTAGAACTCTGTGAAACCTTGGAGAGGAGCAGGTTTGCAAGAGAAAACAGAGGCCTCTTTTGGCCACCACCCGGAAGGAGCTGTGCTCGGACATCCCAGTGGAGTTGGCGACAGGCGGCTGGCGGCCAGTCTGTTGGGTCAGGAGAGAGACAGGAATGAGGGCTGACACGTAAACGGCGCGTCGTCAGTGGATGGCGTCCGTAGCCCCAGGACTGGAGGAGGAGCTCACTAAGGAGCGATGACCCACCTATCCACCCTGATTCTGCCCCCGGCTTAACTCCAAGACTGGCCCAGCCCTAGGGCTGATGCGGGAGGGGGTCGTCTCCACTAGGCCCTGGCCACTTCCAGATGTTTCTTTCTCCAAATTCCGTCATTTTTCCTTGGTTACTTGAGGCCTTCCCCACCTACGTTTCCTTAGAGGGGTGACAGCAGGGCTACCTGGGAGCATGGGGTCTGAGAAGCATCCCTGAAGGCTGGCAGGACCCCAGGCCTAGAATCCTGGCTAATTGGACAAAGCCACTATCCTCCATCCCCCAAGCCTGTGTCCTCCTCTGTATAACCAGGCCAGTGGGATGGAACCACTTGGTCTCTGCCATTTCCCAAGGCCCTAGAATTAGTCTCCCGGAGCCCTGGTCCACAGGTGCACAGGCAGAAACCCCCTCCCCCCAGCAAAAGCACCTGCTCCACCAGGAGGCCAGAGAGTGTGGACTCTGAAACCTGTCTTCTGCATCCTCCCGATGGCCTGGGTCACACCACGCTGCCTGAATGTGTCCGGTCCCTCCACTGATTTCTTCTCCCCTCCAATCACAGCTAGGCCTCCCCCCCCCCCCCCGCCGCCCCTGCTCCCCGCCGCCGGCCAGGGGCTGGGAGAACCTTCTGTCTGCCCCACACTGGCCACACTCCCCAGCCTGACCAGGTGCTGGGAGTCTGGCCCAGCTAGAGGGGTAACGGTTACTCAGGCCCTGTTCCTTCTGCCCCCACCCAGGGTGAATCTTCAGATTTTTTTTTTTTTTTTTCAAAGAAAGCTGAAATCTGGACACATTTTTATCTGAAATCGCCTGATTTTTCAATCCTGGACCTAATTTAGTTGTTTTGGTTTTGTTTTTAAAACACTGGGCCAAACAGGCAGGTTCCAACCAGAGGGTCTCAGAGGCTAGAGGCTTGCCAGTCTCTCCAGCTCTGCTGAACCTGTCCCTTCTGCTGATCGACAGATCGATCCACTTTCTGAATGGGCTGCCCTGTGACAGACCAGCCCTTCTTTCTTGAAACTCTCTCCTCCTTAGCTTCCGTGACACCAGCCACCTCTGGTTCCCTCCTTCCTCTCTGACCGTTCTTCCTCTGTCTCCCACGGAGCACCCCTCCCTCTCCTACCATTTCCATACCCTCCTCTTCCCTGCACGAGGAAAGACATCCCTGACCGCGGCTGCTGCTGCCACCAGCTCTCCAGATTCACATTTCCAGCGACCTTCTCTCAGGGATGTCTGGGCAAACAGCAGTCTGGGGGTGCCCTTGCTGGCCAGGCTGGGGCGCCAGCAGGGGCATCGCCCTCTACTCTTTCTCTGACTTTTCAGAGACCAAGCTCGAGCCCCTCCAGACCAGTCACCTGGCTGCCTCCCCCTGCAGCTAGTCTCCTGGGGCCAGCTCCCTTCCTGGTGTCCTTGTTCCAGCGCCAGCTCTGAGCACCCTCGTCCACCATGCTAGGGGCCGCCATACCCACCTCCTTGCCCTCTGCTCCGTCTTGGGTGGCTTCTGCTCCTGGATGGCCACTCCTCACTGCTTCTCTCTCACTGCATTACAGCCTCCGCGTCGCCCAGCCTGCACACCCTTCGCATTTCCGAAACCTGTGGTTTTCGCTCAAGCCATGCCCTCTCTGCAAGACCCTTCTGCTCCCCAGCCGCACCCCCCCCACCGGACTCAGCCAGCGCTGCTTTCAGAAACCCACCCCAATCTCTGCTAGGAGATTCCTGATGGTCTTTCCTCACCTTGGCTGAGGTCTTAGAGGGGCAAGGTTTTCCTAGCTTGACAGACAGTTCACTCCGTGGGGGGCGAGGGTTGGGGTGGGGGTGTCCTCCTTCCTGGGAGAGGGACTTGGCCTTGTTTGCAGGGACCTGGGCTTATCTTCTTTCTCCTATGGGCTATACTCACTGCCCTGGGGGATGAAGCCCTGCTCTAGCTCAACGCCTCTGATCACCCCCCAAAAAAATCCCCACCCCGGTCTCACCTTTCCTAGCCTCAATTTCCTCCTCTCCTGGGCCTTATTCACTAGTTTGTCTGAGGGGCAAATGGGGTCTGTGCCTGCTCTGGGAAAAGGGTGCCTGTGGACAGGGGCCTCTTGGGGTAGAAGGCCCGGAACACCGCCCCCATCCCCGGCCTCCCCCTTCCCGGACTTCACGGCCTCCAGCTCTCTGCACCCTGGAACCCCAATTTTCTACCGTCCCGTCCCATCCACCCCTCCATGCTCGGGCCTAAAACCACTTACTCCAAAGGGTTCCACTCTCCTCCCGGGGTGTCTCCCCATGGTCTCAGCTTCCCCAAGTAGAGGCTTCTTAGGCTTCGAGAAAGGCTGTTCGGCGCCTCCTCGGCAGCAGTTATGCTGCACCCCTCCCGGCTCAGAGCCGCCAGACTTGCACAAGCCCCCGCGGAGGACTCCGCCGAGCGCCGAGAGGGAGGGGGCTAGGAGAGCAGTCTCCAGGACCCGCTCTCCATCGCCCTTCCCGCAGGACAGCGGGAGGGGTGTGGCCGCAGCACCTCCCCTCCCCCATCGTGTCCGAGAATTCCTTTGGGGGTCGCAGCCTGACACTCGCTCCACCAGCTCCACCGTGGAACCGCCATTTGGCTTTGGGGCGAACGGTGGAGGCTACTTGCGCACCACAAAATGGGGCACTTGGAGCATCAGCGCCAGTTTCGGGGGGGGGGTTGGAAATGTCCGCAGAGAGACACCTGCGATCGTCCCCCACTTCCTCCCGGGCGGTACTCGGGTCCCTGGGGCATAACAAGACCCCGGGCACGCAGCTGGAGGGCGCCTCCAGCCGCCGTCCCCTCGGACTCGGGTGGAGACCCCCCTCGAAGATGTCCTAGCACACTTCACATTGCCCCAGCCGACCACGTGAGGGCGTGCCCTGTGTTAGTTCGGACAAATTAAAGCTCGTCCTGCGGGCAGGCCGGGGGCCCCCTGACCGCGCTCAGGGCTTGGGTGGCCGTGGCGCACTCTTGACTGCCGGCCGCAAAGCTCCGGGCCCCGCGGCCTCCCCCGGGGCCCGCGCTATTCGCCCCCAAACCGGGTGCCCCCCTCCTCTCACGCTCCCGCAGCATAGGGTGCACCCCTCCGTTCCCCTTTGCCGAGCCCTTCCCGGGCGCGGGCCGGCCCTCCGCTGCGCCGCAGGCTCGGGTCCTGTCCGGGGCGCTCGGCCGAGGGTTCGGTGGCGCCCGGAAGGCGCGGTGCGGAAAGCCAGCGGCCGAGGAAGGGGCTCCAAGAAGCACAAGTTGGCGCTGGCTCCAGACCAGGCTGTTGTTGTTCTCAACGTGGTCCGCCATGGAGCTATAAAAGCGGAGCGGCGCGCCCTCCTCACTAGAGCGCAGCGCGCACGCCCAGCGAACTCCAGGGACGGCAGCGGTAGCAGCAGTCGCGGCGCTCCCTTGCCCGATTTCCCCGCTCCGGCCGGGTCCCGACACCGGCCCCCTCCGCTCCGACACCCCCCTCCGCTCCGGCTCCGGCCCCGGCTCCGGCTCCGGCCCGGGACCCCCTGCTCCGGCCGGCCCGGCCCCCGCCCCAGCCCTGCCGCCCGGCCCCAGGCCCGGCCGCGGCCGCTCCCGCCTGGAGCCGCCGCGCGCCCCCAGCCCCCCGGCGCCCCCTCGGCCCCTCGCCTTCCTCTTCCCGGCGCGGCCCCCGGGCTTTCGCGCCCCGCCCGCCACCAACCCGCTCGCCACCATGTCTGTGGAGCTGGAGGAGGCCTTGCCGCTGACGACCGCCGAGGGGGCGGCCAAGAAGGCGGCCAAGGCTGGCGGCTCGGCGGCGCTGTCCCCGTCCAAGAAGAAGAAGAACAACAAGAAGAAGAACCAACCGGGCAAGTACAGCCAGCTGGTGGTGGAGACCATCCGCAGGCTCGGCGAGCGCAACGGCTCGTCGCTGGCCAAGATCTACACGGAGGCCAAGAAGGTGGCGTGGTTCGACCAGCAGAATGGGCGCACCTACCTCAAGTACTCCATCAAGGCGCTGGTGCAGAACGACACGCTCCTGCAGGTGAAGGGCACCGGCGCCAACGGCTCGTTCAAGCTCAACCGCAAGAAGCTGGAGGGCGGCGGCGAGCGGCGCGGAGCCACGGCGGCCGCCACCGCACCAGCGCCCGCCGCGCACAAGGCCAAGAAGGCGGCCCCGGGCGCGGCCGGCCCCCGGCGCGCGGACAAGAAACCGGCCAAGGGCCAGAAGCCCGAGAAGCGCTCGCACAAGAAGGGCGCTGCCTCCAAGAAGGACAAAGGCAGCAAGGCTAAGAAGGCGGCGGCCGCCGCGGGCAAGAAGGTGAAGAAGGCGGCCAAGCCCAGCGTCCCCAAGGTGCCCAAGGGCCGCAAGTGAGCGCGCCGGCCTGCCGGGGCTTCCCGGCGTTCGGTTTTTCTACCCCGAGTGTATGTAGGTTTTGTACGGTTGTCCGGCCGGGCCGCCGCCGCCCCTGCTCTGAGCCGCACGGAGGGCCCCGGGCCCGCTGCATCCCCTCTTCGTCCCCCCTCCCCCGCCGCCGTAGCGTGTATTTTTTTTGTTGTTGTTTTTGCTTTAGATTTTTGAAACGGCCTGGCGACGCCCCTATTGGCTCTCGCCCTTGGCAACGGCCGTCTCCATGGCTACCGGCCCCTAAGCGCCAATGGCCGCGGCCGCGCCAGCCTGCCCGGGCGGGGGCCTCGGGGTGGCCGGGCCCTGGTGCGCGGCCGCCTCGCCGCCCTTCCCTACTCCCCACCCTCCGCCTTTGGGTGCGCGACAAACAATCGCTCGGGGCGAGGGCCGCGCGGCCTTCCCTTCATCCCGCCGACCTTTTTGGGACACAATAAATTGTCTAAACCTTTGAACCGCTCTCTTTTTTTCTTCCGAGTGGAGTGGGGATGGGCGCGGTCAGCCGCGGCTTGGGTTGGGTGGGGTTTCAAGGGTCCTGGGCACCCCGGATATTAGCGAGGTAGGCCTGGAGCCTGGAGTTCCCCGCGCGGGAGTGTTAACTACAGGGGAGGGGGCGGCCGGCTGATCCCGGAGGGGGAGCCTGGAGGGACCGATCTCCTGTGAGTGGAGGTGGAAAGATCCTGGAGATCACTGGTGGGGTTGGAGGGGGAGCAGCCCTGGCTTTTCGGGGTTTGTTGGTCAGGGCCCCTCAGCACGTACAAGGTCATACCAGGCTGGGCCTTTGCAGAGGTTAGTTAATCTGAATTTACTGAGACTTTGTGTTGATGCCACAAGGGTATTGGAAATGTGGAGGCCTTGGGCTCCGGCTCACTGAGCACGAGGTGTGGCCTGAGCAAGCATTGATCCTCAGCTTGGCTGATCTGGAGTGCACATGGGACCAGAGGGTTAATAGGTCGGGAATGATCCTCAGCCCTGAGACACCCTGGTGTCCAGTGTATGTGATAGTTGTACTTAAGCCCAAGTGAGCCCTTGATGGATGTTCCTATGAAGACAGCCCTGCAAAAGGAAGGCTCTGGGGCAGCGGGAAGCTAGGGAATATTCTAAAACAGTGGGTATGTACATGTACCATGTACCAAGCTGGGTAAGCCTGGGCTAGGGGTTGGAGACAGATGGGAGATGATCCCTGCTAGAGACTACAGGTGGTGGGGGGGAAGGGCAATAGGGGAGGGGAGGGAGCATCACTGAAGAAGCCCCTCTGGCCTGCCGGTATCCCTGACCCAGGCCTGGCAGCCACTACCGTCCCCCAGCACACAGAGTGGAGTCACAGGGCAAACCCTTTAGCCACCTACCACCCTGCAGACCCTTCCACACAGGGCAAGTGGTCACTCGGCATGCTCTTTCAGTTTTTTAGCCTTGGCTGGGTCTCCCTGCTGCCCACGGCCTCCTGCCTCTGGGAATTGCAGGGCCCAGTGCCAGCGTGAGTCTCCCCTGCCTTGTCCTGGGCTGGGCTGGGAGGGAGGACATGGTGGTGGGCACAACCAGCACAGGTGCCTGACCCGCCCATGCTTCCCTGCCAGTGGAGAAGACAAGTCACGGCCAGGTCCCTCTGCCCATCATTGCTCTCTAGGCAGAAGGTTTGAGAGCGAGATGGACCACCTGCCCCCCCAAGTATGGAGACCTGTGACTGATGGCAGTTAGGGGGCCCTGTCATTAGGGCCAAGGACGAAATGGGATGCTAGCCGTGGCTGCGACTGTTATGGTTCTGGGCAACTGTGGGCATCCAGGAGGCAGGCAGGAGCCTGGGTTGGAGACATCAGGACCATGGTGGGCCAGGGCTGACCGCTACACCCACCGTGCCAGCCCCGGCCCTGGCCACTTGCCGATCAGTAACAGTTTCAGTCATTGGGCAGTGTGCGGGGTTGGGGGGATGCCCAGTGCCCTGCTGCAGGGCCATGGTGCCAGCCCAGCTCCTGTCCCACGCTGCCCACAGGGCCAGCTAATAGGCCATCAGCAGCTAGAAGCCAGGAGAGGCCTCGGCCTACCCAGGATTCGGGGGGATGGTGTTCCTGACCAGCTGAATGTGATCCCTCAGATTCCAGCTCCCCCTTCCCTAAATTGGAAACCCAAGCCCAGATGCCACCTAGGCTTCCCCCCTCCCCCCAGTGATCCAAGTCACAATCTTGAGGCTGGGGCCTGGGACTTGGCTTTTGGCTCAGCTCCCAGGTAACTCAGGTTCTGACAGGGTTGAGAAGAGCTGCTACGGGGGCCCTCGGGCACATGGACACTGCACTTTCTGTGCTACGATTACACTGAGCGTTATCCCTTCCTCTGAGCCCTTCCTGACCAGAGGCCCCCACCCCCGACCATCTGTCCTTTGCGGACATCTTGTGGGCTCCACGGCCCCAAAGTGTCCTTCGAGTCCTGGTATTCCACGCTGCCTTTCCCCATTTCCCACCCAAATCCACCCTTTGTTGCTCATACTGTCTGTTTCTCCCAGTGGCCTCCCGCTTTGATGCTGCTGCCCCCACCTCTCCGCTGTCTCCTGTCTCCATCCCTTGCATACCTGGGCCCCTGGCTGGCTGTCTTCTCCATCCTGAGACCTGCCTCTTCCAGGAGCACTGGAGCACCTGTGGACCAGCCCTCCACGGGGCAGACCTCTCTCCTCTGTTAATAAAGAATACTGTCATATTTTTCTGGGGACCCAAGCCACCCTACTCTCAGGCCACCTGGCTCTGGGGATCTGTCTAGTCCCAGGGAGGTTTATGTGACTGAAGACCTGGCCAATGAGTGTTCAGTTGTTCACTTTGCCACAACCATTGGGTCAGAAATAGGTTCTTGACCCCAGTGAGTTCAATGAGAGTCAATCCTGGGACTTTTCCTGGAGCTTCTGGGAAAGACGTGCTCTCTCCCGCAGGTAGGGGACTGGGGCCAGAGTTGTCAGTAGCCATCTTCGTCAACACACAGGGAGAGCCCACCTGAAAAAAGGAGCCAAGACAGAAAGCTGGAACCACAAAATGGAGAGACAGATACCTGAGGACATTAACAGAGCCTCTGGATCCAGCCATGCCTGAAGATAATTTAGACCCGACTGCCACGTGAGCTGATACATTGCTTTTTACGTTGACTCATTTGAATTGGTTTTTGTCACTTGCAATCTGGTGATTTTGTCACTTGCAATCTGACTCACTTACCCTGCCATGCTCACATCCTGGACCTTGGTCATTCCTTTAAATTATTCTTCTTCTGAAAGGACTTTCCCAGTGTCCCACTGTTTACCCACAGGCCCCTCCCCTCCTCTCTTCTCAGGGTGCTCACTAGAACTTTCAGCAGAGCTGCATCTCTGCATGGAGCCCACATCACTGACCTGCACCCCAAGTTGAAGAAAGGACGGCCATGACCTGCCCCACGTGAACCCTCGGCATACACCAGACACTCAGAGGAAGGCTGTGCGGGCCACATCTCAACCTTGTGACAGCCCCAGCGAGGAGGGTGTTCAAAAGCTGGTCTTGCTGGTTTGGTGCTGAGACTGGGAAGGCTGTATTTTCTGCCCTGAACCCACACTCTGCTCCTGCACAGGGCCGGGAAGCCCGGGACCCGCCGTCGAACTCCTGTGTCTCAGACCTCACCGAGGAGCTTCAATTCCAGGTGAATACTGGAGGCACAGGACATTGTGAGGCTCTGGAGGAGGGCTTCCTGGGGCAGCGGACCCTGGTGCCGGAAGGAAGCAAAGAACCATGTGTATTTGCTTGTCTGTACAATAGGGGCTCAGCAGTGGCCTCAGCCTGCGCTCCTCTCTGCACCCCCTGATCAGGAGAGGAGGGGGCGTCAGATGGGACCAGGTCTCTGGAGGCTGAGGTCAGCGATCCAGGGGTCTGGTCCACCATGTCTTTTGGTCTGGGCAAGATTATTCTCCCCATGCCTCCACTTCCTTATCTATAAATGGAGCCAAAAAAGATTTCTTTTACTCACCCATTAGCTAACCAAGGGGGTGGGAACACACTGCCTCCAGTCAGGGTCTCCAGGCACCCCCCCCCCCCACCCGCCCAGTGTAGCGTACTCTCCTCTTGTGCCCCTGCCTCCCTCCCGTCATGGGGCTGGGATTGGCCTCATCTCCCTCCTGGGTCCCTAGATCCCACTTCTCCCTGGCCCCAGGACAGCCCTGAAGACACTGGAAAGGCCCCTTTCCAGCCTGTGCAAGCCTAAGTGACCTATATGACGGAATCTCCACCGAGCAGACGCTTGTAGACTAACCCAGCTGAACCTATCCCTCTGCCAGGGCAAGGCTTAGCCCCGAACGCAGAACCTGATGGGGGTGGGGGGCTCAAGCGCTCAGCACAAGGGGTGCTGCTATCCCTCTGTCCCAGGAATAGAACCTCGGTTGATATAGCCAAGGGCCCTTTAGCCATTCTGGCAGCTCCATTTGTCAAAAGAGGCAGCAAAGAGGTCCTGGGGCCTCTACTGGGGCCACTCCCACTTGTGAACAGGGTCATTGATCCTTGCAGAGATACTTCGAGAACAGCATGAGATCTCATGTGGCCTAGTCCACAGTCACTCCTTCAGCGCACACTGGCTGAACAGAGGCAGGGACGGGGACCAATCGGACCTGCTTCCTGTTCTTGAGGAGGACGTACAGGAGGACAGATAAGCCAGCGGCTTTGGGGTGGGGACGGTCCAGGCTGGAGTGCTAGCACAGGCCCCCAGTGTGGCAAAAACTCCTGAGTCTGGACAATGGCGAACGTGGCAAGCAGACTGACTGGGCGGGAGGCAGGAAGTGTCGGCAGGGCTTCAGGCTCCCCTCTCAGTCAGAGTGCAGTGGGAAGCAGACCCAGAGGGGTATTAGGCACATACGCACCTACACGTTGGATTGGATCGTGGGGCTGAGGAACCGGATTCCATAAGGCTGAATTTCTCTGACCGACGCTGGAGCCTGCCGTGAGTGCCCAGACAGGAGGGGAAGACCACGAGCAGGCCGAAACCGCACAAGCTGGAGCCCCAGGACAGACCGGAACTTGTGTTGGTTCTTGTTGCCTCCGACCTTGGTGATGAGGGTATCCTGCAGAAGCTGAGACCCTTTGTCATAGAGTTAACCGTGCACACACACCTGAGTCAACACAACTGGAAGAGAATCCAGGGAAAGTTCAGTAATTGGTGCTGCTTCACCCCGAGGAGGTAAATCACCTGATCAGCAACCAAAATGGTGGCTTCCTCCCAAATCTGGCAAGAACCTTGTGGCCCACCCTACGGGAAACCTATGAATAAGGGAGTCATGGGAAATGTAGTTCAGCCTGGCCAAGCTGACACACTACAAAGCCGGCACAGTTCCCTGTTATAAAACAGGCACGTGTAGAAGGGTGAGGAGGAATGAGACTGTCTCAAACACAGATGTGGATAGGCACAGACCAGCCAGGGCAGTCTGGCCAACTGGAGGGAACACAGACCCCACCTGAAGAGGGGCAGTGATAACCAGTTCTGCTGACCGCTTCCCATTTCTCAGACCATGTCTGAAGCACCTCCTGAAAATGCCTCTAAGTTCCCCTCCAGAGGCAGGGAGTGGCTTGGGCCATCCAGGGGCCATCCAGGGTGCCTCTGGTTGCTGGTGGTCCCACATGGGGCTCAGCCATCAGCAGCACCTCTTGAGAATTTCTTATGGAGAAACCATACGCTTTTTTTGGTGAAATCTCCCACTTGTAAAATGTGGGCTTAAAAAAAGAAATACTCTGCCTCACAACCATCAGGACAACCACTATTAAAAAACATAACAAGTGGTGGCAAGAATGGAGAGAAATTGGAACCCTTGTACACTGTCAGTGGGAATGTGAGAGGGTGCAGCCACTAGGGAAACTGTATGGGGGTGCCTCAAAAAAATTATACAGAATTATATCACCCAGGAATTTTACTTCTGGGCACATGCCCGAAAGAAAAGTATCGACTCAAAGAGATTTGTACACCCAGCATTATTCACAGTAGCCAAGAGGTGGAAGCACCACACATCCATTGACAGGTGAATGGATAAACAAAATGTGGCATATCCATATGATGGAGGTTATCTAGTCTTAAAAAGGGAAGAAAGTCTGACACACACTATAACATGGATGAAGTTTGAGGACATGTTGCTAAATGCAATTAACCAGTCACAAAAAGACAAATACTGTATGATCCTACTTACAGGAGTTGGGGGGTAGACAGAAATGGGACCTGTTTAATGGGGACAGAATTTTAGTTTTGCGAGATGAAAACATTCTAAAGCTCAGTTGCACAACAATGTGAGTATATGTTAACGCTACAGAACTATGCACTTAAAAATGGATAAGATGGCAAATTTTATGTCGTGTGTATTTTATCACAATCGAAAACAAATACTACATTGGCCAAACAAAATCCTGTGTGAGCTCAGTGTGGCCCACAGCTCCCCACCTTTCCGGATCACGCAACTCGATCTTTTATGAGGGTCCTTCTGGCTGCTTTCCAAGACAAGAAGCCCCAGATGGTGGTGTCCTGATGGAAAGAAACGAAGCCAAAGGACGCTATGAAGTGGTGAAAGCCAGAGACCCAGCCTGCCAGTACCGTGGGCCTGCACCAAGGGTTAACAACCTCTCCACAGAGGATTGTCATTAGGATTCCTGAGCCTTGTGCAGCGTACCCTGCAGATAAAAGATTCCGGAGGCCCTTTTTCTTGCCTACTTAACCTTGCCACTCCTAGCTCCTGTCTTTCTTCTGGGTGCCTCCATTAGGGGCCAGGAGTGTGGCTGTTGAGTCACCCCAGCCTGACTGCCCTTGAAAACTTTATTTGTTCAGTTTGGTTGTCCAACCCCTTTTACCGATACCCCCAGCTCCTCCAAATAGTCCTCTAGTTTCTGTGGCCCAGGGGAGTGTTGCCTTGGAAGGCTGCAGCATGCCTCTCCTCCCTGGAGTCCTGGATGCAAGGGGGAGATACTCATCTATCTCTACACGAGGGGCATTAGCCCAGAGGTAGGTAGGTTCTAGTCTCCCAACAACAAGCATCTGTTTCTCTGGGCTCCCAGGAGTTCAATTGTGAGTACCCACTCTCCTGATTCACAGATGGGCAAACCAAGTCTCCGAGGTGCCAAATGACTTGGTCAATTTTTCCTGTATTGGGGACCCTCTCATACAGCCCGAGCCAAAGCTCCTTTCCCCAAAGAATGATCTCCCACGCTTCCTACCACTTGTTTCTTGCTCTGGCTGAGAAGAGGGAGGGAGGGTGTTCAGACCCAGGTGGGGGATCTGGATCTAGGAGTCCGAGGCCACCCATTACTCTCCCGTTCCCACCACCAATCTACCACCCTCTGGTTGTTCCCGGCAGCAAACAGGAGCTTCTCCAGACTTTAAGTTTAAATACTCCTCCCAGGCTAGGAACCCTTTAAATTTGCCCTCAACTTAATTAATGCCTATGTGTTGTGTCCCTGGCCAAGCCCTCCCTTGCCTGAGTCTGTTCGGCCTCTGTACATTGGGCTTTAAGAACATGGGCTTTGCACTAGGAGATGGATCTAGATGGATGCAGACAGCAGTGGCAGAGGGGTGAGGGGGAGCGGGGTGGACGTGGGTACAGATACCTGTCTATTAGGACCTAGAGTACTGAGGACCCTCTGCCACCTCTAAGGCTACAGAGGAGGAAAGAATCCCCTAAGGCCTGGACCCAAGCCTGGTCACTGCACAGGTAGAGCAGGGCAAGGGGAGGCTGCCATCTGGGAGACAGCCACATCTGGCCAGACAGCCACAGTTTAGGGCTGTCCCACCTGCCTCGGTAAACAGTTGGGGCCCTGGCCTGACTTGGCTACATCGAATGGCAGGTGAAGGCTGCCCTGTGTGTCCGAGATTTGTTCTTTAAAAGCAAAGGACAAAAAAAAATTAAATTAAGAAAATAATTAAAAGCAGAACAGGAGATGTTCCACTACTCTAATAAGCAAGCTAAGTATTGGCAAAAGGTGGGATTCATGTGCCCCTGAAATAAGTGAAAATTTGGAGAGCAATTCGGCAATATCTATTACAGCTGATGACCCAGTTAAGAAAAAAAAAAAATCATAGAACGAGACGCCAAAGATGGTACCATTTATGTAAACCTGAGAATCACAAAACATGTTCTCAGGTACAAAAATGTGCTCTTAACGTCACATTTATGTTCAAGTAAAACCTGAATGAAAAGGATCCATGACTCTGAGGACATCCTGTCTTTTGGTGTTAAAATGGAAGTCCCCACCACAGTGATTTACAACCCTGACAAATGGTGGAAAGATAGTAATGAAAAACAAAGGGAATTTAATTTTTGTTGCTTATTAAATTTGAAGCAAATATGACAAAATAGTCATAACAGTCAACCTGCTGGTAAGTTATCCGTATTTTTAAATTTCTTGGTGATACTAACAACCAAAACCCCACGCGAATCAGCCCAAACAAAACTGGAGGCCGCAGTGAAAACGACCCCTCCCTTCATGGCGCGGGGAGCCGAGAGCTAAGCACCACAGACCGACCTCGCTCCTCAGCCGGAAGGGAGGGCGCTCCAAAGTGGTATTTGGAGAGCAGGGCCCGGCGGGCATAGCCATGGGCCACTTCCGGGAGATCCTGGGGGGGGGGGGGCTCCGCGCCCCGCCCCCGCTAGCCTCCCCGCCTCCCTAGGCACCAGCTGAGAGGTGTGCCGTGCACTCCCATTAGCAGGAACAGCTCCAGAGCTCCCTTCTGATTGGTGGAAATTGCGATCCTTGATTTGCATAGGACTTCGGCCTGCGCCCCCGACTACCGCGGATTGCTGCGTCTCCGCGCGGGGCCCCAAGGCAGTGGGCGGCCTGCCACCTGAGGAGCACTCGGGGTCCGCTCCGCGCCCACCTACTTCCGTCCAGAACCCTGCGCAGCGTTTCGCGGTCCTGGTCTCCCGGACGCCCCAAAAAGGAAGTTGCGGAGCGGTTCTGGCACTTCTGGAGATTCTTCTGTGCCCCACCCCGGGATCCATGGGAAGGCCCCTTCCTGTCTCACCAGCGCCCCGCGTGCTCTCCCCGCGGCCTGTGCACCCTCTCTTCCCCAGGGCTTGAGGGAACCTTGCTGGAGCCACATCGACGGCGGCCCTGGCTCTTTGTATGCCTCCGGGGCGCGCGCGCACACACACTTGCCAGGTGTAGTCTTAAGTGTTAATGCCGGTCGCTCCTTGCCCAGTACAGGGTGGGGCATGTAGTAAGTGCTCCCATTCACCTAATAAATAGTTACACATCATTAACATTGGGAGAATATAACGGATGAAAAAGCGGCCCCTGCTTTCAGAGAGCTAATGAACCGGGTGGGGAGAAGACAGTAAGATAACCCTTACAAATAATTATAAAGTGGTTCAGTGCCAAGGAGGAGTCTGCAGAGCAAATCACAGGGGCTCTGACGAGGCTGGGGCAGATGCCCAGCCCTCTAGACAGCCCTCCTCCAAGCCCCAAGCCCATGTCACCCTCTGTGTCCTCCTCTGCCTAGAGGCTGGGAATCTGGATGGGGCTTGGTGGGCTGTGACTGGGGCTTCTCCTCAACCAGATCCTATGGTCCCTGTGGTCAGTACAGGGTCTTGGCCTCTGTGCCTCATTCTCCCCCCACTCCTCACCCCCCCCCATGTTGGGCAAGCACTCAGCTTGGCTTCACAAAGCTAAAGGATTCACAAAGCTTGGTTTCACTAAGCTAAAGGATTCACAAAACTTCCAAGTACTGAGTGAACAGAGCCTCAACAAAGAAATAACCACTCCCCTCCCCACCCCCACCCCAAGCCTTTTTGCTGTTTCCAAAAAAGCAATTTCCTTCACAGAAAGCCCCAGTGCTCCATGTTTGTGACAAAATCCATTCCTTAGGACTCATGCCAGGAGAAAACTGTAAGATCCAGAACTTCCCCTGCAGCAGCATTTTCTGAAATGTAAACAGTTTATCAAATATAATTTATTCAGAAAAAAATACAATGTTTTAAGAACTTAATTCCAAAAGGCTGACAGAACCCAAAAGCTGAGCAGAAAACAGCCCTCTGTGAGCAGTACCAGGTCAGGGCTGAGAACTGCCAGCAAGGTCTAGCGTTGAGAGAAGGCTCCAACAGTCATACCAGGTATAAAGGACCCTATGAATTATTGATGGTGGTGGTCCCCTACTCTTCCCAGGCTGCCCATTTGCTCCACTGTAGGGTTCCTGGTTGCAGCCAGGATAGCCACTCACTCATGAATCCACAACTGTCAACTAACACCATACTATCTCATCCGAAAGCAAATCCACACACATATAACACAAGCACCTGTTATCTGCAACAGTATTTAGTACAGCAAACCACGGTCTTAGTCTCTGAAAATCCGGTGTTACTGGTTGTGAGGCCGCTTGGCTACGGGCTCCTCCTCCTTCTCCTGCTTCAGCCATCGCTCCAGGAGCCCTGCACCTCCTCTTTTGGTGGGGAGTGGGCTCTTTTGCAGGAACTGGCTGGACCACTGGGGCACATCTGACTCTGCCTTTGTGGGTGTTTTGGGCTCTTCCTTTTTGGGTGACTTTGTGGCCAGCCATTGCATCATCTTCTGGCTACTACCACTTGCCTTGAGCTCCTAGGAGAAAGAAGAAAATGTTCAAACCACGCAGCTCAAGCTTTTGGGAACAGGCCAACATCAAGGGAAGAAACAGGGGAATAGGTATTAGGTACTGACCCAGGCTTGGATAACGTTACTGAGAGCCAGTTGGGGCTCACTAGTCAGGAGTGAGGAGAAGGGAGGAGCAACTGAGTGTGCTCCAAGGGGTGCAAGGGATAGGGAGGAGCTCTTAGAGCAGGCCTCACAGATGAGGTGTGTGGGACCAGTCAGTCAGAGAGAGCTGACAGGCATTCCAACCAGGTGCATTCTCACGGAAGAGGATATAATTCAGTGTGACCAGGCTGAGTGTTGGGAAATGAAACTGGAGAGGTATGGCTTCAAACAGTCACCATGATTAAGGATTCAGCTAAGGCTGAACACGCTGACCTGTTTCCCCACTGTGCAGCCTCTCCTCGACTGGCACTGCTCCCTCCTGCTGTCTCACACCTGCACCCCAACCCTGAACCAAAGGTTCTGAATTCCCATAATGCCACTTCTCCAGAATAGGAATTCTTCAGGAGTAAAGACCATGGCAGAAATAGGGCAGTGTCTAGTACAAAATGAATGTATCAGTACATTTTTACATTTTTAGAGACATCTAATGAATAAAAGGATCAGGATTGCAGGAGTTTGCAGAGAACGGAGACAAAAAAAAAAGATACACTGAGTATGGAAAACTTAGAAACTTTCAGAAAAATGGGGGGTTAGCTGTTTTGTAGTCATTGTTTTTAACACTTCTCAGGCATTCTAAGATGTCTATTCTTGGAACACTCAGAGCCATGGCCTACTTAAGTCCCTCGGTGCCACCTGGAAACAACTGCTATTCTTTTTTTTTTTTTTTTTTAACAACTGCTATTCTTAAAGCTTTGCTCTGCAACTTCTGTTCCCACTGGAGGTCTTTGGCCTATTCACCTTCCCTTCAAAATACATCAGGATCGTTGTCAATTCTAAAAAGTTAAAGTTCATGGCAGGAATGTTCTCAAATCCTCCTGAAGGAGTATAAGGTTTGGATCTCCTCCAACTCGTAGTTGGGAAAGCAGAGGTACAGAAAAAAACTCCACAGTTGCGGACAAAGATACGATTATGGACAAGGGCTCCTTTGTCTTGCTTACAATCACCCTCTAGATTAGGAGTCCTCAAACGTGGTTTATCAGACTCACTGAAGCAGCTCTTAATGACACAGAAGCCCAAGCCCAGCCCTGAATACTGACTCAACAGGTCTAGATAGGGTCCAACATTTTACATTTTGAAAGTGCTCTCCTAAGGAGTCTGAGTCACAGCCAGTTTTGAGAATAACGCTCTGCTTGACCTTGCCACACATAAGGAAATGTGAATCTTGGATGGTTTAAATTAAAGCTCGTTGTGAAAGGCCATATCCTAAAAGAAAAAGATATTCTGACAGAAGACAGAAAGCTCAGAAAGGATCGTCAGAGTCACAGGCCCCTACCTTTTTGACCGATAAGATGAGAGGAGCCAGACACTCAGGAGTGTTGTTTCGGGTGTTGTTTACCACACAAGAGACTGGATGGAAGGTGATGTTCTCTGTGGGGTGGATTAACTTCAGAGCTTCCCGAGTCGAGACCTCACCAAAGTCAAGCCATTTAGAGACTTCCTCTTCTCCATCTAATATGGCAGGCATCCTAGCCAGTGAGGTAGAGACATTAGTTAGGAGGTAGGGAGAGGGTAGAGACAGAAGGAAGACCTGAGTCAGCACAAATCATTCTAAGGAAAAACTTGTCCTCTCTCTACACCTCATGTGATTTGCTGCCATGTGCTCCCTGACCACAACTTGACAGGGCACGAAATTCAACCCTAGAAGAGCTAGCTTACAAAGTTTTATGGCAAAGACAGTGAATAGTGCTATGACTGGATGCAGTGCACTCCAGTGTACCTCCTGATTGGTGAACTTCCTACAATGACTCAGCCTAGAATTAAAGGGAAATTAAAGGGAAAATCTATCAGTAATAATCTCTAGATTTATAGTAAGAAAGAGCTGTTCACATAATTGTGAACTCTAGGAAACTATGCCTCAGAAAGCAAGGATGCTGCTACCTAAGAGGACTCCTGGTACCCAGGGAGATGTTAGGAAAAGATCCTATGTTTAGCTTTCAGTTTTATGTCCTAGGCCAATGCAAAGCATGCTACACATTCCCTGGTGGGTGGTACAATTAATTTTAGGAGATAAATACAGAAATATCTATTTTAATAATTAAAAGTTATAACTTCAACAAATCAAATGTGTACTTTAAAAAATACTTTACAATTGGGGCACCTGGGTGGCTCAGTGGGTTAAACATCTGACTCTTGATTTCAGCTTCGATCATGATTTCAGGGTCATGAGATGGAGCCCCATGCCAGGCTCCATGCTCACTGGGGAGTCTGCTTGAGATTCTTTCCCTCTGTTTCTCCTGCCTGCTTGCTAGCTCTCTCTCAAATAAATGAATAAATCCTAAAAAAAAAATAAATCCTAAAAAAAAAAAATCCTAGTCTCTGAAATCTAGAAGCGTTTTCTGATGAATAGCATTTCTGCACTGTATTATAGTTCAATTGGAAGTAACTGGGAACATTTTACTTTTCTTTTTTTTTTTTACTTATTTGACAGAGAGAGAGAGAGAGCAAGAGTGTGAGCGCATAAGCAGGGGAAGAGGCAGGCAGAGGGAGAAGCAGGCTCCCAGCTGAGCAGGGAGCCTGACACAGGACTCAATCCCAGGACCCCGGGATCACGACCTGAGCCAAACGCAGACACTTAACTGACTGAGCCACCCAGGTGCCCCGTGCTTTACTTTTCTTGGCAGTGTATAAAATAACGTTTTATTTAAAAAATCAATGGTGTCTTCGATTAGATGAAATGGGAATTTGTCTTAAATTAGCAAAAAATAGAACCACTATACCATATGAAAGTGTAATTTCACACAGAATGCTTAGGACAAGGCTAAAATAGATAATCCTATTATGTGCAGCACTGCATTCTTTTCAGCAAAACATCAAGTATCACTTCTGAGGACACTCAAATCTGGCAAAACCTGTTAAAGTGTTACACTATGTCAATTTTGCCAATGCTTGTTTGTTGTTTTTTTAAAGATTTAGCTCAAAACATGCGAAACAGTGTGTGTAGGTGGAAAATTTTTAAGTACTGACAAGAAGCTTGAACTATTAGAGCATTTTCAAAGTAAAAAGAGAACATGTGATATCTCCTTAGCAACAGACATAAGAGAATCTTCCACTCACAACATTGTGAAAACAAAAGGAATGTCTATGGCTGCAACAACTTCAAGAAGTATCATGAAATCAGTATCAATCAGGCCTAAAGGAACAGAAACAATGAAGAGATTCTTTAGCATATGGACTGAATGCCAAACAGTGAAAAAATCACTTTCTCAAAAAGAGAATGCACTATTTTTACATAAAGACCTGAAAGATCACAGAAGTGGCTCCTCTGAGTGCTGGTAATGGATGGCTTGGTGGTTTTAAACAGTGATGGAATTTCCAAAGCTTTCAGTGTCAGGAGAAGACACGAGCATGGATGAAGATGCTGAAGAATTTTCAGCAGTTAATAGAGAAGGGGGCTATAGCCCCACCTCTGGATCAAAACGTTCAATTTTGATTAAATACATATCTATTATAAATACATGCCTTGAAGGAACATTTCTTTCTTTCTTTCTCTCTTTCTCACTTTCTCTTTCTCAATCATTTTCTTTCTTTCTTTTTTTTTTTTTTAAAGATTTTATTTATTGGGGCGCCTGGGTAGTTCAGTCAGTTAAGTGCCTGCCTTCAGCTCAGGTCCTGATCTCGGGATTCTGGGAATGAGCCGAACGTCGGGCTCCCTGCTCAGTGGGGAGGCTGTTCTCCCTCTCCCATTCCCCTGCTTGTGCTCTCTCGCTCTGTCTTTCAAATAAATAAAATCTTAAAAAAAAAAAAAAAAGACTTTATTTATTTGAGAGAGAGAGAGCAAGAGCACAGAGAAGAGTGAGAGGGAGGAGCAGACTCCCCGTTGAGCAGAGAGCCCTACACGGGGCTCAATCCCACAACCCTGAGACCATGACCGGAGCCGAAGGCAGACACCTAACCGATTGAGCCACCCAGACACCACTTGAAGGAAAATTTCAAAGACAGAAAAATATGCCCCAGGATTTAAGGCCAAAAAAGATCACAAATTTTGCACAATCTTCCCTCTATTTCATGATAGATAATAAGCTACAATTTCTCTGACACTCATTTTTCACAAGCAAATTCTGGAACTTTCTAAGGTAAAGTGCCATATTTAATGTAATATCTATGTAGACAACTGTGGTACTGTTTTTAATACATCCCTATCACTTTTTAACATGTTCCTGATATATTTTTAGGTGTTGTCCCCCTAACTCTGCTTTTCCCGTAAGTTCTTGCATTTTCACTGTACAGTTTGGCATAGTGTAGTGTCTTTTAGGAATGCATGTCATATTATAGCCAAACTGACCACAACTGTATTTTGCAAAGCAACTGCTACTCTAAATTTGTGCATACTGAAACACTGAATCCAAAAGCTACTTATCTAAAAGCAGAGTACAAACCCTCCTCTGAATGCTTTTGGACCCAGGGATAAGAACTGTGACTTGCCTAGGGTGAATGTCATTCAAGCTTTTGCAGGAATCTACTGTGATGATGGTGTAAGAATACAGGAGGTCTCCTCCTTCTGGGGACTCCCAGCAGTCAAAGATCCCCGCCATTGTCAGCAGCCTCCAGTTGTCCCAGACTTTCTCCCAGTGCTCAGGACTGTCCACAGCACCAACACTACCTGACTGGAAGCAAAATACATGGACAGATTAGATACTCAGCAGCCCTCTCCTACACATAGGTTGGGTACTACTAGACTTGACAAAACAATCATTTTACAAGTACTTCAGCCCATGTATTATTAACTCCTCTTGATCCACTGTCGCCAAAAGAAGTTTAATGGCAAGTA
>CM052898.1:49095693-49124460 GCA_028534135.1 Potos flavus | reverse complement strand
CACACCACCAAGATCTAGCAGGGAGAAAAAGTATGCTACTGGCATCTGGTGGGTAGAGGCCAGTAAGGCTGCTAAATATTCTGCAATGTACAAGACAGCATCCCATCCAAAATGTCAATAGTGCCAAGGTTGAGAAATCCTACCTTCCAAATCCCACAAATCACCACCTTTAATGTTAGTGTGTTGACCCGACAATTCTAAGCCAAACCCAAACATCAGGCTGCCCCCTACTGGGAACAATAAATAGAAAGTGGCTGAGAAGCCAAAATACTGAAAATATTGCTCAATATTAGTCATCTTTTCCTTCTACCCTTTTGGACTTGTGACCAGAACAGCTGGTAGAGCTGGGGTAGATAAATGAAAGAGGAAGTAATTTGCAAATCAGTGGTTTCAAACGCAAATGTTGCAATCTATCCACATGCGCCGGCCATTGATGATACGGATTAAGGAACAGCTATAATGATTCTAATTTTGTTTTACAATTTACAGGTATGAGACACATGGAACCTCACATATTTATCAAAATTAGGAAACCCCAGCAATCTTAACAAAATTTATTAGAGATGTGGAGTCAAAACACTGCACTAGTAAATTCATACCACTGATCGAAAGGGGGAGGGGCTATGTTTGCTAGGGGCTCCACCTTCTCCATTCCTGGTTCCAGGAAGCACCCACTAGAGTGGGGAAAGTGGTTTGGACCTCAGTCCCAGCTCTGTCCCCTCACTTACTGGGTAACCTAAGACAAGTCACAATATCTCTACACTTCTGTCTTTACATCTGTTAAATTTTTCTTCCAGCTAACTTTCATTCTATAATTCTAAAGACGCGATATAGAGAGAACCAAGGCTAAAAAAGGCACATATATTTAATCTGTCTCTCTTTTCACTTCAAATCAGGCCTTCCTGATTTGTTTCAGGAAACATGTTTCATTCTTTCCTTTCCCAGTTAAGGTTCCCCATGATATTTATTTTGATTTCCCTCTCATTAAAAAAAAAGTGTTTTAGTTTCAACAGGGAAGGATGCACCCAGTAAAAATAGCTCAAGAATAAACTATTTCATGTATATGGCTTCATTCAACCAGAAAGACCAATGTTATCTGGTATGCTTATTTCAAATAATATAGAAATGAACCTTGACTATAATATTATCACAAGAATTCTGACAAGTAACAGGAGTACAACTGACTTTATAAAGTGATTCAAGTATTAAGGATCAAATAGAATAAAAATCCAGGATGGAAACAATCATGATTTTTAATAACTTTTCACGGACATTTAAAATGCTTAAGACATGGAGGAGCCCCTCCATGGCGAAGTCAGTTGAGCGTCTGACTCTTGGTTTCAGCTGGGTGGTGATCTCAGGGTCCTGAAATCGAGCCGCGTCAAGCTCCCTGCTCAATGTGGAGTCTGCTTGGGATTCTCTCTCTCCCTCTGCCTCTGCCCCTCCCGCTTGTGCTGACTCTCTAAAATAAATAAATAAACTCTTAAGAGAAATAAAATAAAATGCTTAAGACACGGAGAAACCATTTATTTCTTGAATTAAGCATTTTATTTACTGCATGCTAGCACTGGTGCCCACTGTGCATGCACACGCCCCCGCACACATTCAGGAGATAAAGCAAAGAACCAAAACGTGATTATGAATTACAGGTCACTCCAACACTACAGAAGAAATACTATAGAAACAGTGAGTGCAATTAACTTCAGAAAACCAAACCATCCACATCTGTTCCTAGCTTCAGTAAAAGACACACATCAACAGAAGCAGAAAAAAAACCCAGAAATTTCCATGTTCAAGGAACACCAGAGGGGTTTCAGATTAGCTCGTCTTAATCCTGCCCTAGGCCTAGAGATTCTGGTTCATCTGGCCTGGTAAGGGGCATGGAAATCTCTCTCTCTCTTTTTTTTAAGATACTGAAATGACCCTGATGATCAGTGAGGTTTGAAACATGCGGTCTTAAAAAGCGTATTCAAATAGGGGGGTTCAAATAAATCTGGCCCGCATTCCGACGAGCCCTTAAATGAGCCCGAAGAACAGGGCATCATCTTCTAAGATGAGAAGGTACCGATCAAACTTCTCTTTGCAGTGAGGTCGGAAGTGGTTCTCAGCTGGGGGATCAGAACCCGTGAGCAGAGGCTGAGCGCGCGCCAAACCAAACCCAAGCGGATGAATATCCCCGGCAGGCCCAGAAGCCGGCCCCGCACAGACACCAGCGGTTACCTTCTCAAAGTGCAGTCGCGACAGAAGCACTGGGCTGCTGGACTGCGGGCTCTTGTTGTACGAGGGGCAGTACTTGTCGGGGTCCTTCCACTCGGGCAGCCGCTGCCGGCCCTGCCGGTCCCGATAGGCGCACGCTCTGGCCAGCACATCTTTAGGCAGGTGACAGGAGGTGCGCCCGCACATGCTCGCGCGCGGCCCGGCACAGCCTGAAGACGACAGCACCGCGGGGCGGTCGCGCTAGCTCAAGGTCTCCCTACCGCGGGACCCCCACGGCGGCGCGTGTCAACCTAGCCGAGACCCGACGCGCTGCGGGGACGCGGTCCCCGCCCCCTCCCCCCCCCGCCCGGAGGCGCCATTCTTCAGCTCAGCCCCGCGGCCGAGAGAGGCACGGGGGCGGTCTGGGGTCATTGCCGGAGCCGCACGCCCTGCCTGCGCCGGACCCTTTCCGGCCTCCGCGTCCCGGCCCCGCTCCTCCTCCTCACCTCCCCCCACTCCTCTCCCCTCCGGGCCCCGACTACAGGCCGGGGGAGGGGCTCCGGCCCGCGAACCTCCGGGACTGCAGCCCGCGCCGCCGGGAGGCCGGCTCTCCCAGCGGGAACTCGATCTGCTCCCCCAGGGCCAGGGCTCCCGCGCCGCCGCCCCGCCTCACGTCCACCTCGGCCCGACCGCCCGCCCCGCCTCACCTCGCGTTCACCTCGGCCCCGCCGCCCGCCCCACGCCCCGCCTCACCTCACGTTCACCCCGCGTCCACCTCGGCCTGGCCGCCCGCCTCGCCTCACCTCCCCTCGCCCCGCCCCAGTCCACCTCAACCCGGCCGCCCGCCCCACCTCACTTCACGTCCACCTCGGCCCAGCCGCCCGCGACGCTCTCCTCCCACAGGCGCTCGGACTCCGCCGGCCCGCGTTCCAACGTCAGGCCCCGCCCCCAGCGCGGTCGGCCCCGCCCCCCAGTGGAGGGAGGTTCCCGCGGCGTCCCGCGCGCCCCGGAATCAGAATCTTCTGAAAGGACCCCAAGAGAAGGCTACGACTGGCTTTGGGGACTCCCCGCTCCCCGGTTTCGGAGCCCCGCTCTCCTCCATCTTCGCCCGTCCCCCTACGGGGTTAAGCTCTGCTCCCACGGCGAGCCGCAGGAACCGGCTGCGGCCGGCTCATCCCCGCGGCGCTGGCGGAGAACCTCGTCCCAGGGAGCGTGAGATGCCCTTGTCTGTATCGCAGGAGCCAGAACTAGGGCACCGGGTCGTTGTAGGGATAACAGGAAACATTCTTTACTTCGCAGTAAGGGTAACCGCCTCAAGAGTTTTGGGGCAAAAATTGAGAAACCATCAGGAAATCTTCCATGAATCACACAAGTCACTGTCATACTTAAGTGGGCACCAGAATGCGACTTTCCAGGGTCTTCACCTACCTTCTTACCCTCAAATCTTAATTTCTAAGGGTGAGGCCTAGATTTTTTAAAAACAGGTTTTGCGGGTGTATTTCGGCCATGAAATTAGCAAAGCCACCTGGCTTAACAGCAGCTGAGGTGGCCGCTGAGCCTGCTCCCTTGGGACATAAACCAAAGATTTTTGCATTTTCAGCCAAGAGTGCTCTCTAAGGGCTGATCTTCCCTTCTGTGCATTCACTAAATTGGACTGAATTGGGAGCAGGCAAACCCCAGTGCACATGCTAAGGAGCACCCAAATAATCCACCCAAATCCTACGAGGGCTCCATTCATCACCTAGAGAAGGAGGGGGATGGTGAGGACGCAAGAACAGGCGCATGACCTCAGTGCCTGCTGTCATCCTCTCAGCAAACCTGCACCACTCCTGTTCCTGGGGCTTGGAGAGCAGTGCGAGTGGTCTGATCTCAAGTACAGAAACCAAAAGGCTGTGGGTGTGAAGGGGACAGAGCAGGTGTTCTTGGCGGCTCAGAAGGGGGAAGTGGAAATTGGCACCCTTAAGCATGAGTCTGCAGAAGTAGCAGCCATTCAATAAATACATGCTGATTTATTTATATGGATAAGATGGTTTTCTTGGGGATAAATTCAAGAGGAAGTGCGAGCATTTTATTCATTTGCGATGTCCCTACCCTGATAGGCAAGGCAGCAGGTTCTAGGACAAGCTAAAATCATCCCCTATTTAAAAAAAGAAAAAAAACCATTACCCCCTGGCAGTCCTGGGGCAGGGGTTAAATAAAAAAAAAAATTTTTTTTTTTCAGTGATTTCTAATTGTTTTTGATACAGAGGCTTGGGAAGGAGTTTCCACTGGATTCAGGATGAAGGTGTGACTTCTGCGTAGTGTTGGGGGGGGAAAGGGTAGGAGTAAGGCTCATGCAGCCTAGCGTCTTAGCCTACAGACGCCAAGATGATGTCTACTGGCAGCTCCTCTGAACTTCTGGCTGTCACCTGCATTGTTACGGTGTCCAAAAGCAGCAGTCGGGAGCGCACCAAGATATCATGACCTCCGCGGAACACACCTAGAGGGAAGACAGAAGTACAGGTGTGTAAGGAAGAAGTAAGCTGCAGAGGGTAGGTTGAGGGTGGCATTTGCAGCAACTGATCAAGGCAGCTGTGGTGTAGTGAAATGGGAATGGGCCTGGAAACAGGGGAGCCGGGATGAAATCCCTAAGTGAGATCTTGTGCAAGTCACTTTACCTCTCTGAGCCACAGTATCCTCAACTACAAAGTAGAGGAGATAATTATACTAACCGTTTTTTTTAAGCTTTGCCAGGTGCAAATGAATTAATGAACACACAAAGCTTCTACCTGGCATCACAGAGACTCTTATGCCTGTTGGCTAAATCTAAGAGCACAGATGTAGGGACAGCCCCTCCATGACAAAACCGCATCGCAGGTGTCTGCAAGACCCAGGGGACTGCTTCAGTGAGGCCAGAAACATCCGCTTGGGGTCTGTCAGTTGTGAGCAGGGCACTGAAGCAGAGCTGCCTCCCAACCCTGTTTATAAACACTCAGGAAAAAAAAAATCTTTCATTTCCTTTTGCTCAATTTTAGGTGTGATAACTGTATTGCCCCCACCTCTTTAAACAAAGCGCTATTATCTCTTAGAGAAACATAGACATTTGCATACAAAATGCTATATCTGGAATTTTCTTTAAAATAACCTGGGATGGGGAGTAGAGTGAGTGGTGGTATAGATGCTGTTAGTTGTTGAAGCTTGAGGATGAGCTCATGAGGGTTCATTGTACTATTCAATTTTTGTGTAAGTTTGAAAATTTCCATGTTGACTTCTTAAAATCCCATTCCTATTAGAAAAGACCAACCAACCCACTAGAAAATTAGCGAAAGGATATAGAAATAATTCGCAGAAAAAGAAATACAAATGACACGCATATTTGGGAAGATGCTTAACTTCATTCAACATACAAGAAATGTGAAAGAAAAACTACACTAAGATACCACTTTCCACCCAGACTGGCAAAGATCATTTGATAATGATTTGATAATATATTGTGTATATTACTGATTACTGTATTACACTGATAATATACTATGTTGTCCACAATGTGGAAAGAAAGGCATACAGTTCCTATGGAAGGCACCTGGAAATTTTTATCAAAATGAGCAATGTACTTTATCAAAATGAGCAATGCACTTTGACTTGGTAATGCCTTGGTTAATTTATCCTATAGATATCCTCAGGGCATACATGCAAAATAATGTATATATATATATATATATATATATATATATATATATGTATGTGATTAGTCACTGTAGCATTGTTTGTAAGAGCAAAAGCCTGGAACAACCTAAATGTTCATCAACACAGGCTGATTCTATAAAATATGGTATACCCATAGAATGGAATACAAGAAAGCTACAAAAAAGTATGAGGATTCACTTTGGGATGATAAAAAAAAGTCCTGGAGAAGGACAGTGTTGATAACTGCACAATAATGCAGACATACTTAATGTCACTGAGCTGTATACCTGAGCTCAAAATGGTAAATTTTACATTATATACATTGTACCACAATTAAAGAGAAAGAGGAAACTCTATGTATTCTTCCATTTATTTTTAATGTAATTTCCACCCCCAGTGTGGGGCTCAAACTCACGACCCTGAGATAAGAGTCACATGCTCTACCGACTGAGCAAGCCAGGCATAGGAAAGATCTGTCAAGTAAAGAGCAAGGTGCAGAACACTGTATACACCATTTGCACATAAACGTTTGAGTTAAAATAGGGAAATGTGTACATGTTACCGTTCATATCCATAAAATCCCTGGAAGGATATACCGGCATTGTTTGTAATAGCGGTGCCGGTTGCCTGTCAGAACGGAACTACATGACAGGCAGCAAGGGTCGGAGGGTATCTCACTGCTGCTCTTTTTTGACTTTGTGTAATTTTCAACGTTGTGACTTTGAATCCTTCTGTTCCCAGTGGGAGCCCTCAACCCAGGATGCAGTGGCATCCAGGCTGTGAACTACACAGGCCCTTCCCACCCAGAAATGCTGCTTACCAGCCAGGAGCAATGTGTGGGTGTTCTTATTATCTGGCACTTTGTCTGACCGCTCACAAGGGTGCATTCCCAGGAATTTCACGATATTGCCCACAGCCTCTGTAGGGAGAAATCCCAGCATCATTAAGCCACATCTCGTTTCCCCTTTGTGTCACCACCACGCCCCCATCCCCTAAGTCTGCTCTGAGGGGCTTTTTTTTTGGCTTATTTATTTATTTTGTAATCTCTACAACTAACATGGGGCTCAAACTCTTGACCCTGCGGTCAAGAGTTGCATGCTCAAAAAAAAAAAAAAAAAAGAGTTGCATGCCCTTCCACTGAGCCAGCCAGGTATTCCTCTAAAGGGCTTTTCATGAAGTGACATCTGAAGTATGTGCTCTTGACAGGGTCCTGGATCTCTGGGGGGCAAAGGCTGGCAGGGCTGAAAGGGGAGGATACATTTCAACACTAGCCAAGGATTTTTACCTTCAAGTGTCTTGATGGTAGACAAGGTGAATGTTTCCTCCTTCTCGAACTCATCCCCTACCTCATCCCAGGCTGCTTCGAAGTTCAGCTTCATGACCTTTTGGATGTGATCAGCGACAGTGACTTCCAGATCTTCCAGCTGGGGAGATGGAGGTGGAAGTTAGGCAACACCTCCAGGGGAATGAGTTCTGGCTCTGCACACCTCTGCTCTGAACTCACTGCTCATCCCTTTCTGCAGTGCATTCGGCAGGTGCTGGATAGGCGCTGAGCACTGTGGTCGGCTCTGGGGACATACAATAAACTGGATATCTATCCTTCAAGTGCTTGCAGCTAAGTGGTGGCCTTTCAATAGAAATGCCCTGACCCACATACTCACCTGAGGATGTCAGCTGCAAGACCACATCCCTTCTGAAGCCTTCCTAGAATCAGTGCCTCAAGGATCCAGAAGGTCTGCCTCCTATGACTCTCTCACTCCTGACTCAGCAGATCCCACCTTCTGCCTCAGCTGTGTTCTCTGAGCCTGATATAGTCTGGATCCCTACCTCCATTGCAGCTGTGTCCTCCCTGAACGTGACACATAGTATTACCTCCCACCTTGGACTGACAGCACAAAAAGGTTCCTCATTCATTCACCCACCCGATCTTCACTGAGCCCCTACTCTTGGGGATGTTTAAGGTGTGCCTAAGTACGACTCAGCTCCCACAGCAGAAGCGATGCCTCCGGGCCAGTTCTCCCAAGAACTCACTTGGTCCTAGGGCAATTCCTGATCTTAAGGTCACTGCTGGCTTAGGGAGGTCCCCTCAACAATGGCTCCAGTGTGACAATGGTGAATATCAGTTGTATTCCACGGTAACTGTTCCTCTAGTTACGAGGAGCTTGAACAATCTACATCCCCAGGCTGAGTATCATAGTCTGCCCTCAGATGGCACTGAGCCACTGCCCCACGGTCAAATCCTAGAGCGATCCTGCACTCAGCTCCATCCAAGCTCAGAAAACTGGAATTAGAAGCCCTCTGAGTGCATGAAAGGACCACTCAACAGACACAAACCAATCCAACTTCTCTAGAAAGCAATTTGACGACAGGAGACAGTCTTAAAGTCATGCTTATCCTTTGACCCAATTTTTCTACTTCTAGGAATCTATCCTAAGGAAATAATCTGAAATGCAGATAAAAATTTGTACCCGAAGGGATACTTAATGCAGCTTTTACAGTGAAATTTGGAAGCCCAAATGCCCAACATTGAGGGAATAAAGGTCAACTGAGTTATCTCCATATATCAGAGTATTTTCAAGTCATGAAAAACTTTGTTTATGAAGTATTTGTAAACACATAGGAAAATACACTATGGTTTTAAGTGGAAACAGCAAGATATATAATGTCCGGAATGACCGCAATTATGTAACTCCTCCCCATCCCGCCACATAACTCCCAAGGACTATGAGTAATGTTTTCCTGTTTGCTCATACTTGGTTTTTGTATTTTCCAAGTTTTCTTTTTTTAAAGCATGTACTCTTTTTAAGTTCTAAAAAAACTTTCTTTCAAAGAGCCAAAAACTTCAAAAAAAAGCTTCAAGTCTAGTTGTTAGCTTGTGGAGGGGGTTGCTCTGAAGCCTCGGGCACAAAAATGAGTCTCTTGACACTAGCTTCTTACCACATATTCATCTTCATAGCCTTCATCATCGGTCTCCCCAGTGGTGGGGTCACAGTCCTTGACAGTGAACTTCATCATGCAGCTGAATGTGCAGGCCACTGCAGGGAAGAGAGGCTAGGTGGTCAGGATGTCCCTAGCCACGGCAGGGGACGAGCTCCTCCATAGGGCAGGTGGCCACGGCCAGCTTCCCAGGCCTCTGTTATATTATCAGTAGCAGCAACCCCACAAGTAGCCATCCAACCCCACAAATCTGGACAGAAGATACCACCTTGTGGAAGGGCAAGAGTCAAGTCATGGGTCTGAGGAGCCCCCTCAGAGGGAAGAGGAAAAGGAGAGGTGCTATAGGATGGCTAAGCCTGTGCCACCGTCAAATGTCCACTGTCCAAGGCCTGGAAAAACACATTGGTGGGTCCCTTGGAAGGAGTGGAGTTGTAGTGTTTCAATCTTTGTGCCTGTCTTTGTACTCTCACGGTGAAATGAAAGAGCCTCTAGTTGAGGACCAGAGAGATCTGGGTTCTGCCTCTTACCAGCCACATGAACCTAGGTGACTCATTTACCCTCTCAGTTTTTTCATCTAGGGATAGGGAGAGCAGTACTCATCCCCCTAAGTCTTCTATGAGGGTGAAATGGGACGATATATGACAAGTTCCCAGGACTCAGCCTTGCTTCTTCTAAGACTGAAATCAAGGAGTTGAAGCTCTCATAGGAGCAAATGGCTGGCGCACAACCAGCCCATCCCATCTGGATCCGAAGGGCTCCCACAAGGCCAGGGTGGTTTCTGGAGAGGGGCTCACCGGCTGTAGGGTCTTCCTTGGGCAGTGCGACCAATGTGTAGCAGGTCCCAGGCTGGTTGTAGGGTAGGCTTCGGGCAGGCACGTAACAGAGGACCTCGTAGGCTTCAGTGGGCTCCATGTGCACTGTGACATTCTCCAAGGTCTGGTCGTTGAGTGTGTTTGTGCAGTCAAACTGGAGCAGGGAGGAGAGGGGTTGGTTAGACACTGCACTAGGTCCAAGCTCTGCTGTAGACGAAGAGCCCGGAGGTCCTAACTCACCCCATGATTCCTATCCCAGTACCCCTGCACAGGCTCCCTGTGCCCGTGCTGACACACAGGGGCCAGAGGTCCTGGGTCAAGGCTGCAAGACACATACCAGCTGGTGACACAACCTATAATCATATTGGGCTCCTGACCAACTTGGTGTGGGACCCTATAGGACCTGTCACACTTGGGACCACTCCCTAGCCCCATGTCCCAGCAGGGCCTCAGTCCTCCCTGCTCACCTGGAACACCATGTGGTCAGTGAAGGTGTGTTTGGTGCAGCGGATGACATACTCCGTCTCTGACTCAGTGAGGGCCACAGGCTCGGGCGAAGACTTGAAGAGGGGCCCCAGCCCATGGAACTCTGGCACCGCCGCCAACTGCTCTGAAAGCCACAGGCCATAAATTCACTCAGCCTTTCAATTCTCAGACTAACATGTGATGGTTTCTAATAAATGCTCATGGCCAATTTTCCAGGTCTTTCACCCTACGGAGATGGATGGATACGCATACGACGACGGGGTATTCGCTATTTCCCAAATAGACCGATGCGTTTTCTCCTCTTGCTAACTTTCCTCAAGTTGTACCACCCACCATGAATACTCTCTTCCCCTCTGTCTCACAAAACGCCTTAGCCCCAGAAAACTGACTGGGAGACCCCAATGGCCTACGCCTAATCCACTTGGAGACTCCTTCAACTTTAGAAGCTCAGCAAGGATTCTTAAAAGGAAAACTCTAAACATGAGATGAGTGATGTTATAGCCACAGAATCAGGCAAAAAAAAACAAAAAACTGGTCCTATGCATTTGTCAGTTAAGATAAATGGCCAGTAAGGAGAGGTTTCAGATTCAGACTTGCAGAAAACCCTACTTCAAGTGGTCTGTGGGCACCTGGTAAGGCCCATCCTTAAACCCCAAAGCCAGGTTCCAGCACTGGGCTGGGTCCTCTGGCCCACAGGCCCCCACCCTGGCCCATCCAGGTGAAGAAGACCTCTGGCAGCAGTCTGCACACGATGCCCGCCTATGATGGCTGCGCCTACCGCCCTCTTCTCCCTTCTATAGCAGGGGCAGCGTTTCTCAAACTACGGTCATGGATCACCCGTGTCCACCTGGGGGTGGAGGCTTGTCAAAAACTCAGATTCCTGGCCTGTCCTAAATAAGCTCTATCAGAATCTCTGGATTTGGGACTCAGGAATCTGCATTTCTAAGACATTTTCTCAGATGATTCTGATGTGCACTGATATTTGAAGACCACTGCTCTAAGATTTTTAACTCGTCTCTCCAGTTAAATTGAACTCTGTAAGGACAAGAATTGTGCCCTGAGGCCAGGGATCTGATATTTTGCTCTGATTTTAGTAGGTACTCAATTCATGTTTCGTGGATAGAGACAGAAAGTAAGCATTATTATTATTATTATTTTGCTTTCTCTTTGTGACTGCTTCAGTCCTCTGCTATCTGAAGGACTGTATCTGATGAACATGCAGGCAGTAAAAAGCCCAGAAACAGCCAGCTTTGATATCAGCAGGCACTTTTGGGCCATCATGATCATCAGCCACCAGAGTGCTTTTCTATGGGAATTTATTTCACTGGGCACCAAGTTTCAAGACCTGACACTTAACTACCCCGGGGGATTCTGCTAGAAGCTATCAGTTAATGCCTCTGAGTTTCCAACTCTTCACCAATAAAATAGACATAATAATCTTGTTCACAGGATTGTTGTGAAGATAAATGAGGCAATCAATGTCAGGATCTGGCAAAGTTCCTAGGGCTGAACAGGTGATCAATAAATGCTAGGCTTTGGGGGCGCCTGGGTGGCCCAGTGGGTTGAAACCTCTGCCTTCGGCTCGGGTCATGATCTCCTGGGATCGAGCCCTGCATCAGCCTCTCTGCTCAGCAGGGAGCCTGCTTCCCCCCCTCTCTCTGCCTGCCTCTCTGCCTACTTGTGATCTCTCTCTGTCAAATAAATAAAATCTTTAAAAAATAAATAAATAAATAAATGCTAGGCTTTGGAAGATTGTTTAAAGATGAAATTGATACCCTCTGAGAGACTTAGAAGCAGTCTTCCTTCGAAGATGTGGCAGAATGGTGGCCCCAAGATGTGCACAAGCTAACTCCCAGAACCTGCAAGTACGTTGTATCACATGATAAAATCGACTTTGCAGATACGATTAAGTTAGATCTTGAGACAGGGAGATTATCCTGAATTATCTGGTGGGCCCAATGTAATGACAAGGATCCTTAAGAGAAAGAGGCAGAAGGCTCAGAGTCAGAAGAGACCACACTGCTGGCTGTGAAGGTGGAGGAAGGGGTCACCAGGAGAGGAATGAAGGAGGCCTCTAGGAACTAGAAAAAGCAAAGACCCGATTCTTTCCCAGAGCCTCCAGTGGGAGCTCAGCACTGTCAACACAGTGGAACCCATTTTGGACTTCTGCCCTCAGAACTGTAAGATAATAAATACGTGTTGTGCTAAGGCACTAAGTTTGTGGTGATCTGTGGTAACAGCAAGGGGAAAAGTAATACAGAAGGGAAAGTTTTGTCTTAGAGTGATCCCAGTTAGCTCCAGATCCTAGTTTTGCAGAATGTGAAATATGACGGAAGACAGGATTCTCGAATGGAATGGGATGGGGGGGGGGGGGAGGATTTAATTGAATTCAACAATAATTAGGAACTCACCACGAGGAAGAAAGGCACTGTGCTAAAAGCTATGATAGAGCATATAAAGGACAGAACTTGTGAAGAACCATACAGAACTAGTTAAGAGAAGACAGAAGAGCTGGAGTAGAAGTGATGAGCACAGGAGATCCTTCGAGAAGGAAGAGAAGCACGTGTTAGTCCTTGAAGGTGGGAATTTAGTAGATTATATGGTCTGGCAGTTAGACACACAGCCTCTGCCCTTAAAAAGATACAAGATGGGGCGCCTGGGTGGCTCAGTGGGTTAAAGCCTCTGCCTTCGGCTCAGGTCATGATCTCAGGGTCCCGGGATCGAGCCCCGCATCAGGCTCTCTGCTCAGCAGGGAGCCTGCTTCCCCCTCTCTCTCTGCCTACTTGTGATCTCTCTTTCTCTGTCAAATAAATAAATAAAATCTTAAAAAAAAAAAAGAAACTACAAAAAAGATACAAGACCACAGGGTTAGGTAAATACCTAAACAAAACCTTCCCAGACAACATGGACTGAATGCCTCTGGAAACCAAGAAAAAGTACTAGGGTCTTTGGACCCCAACTGAACTGAATCTGACGTTCGGCGTGAGCCTGGGCTCTAGGGACCTGAGCGCTCAGAACCAAGGCTGAGCGGCAGCTGTGAGCCAGTTTGATGTGAATCTTAATTCCAACCCCTCTACTTTCTTGCTGTGCAACCTCAGGTATATCACTTTCTCTCTCTGAACTTCCAATTCCTCCAATACCAAATGGACCCCATAACTTCCTCCTGAGAGTCAAATGTGCTGTCTAAAGTATTCTTAGGGCCCAGCGCTCAAGGGTAAGAACTGTCATTGAGGGGCGCCTAGGTGGCTCAGTCAGTTAAGTGTCTGCCTTTGGCTCAGGTCCTGGGATCGAGCCCCACATCGGACTCCCTGCTCAGCGGGGAGTCTGCTTCTCCCTCTCCCTCTGCCCCTCCCCGCCGCTCATGCTCACTCTCTCTCAAATGAATAAATAAAATCTTAAAAAAAAAAAAAAGAATAAGAACTGCTGTTGATTGAGTCTCTCCTAATTCCCCTGAGGAGAGCAACTACCCTAAAGCTGAGGAGACCAAGCCCAGGTCCCGAGAGCCCCACCAAGCACTGCTACTCACCCTGGAAGATCTCCTGCCGGGTGGCTGCCACCTTCTCAGGCTGCTTGGCGGCTGTGATGGGGGTGCTTTCTGTGGGAGCAAAAAACATACGCGGTGACCAACAACTCCAGTAATGGGGCAGTGCGGTGTTGACCACAGAGCTGTTACTTAGGGATTAAACTTCCGACCCCGCTGATAGCGTGAGCATGTGAGAGCACAGAACACGTGAGAAAGAGAGAGAGAGAGTGTTCATGTATATGTGCCTCCATTTCCTGGAGCCAGATGGAGAAAGAGTTATTCCATCCTCTTGGTACAAGCCCCCCTTATCCTGGCTAGGTTTAGTGGCTTCATGGCCCATACAGACCCTCCAACAGAGGCCTGGACCTGAAGGCCTCTGAAAGCATGGGTGTTACTTACCTGTTCTCTGCTCTGCCATTGGCGTGGTGGCCAGGGGCACAGACTTGAGGTCAAAAGGTTTTTCTGATGGTTCTAGAGTGTACTGCTGCAGAGCTCTCTCCAGACCAGGGATGGAAACGGTCAGACCTAGAAGGCAGTGGGAGAGAGACACTGCCTGAATGCAAGACAGAACGAGCACCCGGAATCCCCCACGAAAGACTGAGGCCCTGGGGTCAAGGTTGTATGATTCTAGACTACTGAGAAAACCACTTAACCCTCTGGGCCTCCACTTTCTCATCTACATCCTCCTTCACCGGGCTGGTATGGGGATAAATGTATATAAAAGAATGACTTATAGAGAGTAGAGTACTATGCAAAAAGAGGTTTTTATTAATGGCTCGTGTTTCAATTCACCGAGCTGTTTCCACCCACATTGGTGTGAACCGCAAGATTCTAGGTGTTCTGAGGTTACTGTGATGCCATGAAGTTGCCATGAAAGTCTAGCCGCAAGTGTCTTGCCTCAAACTTCCCCTACCCACGGAAGGTGCGGCTGCTCCGGAGTGGTGAGAAGGGCCACAGCCCTGGGACAGGGCCAAGTCAAAGACAGCCGGTGAGACTCACCATTTAGGATATAGCCGGCATTGAGAGCCTTCTGCTTCTGCTCCAGGACATTGAGATAGAAGGTGGCTCGGTCCCTTACTTCATTGTCATCGTCCATCACACACCTGCAGCCAGAACACACAGTACTCCTGACTGGGGCCCCCAGGGGTGGCGGGAGGGATGCTGCAGGGCTTTGTCAGAGGGTAGTCAGAGGAAGGAAGTCTCTTAAAAGCTCAGTCCCCAGATGTGAGATCCGGGCATGAAATGCACAGACAAGCCCGTAATATTCTAACTAATTACCTAAGGGGTGGCCATATTCATATTCCCTGGGGCCTCTCCCTAAAGTCCACCCACTGAAAGAGGCAACCTCCTATATCCAGTGGCATACGTCAAAAAAGAATTTAATATGACCCAGTAATTCTCCTCCTGGCCGTATCCTCATGAGAAGTGACGACACAGGTCACACAAAAACTTGCATGAATGTTCACAACAGCATCATTTGCAAGAGCCAAAAAGTGGAAACGACCCAATGTCTGTCAACTGGTAAATAGCTAAAATGTGGTCTACCGTACAATGAATTCCTTGGCCATAAAAAGGAATGAAATACTTGGACATGTTATAGCATGGATAAACCCTGAAAGAAACATCATGAAGAAGCCAAACACATGAAAGGCCACAAATTATTTGATTGCATTTCTATGAAATGACCAAAAAGGGCAAATCCATAGAGATAGAAACTAGATTAGTGGTTGTCTAGGGCGAGGTGGGGGAGTGCTGGGGGCAGGGCAAAGTGACTAGTAATGGATATAGGTTTTTTTTTTTCTTTCTATCTCCACCCTCACCAGCTAACCAGCAAAAGAGCCAAGGAGGCACAGCTGAAAACAGCCTCATCAAACCTCATTCAATGCAAAAAAACCCCATAGGAACCAAGGAGTCTTAGTGCTGGGAACACATATCCACAGTGAGAAGACTGCCCTAGCCCAATAGACATTTACTCTGCCCTGTAAGCACCATGAATATAGGGTTTCTATTAGGGAAGATAAAAATGTTTTAAACTGGGGCGCCTGGGTGGCTCAGTGGGTTAAGCGGCTGCCCTTGGCTCGGGTCGTGATCTTGGGGTCCTGGGATAGAGCCCTGCATGGGGTTCCCTGCTGGGCGGGGGCCTGCTTCTCCCTCTCCTCCCGCTTGTGCTCTCTCTCGCTTTCTCTGTGTCAAATAAATAAATAAAATCTTTAAAAAAAAATTTTTTTTGGTGGGCAGCAAAGCAAAGTTTATTGAGTGATAGTAAAGTTTACTGAGTGAGAGTACAAAGCTCCCGAGGAGGGAGAGGACCCGAGAGCGTTGCCTAAAAAAATGTCTTAAACTTAGATTATGGTGATGGTTACACAGGTCTGTGAATATACTAAAAACCATCACATTATACATTTTAAATTGGTGAACTTTATGCTTGCAAAATATATGTCAGTAAAGCTATTTTAAAAAAAGAAAATAAAGGGGTGCCTAGGTGGCTCAGCGTCTGCCTTCAGCTCGGGTTGTGATCCCAGGTTCCTGGGATCGAGCCCCACATTGGGCTCCCTGCTCCGCGGGAAGCCTGCTTTTTCCTCTCCCACTCGCCCTGCTTGTGTTCCCCCCCTCTCTCAAATCAATGAATAAACAAACAAACAAATAAATAAAATCTTAAAAAAAATGAAAAAGGAAAGAACTCAACAATGGTCATGGAATTTTTACATGATACTGTTTTTCATGCTTTTCTGTGCTTTCTATTTTTTTTCTACAACCCACAGTTGTATAACTTCTCTCCCCCCAGGAACACTGTCATCCCTCAGGGAACTCTGGCTTAGACCCACCTCTTCAGCAACACCAGGATACTGGGTAACATCTCTTCATTCTGGGCTCCAAACTTGGCCAGAGCACTCACAGCACCTGTATTTATGAAGCAAATACGATTTACCCAATGTATCTGACAGCTCATAGCTTGGACACCTACAGTGCTTAGAATGGGTCTTTGAGCAAAAGAGCCCCAGAGTCAAGCAGTCCCGAGCGTGCAGGCCCAAACCTGCCACCAATGCAATGAGCGGCCCTGGGTGGACCTCCAATGGGCCTCAACTCCCTCAGTCGTTTCAGGGAGAAGGCAGCCTCGTTTTTAGGTTCCAGGAGCCATTTCAGCATTGACTGTGATGAAGCCACGGAAGCTAGCCACACATAGGCTGCTCAGCTTGTGTATCCAAATGGCCTCAACTTAGTTATTAGCCTTTGGATTAATATAAATGAAAAAATGAACTATTATTTATGAATATTAATTGCTGAACCAAGAAAAATATGTCCACTGGGTGCATGAGAAGAAAAGGAAAGAAAATTTAAAATAAAGTTAAGAATATGACGGTTACACATTGAATTGTACACTCATTTAAGAGTGTGAATTTTGGGGCGCCTGGGTGGTTCAGTTGGTTAAGCATCCAACTCTTAGTTTTGACTCAGGTCATGATCTCAGGGTTGTGAGATCGAGCCCTGCATCAGGCTCTGCACTGGGTATGGAGCCTACTTAAGTTTATTTTCTCTCTCTCCCTCTGCTCCCCCCACCTTTTTACAATTTTTTAAAAGATTTTATTTATTTATTTGTCAGACAAAGAGTGAGAGAGCACAAGCAGGAGGAGAGGCAAGCAGAGGAAGAAGCAAGCACCCTGCTGAGCAAGGACCTGATGCGGGACTCAATCTCAGGACCCTGGGATCATGACCTGAGCCAAAGGCAGATGCTTAATCGACTGAGCCACCCATGCATCCCATGATCCCTCTCTTTAAAAAAAAAAAGGGGTGAATTTTCCAGTATGTGAATTATATCTCAATAAAGCTACCATTAAAAAAAAA
The DNA here is from genome assembly GCA_028534135.1 of Potos flavus. Lineage (NCBI taxonomy): Eukaryota > Metazoa > Chordata > Mammalia > Carnivora > Procyonidae > Potos > Potos flavus. Next base: position 49,106,997 of record CM052898.1, on the reverse strand, counting down.
AAGCTAACCAAAACAAAACAAAAAAGCCCAAAAAACAAAAAAAATTAGCAAGCAAGAAAAGAAAGTTAAACACTAATACGTAGTGAAAGTTAAAAACCAAAAATCAGTAATGAAAATCAGAGAGCTAAAGAACCATTTAACTGGGTGAAACCCAAGCATCTATAGTCCTTCCCACAATGCTTTAACTCACCGAGCTTGCGAGGCAAGAACAGAGTGCCGGTGGGCTGGGGCTCAGGTCCCTTTGGCAGCAGCTAAGAGCCCCCGTTCAGCCCTGGCTCAGACCCACCTGCCCGGACCTCCTCATGCTCCAAGACCACGCGGTTATAGATGAAGCGGATGTACTTGGAGGGGTTGTTGGTCTTGGGCCCCTCCTGGCCTAGAAGATGCAGGATGCGGGTGGCCAGCACGGTGAACTCGCAGTCCTCGATGAACTCGCACAGGTGCGACAGCCCGGTCTCCTTGCTCTCCGTGTTCTCCTCAATGATGCTGATGATGCAGTCCACGATGGCCCGCTTGTACTCGAAGCCGCCCTGCAGCAGGAGGGGTTGAGCTGAGCGAGGAGGCTGCTTTTTCCAGAAATGAGCTCTAAGGCCCAGCACATAACCAGGACCAGGAACAGCAGTCCAAACACAGAACCTGGAGGCAAGGGACCTGGCTCTCGGGGCCTCTTATTTTTTGTGTAAAACATTAAGGCGTGGACTAAATGCTCGCAAGAGCCCTTCCAGATCTAATAGTAGATAGTTTAATAGAAACATTTTGGGTCTCACTTTCCTTCCCAACTTTGAAGTAAAAGGCAGACTGGGTGGTACAGATGCTATGGAAAACAGTACAGGGGTTCCTCAGAAAATTTTAGAAAACAGAATTACCACATAATCTGGCACTTCTGCTTCTGGGTATATACTCAAAAGAATAGAAAGCAGGGTCTCAAAAAGATAGTTTTACACCCATGTTCATAAGAGCATTATACATAATTGGCAAAAGGTGGGAGTTACACCAACAGTGTCCACTAACAGATGAATGGATGAACGAAATGTGGTCTATCCATTACGTGGACTATTTAGCCATAAAGGGAAGGAAATTCTCACGGCCCTACAACATGGATGCAACTCAATGACATTTATGCCAAGTGAAATAAGCCAGTCACAAAAAAACAAATAGTGCATGATTCTACGTCCATGAAATATCTAGAGTAGTCAAACTTAGACAGACAGAAAGAATGGTGGTTTTTAGGGACAGACAACAGGCAGAGGGAAATAGAAAGTTATTGTTTCATAGGCACAGAGTTTCAGTTTTACAAGATGAAAAAGTTATGGGTATTAGCTCTAGAACAATGTGAATATATTTAACTATATTGAACCAGACACTTAAAAGGTTAGGATGGTAAATTTTATTTCATGTGTATTTTACCACAATTGGGGAAAAAAAAAACCAACCAAAGAGAACAGGGCAGCAGAGAGCCAGAAGACCCCAGACCAATCTGTGCTCTGCGACTTACAGACTCCAATGACAGAGGTGGCAACTGAGATGCCCGCAGATGCCAGGCATGTAATCTGGCAACGGAAGTGGGGCGGATGGGAGTGGTGAGGCACTGGACAGTGCCTGTCGCACCTAAAGAGGGAAATCACCACTCAACCCTGTGTTGCCAGATCTTCCAAATTTTGTAGGAGAAATTATAACTCCATTGTGCTGGTGTTAGTGGCCGTTTTCCTGATTTGTAAATAATGGTCACTAACTTGAAACGTCTAAAACTTTGTACAATCCAAGTACAAGTTGGCTGTGGGTCCAATCTGGCCCGTTCACAGATCAGTTTGTTTTATGGCTGTGAGTCACTCTCCTTGTCCGAACCTCACGCACCTTCATAAAAAGGACCATCAGTGTACTTACTTGCCAGGTTATTGTGAAGAGTAAGTCCAATGCTATTTGTATGCCACTGAACTTCAGTGAGCAGGCGCACCGTAAACCTTCAAACACTATTTTCGGTATCAGTTTTACAAGCCAGCCAAGCAGCATGGGGGCAGCAAGAAGCTCAGAGTAACCGCAATGAGGCTTTGCTGGCAGCCGCTTTGACTAGAGAATGACACGCCCCTGTGCATGAGCAACAGACCCATTTCTAGAAGACAAGGTCTCAGGGTCTGACTACTGAACTCTAATGAGTGAAGGTCTTACATTTGCAACCATGACTTCTTCTGGGAGGAAAGGAGGTCTGGGAGAAAACAATGGAGTCTGGGGCCACATACATCTCAGTTCAGATCTTGGCTCAGATACTTACTGGGCAGGTGACCCCAGGCAGGTCACTTCACCTCTCTGAGTCTCAGATCCCTGATTTTTAAAGGGAGAAAATGATGTCTGTTGACAAGCCCTGCTAGGAGGATCACAAGATTTTGCACACTGTGTAATATCTCCAAAGTGCTGGACCCATACTCCCTAAGTATTAGCATCCTCCTCCCCTCTAATATCTCAGGAGCCCCAAAGATACCCCAGGCAAGGGTTCCTCACCTGCCTTAGTCCAAGGGCCACTCTGGGCTGGGCCAAAGGGGCACCAGATATCTGGGGACCAAATCTACTCTAAAACCCTTTGCTTCTGCTCCTCTGCATAAACTGGTTTTGTTGAGACACCCAAGGCAGGCAGTGTAAGTGAGTCACTAATTCACATCAGAAACAAAAACAGGACCCAGTGTCACATTATGAGCATCAATTTCAGGAGAAACCAACCCTGAAGCTCCTGGAATGACCCAGAAAATTTCTATACTAGACACCAGTGAAGAACACAGGTTTTCCTGACTCTGGCACAAGCATCGCCACAGGGCATCTGCTGCGTCTTTAAAGCCAGGTTGGTGAGTCACTGGTTATTACTTTAATTACTAGGAATTGGTGAATGTTTATACTGTGGTCCGTGAGGAGCAGAAAGGGCCGCAGGCACCAGGAAATCCACCTGGTTAACGGGTTGATCTGGGTACCCCCAAGAAGAGGATCCAGGCTCCAAATTGAGCATGGAGCTAGCGCCAGGTCACTCCCTGCACGAGGAGACCTGGCATGCCCCAAAGGCCTGCTCTTACCTCTTCCCGTAGCATGGTGAACAGGAAGTTCATGAGCACAGCGTGTTTGCGAGGATACTTCTGACACAGAGCACTGATGGCCTGGACCACCACCACCTGAGTCAAACAGACATGTGTGAGCAGCAGCCCCTGCCACTAGGGTCAAGTTACTCAGTCCACTAAGTGCCAACGGACTCCTTCCTTAGGCCCAGCCAGGCCCTGGACCTAGAGGGCAAGGAGGGAGGAACTCCATCTCTACCCTCAGAGAGCACGTGATCCCCAAGCCCATCCTAGTTGGATGGGTGGCATGCACACCAGTCCCAACAGCCCCAAATCCAGACTCTGGGTCCCCTACACTCCGCTTTCCTCAGACCTCAAGCTAAGTCCACAGGCCCCTCTCCATCCCACCTGTCCTGCTCTTCTTCCTACCTCCACCCCCACGATCTCACCCATCAGCTGTTCTATTTCCTCCCTAGGTACTCTGGCCGTGGCCCTCTCTTCTTTGCACAGTCTCTTTTGCAGTCCTACCTCCTCCCGTGGATTTACCCACCTCTTCTATGCCGCTCACTCCCTAACCTCTGTCTGTTGTCCAAGCTCAAGAGCAGTGCTTCCAAATGTCCACCAGGCCACTTCGCCCAGTTGGCACTCGAGCTCAGCATGTCTGCAATCGCTACCATGACCTTCTCGCTCTCCTCACCCAGGACCTGACTCTCCTTCCTTCCCTAAACTCATCAACAGCACCGCCATCAGCCCATACCAGAAAACGAGAAATCTCTGACATCTGCTCCCTCGGCCCTCATTCTGTGCCCTGCCAACTGGCCTCACAAAGGAACAATCCGGACAAAGCTCCCGAGGCAGGCTGTGAGCGTCTCCCAAGGCAGAGCCCTGTGCAGGGCGACGTGCCACCCCCCTCCACCACATCCTCAAGCCTGACCAGCCCCCAGGGTCAATCCTGGCCTGGGGGCTGGCGAACATGGGGGAGCAGGCACAGAGTATCTTCCTCACCCTGGGGGCGGTGGGTGCTCCGGGCATGCCCAGGTACCTTGAACTCATCTGAGATCTCCGACATGAAGGACGAGATCTGCTTCATGAGGCGGTCGATGCTGCTCTCGCTGCCGGTCTTGAGGAGCGTGGTGATGGCCAGCGTGGCGATGCTGCGGTTTGAATCCGTCACCAGGTTCTCCAGGTCCAGATTGCAGGCCGTCACCGCGGACGGGTGCTTCATGGCCACCTGTTTGGGAAGACCGACAGAACAGAGACAAGAAGGGACTTCTGTTGTTCCTCTGGATGGCTCTGGCCTGGTCAGAGGTCCTTCGGGTGAGCTCCTCTCACCATCGGGTGGAAAGCAACTGTGACCAGCACACACCTTTTGCCACGACACGCCTCCAGCTGGATCGGACCACCTCCCTGACCCCCTCAAAAGGCCAGAACCCCCATTCTGCCCACCCCTAAACCCTTACCTTATTGAGGGTGCGGACAGCAGCGTAGCGGAGAGCGGCCTTGGGTGAGCTGCAGAAAAGCTGGAGCACTGTAGGGAGACAGACGCCATGTGCCGGGCTGCCCTCACTGCCCAGCAGCTGGGAAAGCCCAGGCCTCCAGAGGAAGGGCACAGAGGGCACTCGAGGGCGAGGAGACTGTGCAGACCCAGACCCTGAGCTGACTTCCCTGCTGGCACCCTCACCACAACCAAGGGAGAGAGCTCATGAGCAGACAGGCTTTAATATGCTCGTGAGAGCCCGGTGGGTGTCGTGAATGATGCACCTGCTGTGTGCCAGGCATTGTGCTAAGGAGCCGCCGTGCCCTGTCTCATTGATTTCTCACCACCCCACAAAGCAGCTCTTATTATCATCCCTGTTTAACAGATACAGAGACTGAGGCACGCAGGGGTAAAGCTACTAAAGGAACTCGAGACTAGCTGCCAGTAAATGGCAGAACCAGGACTGAAATTCAGGGCTGCCCACACCTGAAGTCTGAGCCCTTGACCCCTGCTAAGTACAACTGCACTCCTCTCTCCTGGGCGTATAGAGAAACCAGAATTACCTCAGTCCTGGCTTCATCAACTGCCCTGGTTCCTATCCTATGTAGTTCTATGTCGGGCAGCGCACCCCTCCCTGTGTCTTGGCTGTCGGGAAGCCAGGACTCCAACCCAGGCTATCGGGCTCCAGTGTCCAGGCTGAGTGACTCCTCTGAATCGCTTTCTCCTTTGTCTGCGACAGCTTGGCCCCTGGGGAGCATGTACTTGTTTTATAAATCTTGGGTTCTTCCCCTAGGCCCCCTTTCCATGGCTAGTCAGCCCGACGGGCTGCAGAGTGGATCTGAACCCCACCTCTGCCTCTTACCTCATTTTTATTGTTTTTATTTTTACTTTATTTTATTTTTCTTACCTCATTTTTAATGAATAGTGAGATGGAACTAAAAGTACCCTATCCCCAGACATAATGCATGTGAGAGAGCCTGGTACAGTGCCTGGCACCGGACATGTTCTTACTAGGTCCCGGATACTTTTCTTAACACTATGCTGGGGCCTACTAGTGGGCTTTTTCTTCATTTCCCCCAACCCTCTGCCCAGGGCCTAGTTCCCGGCAGGCATGAATGCGTGGGGCTGGGGTGAAGGGAGGTCTGTAACCTGACACGGCCGGGGCCAGCTCTTTGGCGCTGCAGCCTGGCAGGTTGACGATGGCTGAGGCGGCTTCGTACACCACCATCTCGTGCTTGTTGCGCAAACAGCTCTCAATGAAGTCAAACAGCGGGCTATCCCGGCTACAAAAGAACACGGGCGGCAAGAAGTTGGGGATGGCCTGGCACTGAACAAGTCATCACTCGGCCAGGGGAGACAAGAGCCATTACCTGCCGTCCTCCTCCTCCAGCTGCTTGCTGGCCACCCGGATCATCATGCAGTAGGCAAAGGGAGACTTCAGGCCGTGCCGGGTGAACTTGCTGATCATCTTATTGACAGCCAGGCGGTCATTCTTACGCACATGGTACAGGAGCCCCAGAGCATGGTACTAGAGGACAGGGGATCACGGCAGAGCACAGGCGTGTGAAAGTCAGGTCTACGGGCTAGGTGGCCCTGGGCAGGCTACTCCCATTTCTCTGGGCTTCAGCCTTCTTGTTTCTAAGGTGGGCGTCACAGTAGCTACCTCAGAGTGGCTGTGACAATTTCCCCGGGTGCTCTGTACAGATGGCCTCTGGCACAATGCTCAACAAACCACATGGGTGTACCTGTAGTCTAGCTCCTGCCCCCGATTTTGGCAAGGGTCCCAACGGGGAGCATGAGTACCGATGTGGAGGGGACAACAGATGCCAAAGACATAAAAGAATGGCATACAGTGTTTTTCAGTAAGAAAGAGAAAGTGGGAGCCCCAAGCATGGACACATGTGGTAAGGGTGGCGTGCGGCACCTCAAGGTCTCCCATGAGACCTTGCAGCGTTAAACCTTACGACGCCCCTGAAGGTAGGTATCTGTAGTCCCACTGACTTGCCCCAGGACTCATGGCCGGTACTGGCAAAGCTAGGTCTCGAGTGCCCAAAATCAAGGGATTTCCCCTTCTGGAGATGTAAGGTGTACGGAGTTATTTCCTATCCTCCTGCTCTTTGTTTCTTTACCAGGGTGGCATTCAAAGGCCGAGTCATGCAACCATGGGTGTCTTGTATGAGAGAACATTCTCTGACCCTGGGAAGTAGTTTGAGGGGCCACAGCTGGCCCTGAAGAGGAGAGGTAGCACAAGGGGTGAAGAGAAAGAAAAGGGATAAACACACGAGGAGCACCTAATAGGTATGCACCCAATAGATCAGATGGGGTTTTTTTCTGGTTTTTGTTTTAAGATTTTATTTATTTGGTGGGGGGAGAGGGACCATGACCAGGGGGAAGGGCAGAGGGAGAAGCAGACTCCCCAATGAGCAGAGAGCCCGATGCAAGGCTCGATCCCAGGCCCCTGGGATCATGACCCGAGCAGAAGGCAGATGCCTAACCCGACAGGTCAGATGTTCTAGATGCTGTCTCATTTTTTTTTTTTTTAAAGATTTATTTATTTATTTATTTGACACAGAGAGAGAGAGAGAGAGAGAGAGAGATCACAAGTAGGCAGAGAGGCAGGTGGTGGCTGGGGGCGGGGGGAAGCAGGCTCCCCGCTGAGCAGAGAGCCCGATGTGAGGCTCGATTCCAGGACCCCGAGATCATGACCTGAGCCGAAGGCAGATGCTTTAACCCACTGAGCCACCCAGGTGCCCCAATGCTGTCTCTTATTATCCTCACAGCTTTGTGAGGCAGAAAGTTTCATTCCCATTTTACAGATAAGGAAGCTGAGACTCACAGAGGTAAAAGGAATTCCTGGCCTAGGTCACTGAAACAGAGTGAAGTGGCTGAAAGCCCCACCAAGGTATTTACATGCATCACTAACAAAGCCAGCTTGGCCAAGACCCTCTGCCTGCCTGGGCCAAGTTTACTACCTCCCATACCCCCAAACGCGACTTAGCTGGTTATCAAATCCTTGGATATTTCAGTCCCAGCGGGTAAGCAGCCTCTCTAACTTAAACCTTCCCAGGTGGTGCCCTGGATTCTCTCCCCAAACTCCCAAGTCTCCCCTAATCCAATGACAAAAGATTAAAGCCTGCTCCTGCAAGGGACCACCAGGATCTCCATGGTGAGCATCCAGTCTGACCGGCTAGTGCCACGCCATCTACCTAAGAATTGTAAATATCATTGCTCTGCTCACACCTCACCTGGACCATGATGTTGTCGCTGGATGCCGCCTCCTGGGCCTCATTCACCCAGCGCTTGACCACGTCAAAGCTGCACTTCAGCAGGTGCTATGGGAATGGAGCACATTACGAAGCAGGCAGGCAGGACACCCTGCCGTCATACCTCCTGGCCCCAGCTCACATTTCAGGCCAGCTCTGGATCCTCCCTCAGACACAGCCCAGAGCCTCTCCATTGTGCTGCTTCTGTGAGACAGTGCACAAGGAGAGCTCCTATTCTCACTCTCTGCCTTGGCGGCAGATCTCCCACCACACCCAAATTCCAACGATCGGTCATTCCAAGGGATGGGTCAAGAGGTCCCTGGCACACCTCACTAAGAAAGTAGGTGGGACTCTCAGATCTGGGGATACAGAAACACTTTTTTTCCTACTGAAAAGAAACTCTGGTATTTCCTCAGTTTCCCGATCTGCTGCCCACCCCCCCCACCCCCCCCAGGGTTCCCAGCTACACACCAGGGAAGACACCAGGGCAGAGCTGGAGACACTGGGCACCTTGTCCACGATAGCCTGTTTCATGTAGCGCTCGATAGCCTGCAACATGGTGCTCTGTGGGGACGACAAGTGAGGGTGAGAGGGGACCCAATCAATCCTTGGTGACTGTCGGGAGCACAGGTGATGGATGGGAAGAGTGATGGCAAGGAGGAGGCACACCTGTTTCTGGTAGTCCTGTGCCCCATACGCACCCCTACATTGCCTGGCTCAGTGAGACGCAGGACAAACTAATGCATTTGAAGGAGGATCATGACAGCCTTGCCAAGAAGCAAGGAAGGAGAATGGCTGCTTGGTGGGGGCAGGGGACTCACGTCAGTAATCTGGCAGAGGGCACGCACAGCTGGGCCCCGGTAGTTGTCTTCTTTCCCAGTCATGTCCTTTGTCAGGCTGTGGGAGGGGAAGGCATTGTCTACACACAGAAGATTGGCTGGCTCTTCCTGAGCACATGTTCCCACCCATTCCTCCCCAGCTCTGGTCACCACGCTTGCCTGAACTACTATACGAGTCTCCTAACTAGTACTCTGTGTTCTTACTCCTTCCTGGTCAAAAGCCACATGGCAACAAGAGAGATTTTTATAAAACTCGAAACTGATGGGGCGCCTGGGTAGCTCAGTTGGTTAAGCAACTGCCTTCGGCTTGGGTCATGTTCCTGGAGTCCCAGGATCGAGTCCCACATCGGGCTCCCTGCTCGGTGGGAAGTCTGCTTCTCCCTCTGACCTCTCCCCCCTCATGCTCTCTCTCTCTCATTCTTTCTCTCTAATAAACAAATAAAATTAAAAACAAAACAAAACACCTCGAAACTGACCAGGTCACTCTCTGGCTTGGATTAAAACATTCCCAAAGCTTCCTATTGCCCATTACCATCAAGTATAAACTCCTTAACAGAGAAGTCCCCAAATAGGCCATGCTCTCTTCTCTCCAGGCCTTTGTATATGCTATTCCCTCAGCCTGGAGCACTCCTGGCCCCCTCTACCTCTGTCCTGCTATCTATCGATCTAGATTTCTCTTTTTCTTTTTTTTTTTTTAAGATTTCATTTGTTTATTTGAGAGAGAGAGAGCGTGAGTGTGAGAGACAGCATGGGTGGGGAGGGGCAGAGGCAGAGGGAGAAATGGGCTGCCTGATGAGCAGGGAGCCTGATGTGGTGCTTGATCCCAGGACACTGGGTTCATGACCTGAGCTGAAGCCAGGTGCCTAACCAACTGAGCCACCAGGGAATCTTTTTTAATATAATTTTTTAGAAGAGATTTGTTTTCAGCGGCTCCTTTCTTTCTTTTGGAAAAATATGGAACACTTCACAGATGTGTCTGCCATCCTTGAGTGGGGGCCATGCTAATCTGTGTACTCTAGTTTTAGTATATGTGCTGCCAAAGCTAGCACCATCCTGCTAGTTCTTACTCATTCTTCAGGACTTTACTCAGAGAGGTCTAGGAGGCCTTTCCTGATCCAGATTCAAGGTGGATATCCTTCTGGTCTGTTCTCACAGTCTATCATACGTCCCATGATAAACTATTATATCTTAATGTCTGTCTGCCTTGCTATTTCTCTGTCAATTCTGGGGCTGCAGAGCTCATATTGGTCTTATTTGCTGCTATATTCCCAGAGCTATACACAGGGACTGATAGACAGTCAATAAATATTTTCTAAACGAACCTACAACATCGCCCCCACGCTCAAAGTATGGCAAGAATGAGAGAACTGAGCCTTAGCTCTTAAGGACAGAGATTATATTTTAGTCACATCTGTCCCCTGAAAAATTCATTCTGAATCAGAAACCAGTACTTGGTGAGTGAGCCTGTCTGTATACCCCCTGCACTCTCCATGTCTATTTTTCTTCTGTTCTCTCTTGGCACTCACTAAAGTCTTTGTGAAAGTTTCAGGCTGGCTCAGTTGACTGAGGGGAAATCAAGGCAAGGAAGGATTTGTGCCTAAGGTAAGGCCAGAGAATTAAAAGGGAAACTGTATACTCTAGAGGCTGCCATGGGGTGGGCAGCAGTAACTGAAAGATGAGGGAGACAAAAGAGGAAAGGGTGCCTGGCATGATGTCAAACAGAAGTCTCATTGCCTGATACACATGAGAAAAAACGGCCTCTGTGGCAATGGCATCCATCAGAGGTGCCATCCATAGACGCGAGACTCACCTGCTGGTGACGATAATGACATCCTCAGCGATGCAAGACATCTCCTTGATGGTCAAGTAGCACATCCGACGGAGTGTGGGCTGGTTAAGAAATAGGAAAAGCCCTATGACCCCCGGCTCGGCATGAGGACCAAGGTTAGGAAAACTTCAATCCACACAGACATAGACCACACTGAATGAGGGCACTTACATCATTGGACTGAAAAAGCTTGGTCATGGCAAAGAAGGCCTCGGTTGCTTCGGTGGTCCCTAGGTGCTCTCCCTGTTTTAATCAAAAAAGAAGTCTCAGCCTAGGACAGAGAGGCCAGAAGGCTCTTCCTGCCAGATCAGCCCAAGCCAGATCCCCAGACCCTGCAGGGGCTCCATCAAGGGCAATGCATCAGAGTTAGACACTGAGGGGACCCAGAGCTTGATGACAACCACACAGGAGCTGTCAAAAACCCTAAGGGTTATCTGATTTAGCAACCCTCCCAATAACCCCCAGCACCATTTTTCCCGCCCCCAAGCTCCATCCTCTTACCTGGTTTATGAGGTAAAGGATCTTGGTGAGGATGTGGGCACATTTTCGAGGGTTGATGGGAGTTTCATTAAATACACGGGCCTAAGAAGAAGCAACCAAAGACATTACCTTCTAGCCTAGTTTATTTCCCTCCCATTGACTGCCCTCCAGCCATTCAAGGTCTGAGAAGTCCCAGGGTAGATAAATACATTTGCCTGAATAAGCTTATTTTCATAAGGGAACAGTCTTGTTTTGCTTTTTTCTAAATTCCTCTATTAACAACTCCTCAAATCTTCCCTAAATATTATTTAGGGATGTGTTGACTTCCTAACAAATACTTAGTAGTAAATACTTGTTAACTAGAAACAGAAACAGAGAACAA
>CM052898.1:49079476-49095193 GCA_028534135.1 Potos flavus | reverse complement strand
TTCCACTTTTCCAGTTTGTTTTAGTGTCAGCATTTACCAATCATTACCCCTAGTGAACAACCAGAAAATGAAACTGATGTTTCTATAGCTACTTCTTTGGGCCAGGCACAGTACTAACTCACACTCTCATGTAATCTCATTTGATCCTCATAACAATGTCAGGAATCTAAAATTCAGAGAGGTACATTCATTTGCCCAACATGACACAGCAAGCTAGGAATGCAAGCAGCCAGAGTGCAAACCTTCCAAAGGATTCCCCTTGCACTTGGAATAAAATCCAAATTGCTCCCTATGGCCTATGAATCCCTAATGCTTTGCATCCTGCCTCCTTCTTCCATCATGCTCCCCTCCAGCCATACTGGTTTTCTTTCTGTCCCTCCAGTTCTCTACCATCCTGCGCACCACAGGGCCTTTGCCCAACCATCTCCCCACATCTTTTACATGGCTATTACTCTCCCACTCTGGCTCAGCTGGAAAGGCCACCTCCTCAGAGAGGTGGTCCTGACCTCCACAGCTAACATACCACCCCTGTCTTTTCCATGATCTTGTTTTATGTCCATCATGGCAGTTTATCACTGTCAGATTGGTCATTGATTTGCTTGCTGTGTTTGTCAGGATCTTCCAGAGAAACAGAAACAACAGGGTGTGTGTGTGTGTGTGTGTGTGTGTGTGTGTGTGTGTGTGTGTAGAGAGAGAGAGAGAGAAACTGATTTACTCTAAGGAATTCACTCATGCAGTTATGGAAGTAGGCAAGTCTCACCATCTGCAGGGTGAATCGACAATCTGAAGACTCAAGAGAGCTGATGGTTTGGTTATAGTGCCGGTCCAAAGGTCGGAGAACCAGGAGAGCTGATCATGTAGTTCCTGTCTGAAGACCAACAGGTTCAAGACTCAGGAAGTGCCAGTATTTCGATTCAAGTCCAAAGGCAGAAGAAAAGCTGATATCTTAGTTTGAAGGCAGTCAGGCAAGTGTAGTTCTCTCTTAGTCAGCAATTTTGTTTTATTCAGGCCCTCAACTGAGTGATTGTATGAGGCCCACCCACATTGAGGAGGGCAATCTGCTTTAGTTGGTCTACTGATTTAAACGTTAATCTCATCCAAATACATTCTCACAGAAGGACCCAGAAAAATGTTTGACCAGACATCTGGGCACCCCATGACCCAGTCAAGCTGACACATAAAATTAGCTATCACACTCGTTTATCGTCATCTCTCCACCTTCAGCTGCTAAGACAGCTCCTTGAATGCCCTGTCCCTGGCAACTGGCGCATAGTAGGTGTGAAGTAATAGCAGCTGAATGAATGAATGACAGAGCCTAGATTCCAACCTTGATCCAAGCAATTCCCCATTTATTTTTTTTTCACATTTATTCTTTTTCTGTAATAAATTACTTCACATTGATCACTGATGGTTTACTGAAAACAAAGTGATGTAACATCTAAAGTCAAATCAGTGTCCCTGTGCAAATGCATGATTTTTGTGTGTGTGTGATGACAGAGCCCTGGATTGGGAGTCTGAGGGCACAGCTCAGCTTCTTGGGGACCCTTGGTTCCCAAGCAACAAGTTAACACCCATGTTGCTCTTCTCTGAGCGTGTGACCGTGAGCCAACTGAAAGTCAAGTAGGCCTGCAGCAAAGCTTCAAGGTTACTGAGAGATGATTTCCTGTCACTGCAAAGTGGGAGGAGAAGCAGCATCTGCAGGAGGGGTGGAGTAGCCAGATACTTATTAGTGATTCATCAGGAGCTGATGACAATGAATAGAAAGGGTTAGAACATCTCCACCCATCAGACTGAAAAATAGTGACCTTCCAATATATCCCAAGGGAGTATCTGTGATAAGCTCTGAGGCCTGTACCCACCCCTCAGTGACTGCTTTAGAGAACCCAACCCAGAACGCCTGGGCCCAGTAAACGTTGGATTGTGCTGGGGTCTGTGGATTCTGTAGTCAGAAGGCCCCCAGAACAAGTTAAGTAAACAGCGAAAATACACATGCATGATGTGGTGGAGTGTACACAAATCACACTTGTGTGAATAAAGCAGGAACACATTTCATGTGCAAGGACTTGGTTCTGGCATTGCCCTGGAGGGTGTTTATGTAGCTTGTGAAGGACCTTTGACTCAAGAACCCCCAGGAAGTTCAGCCATAGGGGTGATTTCATTTTTCTCTCTCAAAAAATGTCACTAGGGACCTACTATACATTATGCTTTGCTTGGAAGAAACTTGAACAAGAGTTGGTGTGTTGGGGAAGGAAAGGCATGGAGCTGGATTGCCGAGAGACAGATTAAGCATGTATTTGCACCCCACCCAAACAGAAGCACCAAGAGGAGGGGGGAGAGAGAGAGAGAGAGAGAGAGAGAATCCTTGAAATAATTAAATATTTGATATTTACCACCCAAAACCCACTCAGAATAGCCATCAGGGAGAAAGCAAAAATTAGAACATTGCTGGTTTATATTGTCTTGTTTTCTTATTTTGCTTCAGACTTGGGCAGTTGAGCAAAACATTTTGGTAAATGAGCAAGCTCAGGAGCCATCCAGGTTGGGCTCCAGTCCCACCTGCCATAGGTGCCATAGGTATTTAAACATAATCAATTCTTTCCTATTTTAAAAAGGAAAAAAGAATAAACCCCTCCTTCTGACTACCACTCCCTTTGATTTATCTCACCCTCTCAGGAAAATCATTGACAATCCATACAAATTATATAGACGACCCCTGGAGCCCCTAGGTGGCTCGGCCGGTTAAGTGGCCAACTCTTGATTTCAGCTCAGGTCATGATCTCAGGGTGGTGAGATCGAGCCCTGCGACTGTCTGGCTCCATGCTCTGCACCGAGTCTGTTTGTCCCTCTCCCTCTGCTCCTCACCCCACACGTGCTCTCTCTCTCAAATAAATAAATAAATAAAATCTTTTTAAAAAAACTACATAGATGACTCTTTAAAAAGTTGCCTTTATTCTTGGCTTGCCACTGCCCAGCCCCTCTCCCCACCTCTACCCAACGGAGTCTGCTCTGTCGGAGGTCTCCACCTTTGTTCTGTGATGACTGCAGGAGCTTTTGTTTCAGTTCTCCTCTTGCTCAACCTTTAAGCCACATTTGAAACCAGTAACTACTTCCTTTTTGGAACTCACAGAATGAAGTGGTATATTACTTAGCTCTTGCTATGTAAGAATCACCTAAGTAAGTAATCAGCTAAGTAAGAAACTTAGCTGCTTAGAACAGCACACATGAAGTGAGACTCCACTTCATGCGCTTTGGGGCAGACACTATAAAAAAATCCAAAAAGCCCCAAAACAGAAAAACAAGTGTTGGCAAGGATGTGGAGGAATTGAAACCCTTATGCACTGCCAGTGGGAATGTAAAATGATGCAGCTGCTGTAGAAAACAGTATGGTGGTTCCTGAAAAAATTAAACAGAATTACCATATGATCCAGTAATCCCACTTCTGGGTGTATATCTGAAAGAACAGAAAATAGGGTCTTAAAGAGATATTTATACACAATGTTTATAATAACATTATTCATAATGGCCAAAAAGTGGAAGCAACCCAAGTATCCATTGATGGATGAATGGATAGACGAAGTGTGGTCTATACATAGAATGGAATATGATTCAGGCTTAAAGAGGAAGGAAATGCTGATGTACGATGCAACACAGATGAATCTTAGGGACATTATGCTACGTGAAGTAAGCCAGCCACAAAAAGACAAATGCTGGGGCTGAGGGGCTCAGTTGGTTAAGCGTCTGCCTTCGGCTCAGGTCATGATCCCAGGGTCCTGGGATTGAGCCCCACACTGGGCTCTCTGCTCAACAGGGAGCTTGCTTCTCCCCCTCCCTCTACTCCCACTAGTGCTTGCTCTCTCTCTCTCTCTCTCTAGTGCTCTCGCTCTCTCAAATAAATAAAATCTTAAAAAAAAAAGAAAAAGACAAATGCTGTATGATCCCCCTTCAATACCTCATAGTAGTCAAATTCATAAAGACAGAAGGTAGAGTGGTGGTTACCAGGGTCTGGGATGAAGGAGAAATGGGAAGTTGTTGTTTCATGGATATAGAGTTTCAGTTTACAAAACAAAGAAGTTCTAGAGATCTGTTGCACAATAATGTGAATGTAGCTAACACAACTGAACTCTATGCTTAAAAATGATTAAGATAGTGAAGTTTATGTTGTGTCCTTTTATCACAATTAAAATTAAAAAATGCCTTTATTATCTCACAATTCCTGTGGGTAGGAATTTGGGCATAGCTAGATGGGTCTCATAAGCCTGCACACAGGCTGGGGTCGCATCTGAAGGCTCGACTGGGGAAAAATCCTCTTCTGGCATGATTGCAGTTAGGATTCAGTTCCCTGTGTACTGTTGGCTTGAGATCGCCACCAGTTCCTTGATATGTGGACCTCTCTAGAGTGCCAGCTTACTTCTTCAAAGTGTGCAAACCAAGAGGCCAATATAGAGAGTCTGCTAGCTAGGTAGAAGTCATCATTTTTATAATCTAATTACAGAGATGAGGGTTCCTGGGTGGCTCAGTCACTTAACCATCTGCCTTTGGCTCAGGTCATGATCCCAGGGCCCTGGGGTCAAGCCTCAGATCGAGCTCCCTGCTGAGCAGGGAGCCTGCTTCTCCTCCTCCCTCTGCTTCTCTCTTCCCTCTCTGTCAAATAAATAAATAAAAATCTTTTTAAAATAAACCTGGCTTAAAAATCTAAGCCAGAGGGGCACGTGGGTGGCTCAGTTGGTTAAGCGTCTGCCTTCAGCTCAGGTCATGATCTAGGATTCTGGGATGGAGCTTCACTTCAGGCTCCTTGCTCAGCTCAGAGAGCCTGCTTCTCTCTCCCCCTGCCACTCCCCCTGCTGGTGCCCACTTGCTTTCTCTCTCTGTCAAATAAATAAATAAAATCTTAAAAAAAAATATCTAAGCCAGATATGAAAGACTGTAATTACAAGTGACATCCTTTGTTAGACTCTACTGACTATAATCAAATAATGATCCAGCCCACATTCAAAGGAGGGGATGACACAAGGGCATGAGCACCAGCAGGCAAGAATCCTTGAGGACCATCTTAGAAATCTCATAGGCAGAGAAGGCATTTCATTAAGAAATACGCTCCTCCCATTTTTCAAGAAATGCCTGTCTCAGTCTATATTTTGTTTTCCTACTTTCAATAGAAACATACATTTAAGAAATCCTCTCCTTTCTTTTGGCTCTATTAGAAGAAAAGCGGTAATGCAATTGAGATGGTGTCATAGGCTGAGTGTTTGTGTGCCCCCCCCCCAACCAAGATTCATATGTTGGAGCCTTAACCCTAAATGTGATGATATTAGGAGATTTAGATTAGGTGGTGAGGCTGGGACCCTCATGATGGGATTAGTGCCCTATAAAAGAGGAAGACAGAGATCTCTCTCTATGCATAAGAACCAAGGAAAGGCCATGTGAGCACCCAGCAAGAAGGTGGCTATATACAAGCCAGGAAACAGGCTTCCACTAGGAACTGAGTCTGCCAGCATCTTCGTCTTAGACTTCTCATCCTCCAGAACTGTGAGAAATAAATGTCTATTGTGTAAGCCACGCCGTCTGTGGTATTTTGTTATAGCAGCCCATGCTGACTAAGACAGATGGTGAATGACATCCATCAGGCCTCCAGTTAGGGACGCTACAGGGATAGGTGGAGACTAAGATAGAGAAGGAGAGCACACACCTCAGCTAATGGGGGCAGCCATGACTCACTGCATCTGGCTCTTGGCAATACAGTTCAGGCCCAGAATGGCCCATATTATGATTCCAGGGAAACTAGAATAGAGATTTCTTTTCTTTTCTTTTTTTTAAGATTTATTTATTTGGGGTGCCTTGGGGGCTCAGTCGGTTAAATATCTGCCTTTGGCTCAGGTCGTGATCTCAGGGTCCTGGGATCCAGCCCTGAGTCGGGCTCCCTGCTCAGCGGGGAGCCTGCTTCTCCCTCTGCCTCTACTCTTCACCCTGCCCTGCACATGCTCCCTCTCTTTCAAATAAATAGAGAGAGAGAGCATGAGTGGGAGGGGCAGAAGAAGAGAGAGAGAGAATCTCAAGCAGACTCTACACTGAGCACAGTGCGGGGCTCGATCTCATGACCCAGAGATCACAACCTGAGCTGAAACCAAGAGTGTCTGCACCCAATCAACTGTGCCACCCAGGCACCCTGGGAATAGAGATTTCAAAAGAAATATTTTTAAATTGTAGCAGCTAACTTGAAGTGTTTTAAAATATTGTGCAGGCTGAGAAGACAGACCAAAAAAAAAGTGTGCTCCAACCCAATAATGCAGGTGGATACCACATTGCACCCACTTCTCTTTTTCCTTGGCTTCTATTCAGGGGGGGTCACACTACCCTGGGTTCCCACTTAACTTTTTAGCTGCCGTTTTCCTAGATGCTTTCTTCTCAGAGCATTAGATGTTGACATTGCTCAAGGCTCTGCACTAGGCCTTCTCATCTCACTCAACATGCTTCCTTGGGTGATCTCAATCCCTCCAGACTCCATTTTCTACCCACGTGCTGACCACTCCTAAATCCGCATCCACCACCAAAAACTGAGCTCCAGACCCAGGGCAACATAATAGCTGACTTCTCAATGCCACATTCCCTAACCCAACCAATCCTCCTGTCTCCAGTCTACCCATTGGCTGTCTCTGCATGGCTCCTCACCTGGTCAATGGCACTACCCAGTTGCATAATCCAGAAACCTGGAACCATCCTGACATCTTCTTTCCCCTCATTCTCCACATCCAGTCCATCTACATTCTTCACTGTCTCTTCAGCAAATATGTGCAGAGTTCCTCCTTATGGACCAGGCTCTATGCTTGGCTTTGGGGATCAGCAACAAACAGGACAGGTAAGATCTCTGCCCTCTTGATGCCCACACTCTAGCTGACACAGTAGTTTAAAACTTGTTTCCTTAGCTTGAAAATTAACGTAAAATAGGATTGATCTGGCACATGGTAAGTAGGCTTAACAAATGCTACTTGTTAGATAGAGTAAGAAACCCCACGAATGAAGACAAAAAGAGGATTCTGGGGAAGAGAACAGGAGCATGGGCCTCCTCTCACTGGCAGAGGAGACTTCTTTGAGAAGCCCATATTTTGGATGAAACCAGAGGGATGAGAAGGGACCAATCAGTCATGCATGGGGGGAAGGAGTAGCCAGTGCAAAGGCAAGAGGCAGTGCTGGGGTGGACTGAGGTGAAAGATGTGGAGAGAGAGAAAGGGACCCACATAGGAAATGTTTTGGAAGCAGAATCAACATGATCTGCTGTGGGTGAGTGAGGTAAGGGAAAGGGAGCAATCAAAGAAGATGCCTGTGTCTAGCTTTAATTAGCCCATTTAATTTTTTGAGAGGGAGTCACCTAGGACACCACCAATGTTGGGGAGGGGCGGGAAACAAGGCTTCCAGCCAAGAAGTCTGATAGACCATTTCCTGCATGGTCACTTGCATCCACCCTATCCCTCCCTCTCCACTGCCACCCCCTAGTCCTGGCTGCCCGCCTATCTCCTGGACTTCTGCAGTAGCTTCCACCCTGTTTCATTCCTGTCCAGCCCTCCTTCACTGCAGCTCCAGCCGCCTTGTCCACACAAACCTTCTCTAGTCGCTCCCTGGCAAGCAAATAATTGTTTTGTCTAAGAGTTCAATAGGCGTTTATTAACTCACAAGTGTTTAAACTGTTGGAGCCAGAAGGTGCCTTCGCAGCGTCTTTACTTCAAATTTTCAATCAAGGGGTCTTTCTGCATCCACCTTTCTCCCTCACTAGAGGCAGTGTGGCATGGTAATAGGAGGCAGGCCTTTAGAGTCAGGTAGAACCTCCATTCAATTGGAGTACGTGACTTAAATTCTGGGGACCCCAGACATTATGTTTGTGGGAAAAAAAGTTTCCTTTGTAATTGGTGTGTTGGGGGTCCCCAGGACCACCCTCAAGTGTTTGATTTGCTAGACTTATGCAACTCAGAAAAGCTGTTCTACTTGGGGTTAGAGTTCATTACAGCAAAAGAATAAAGCTTAAAAGTCAGCAAAGGAAAAGGTGCGTCAAGCAAAGTCCGGGAGGGACCAGCTGTGTGGTTCCAGTTGTCCCCACCCAGGGGAGCCTTACAGAGAAAGCTGACTTCTCCCAGTGCTGACGTGTGACAATACGCACAAATGTTACGAACCATCCGAGCCTTGGTGTCCAGGGTTTTTACTGAGGGTCAGTTGCGTAGGCCTGGAGCTCCAGCATGACTGACCACAGGTATTCAATGTGCGCAACTACTGCCCAGCCCCCGTCAAGTCAGACTGAAACAGTGTGGCCAAGGTCCCAGGTAACTGAAAACAGGCATTCGCCCTAAGTCACATTGTTAGCATAAGCTATCTGGCATGACCCAAGGCCCTGAGTGTAGAAAGATACTCTTTATCAGGCAGGATATTCCAAGGGTTTAAAGGTTATCTCCCAGAGCCAACCAAGGGCCAGCCCTTTCTGTGGCTTGTGCAGGCTTTAAGCACCCCAAGCCTGCTGAGTTAATCCTTTACTGCATAGTTAGTTTAAAAAATTACTATGTGTATCAGCCAGACTCCAGTCAGGAAAATCGAAACCACTGTAGTTATTTAAAATAGACAGGATTTCATAGAAGGAGTTGGTTACACAGGTGATGGAAGAGCTGAGAAGCTAAGCAGGAAGCTCTGAGGGACCCAGAAATTAGCAGCAGCAGCAGCAGGAAGCCTCTCCTGCCTGCCCCTAGGACTAGAGGTGGTGATCTTGGGTCATCTTGGGAACTGATGGGTGGAGACACCTGGGGGCCACTGGGGCCACAGAGGGAGGGGCTGTACAGATGAAGAGTCAGCTCCCATCCCACCCCCAAGCTGAGGGAGCCCGGGAGATTGATTCTGGTTTCTCCCTCCCTCCTTCCTGTCAGTCTCCCACTAGCATCTCCCATTGGCTGAACCCAGTCACGAGCCAACTGATAAGGGAGCTTGGGAAATGTAGTTTTCACAGGGGTGGGAGCTCTCCAGGAAATGATTCAGACACCACTTACTTGGGGCCTGTTCTCTTGTGCCTGACACTGCCAGACACGTTTGCCTACACCACCCCACGTAGCCTGCCTGAAAACTGGCCTGCCAGCAGATGTCCCCGCTCCATTATATGGATGAGGACATTTAGGGACTCAGATGAAGAAAAATAGTCTGTAGGGGGTGGGGAGGGAGTGTTTGTGGGTGGGGGAAAGGAGGAAGGACTGTAGGCTTCATCCTGACAAAAATGCACACAAAGTTTCTCCAAAAGCCTTCCAGGGTGGGAAGTATCCCCTGTAACCAGAGCTGGCCGAGGTGGGAAGAGTGAGGTATTAGTTCAGCACATTCTTTATTAATTTAACACAGTAAGGAATTTCCTTCTGCCTGGAGCCTCATTTCCTTCCTCAGTCAAATTGCCCCACCTAGATCTCCCCTGGGAAGACCTGTGTTCATTCACAGCAGAAACTGTTTGCCCTGAATCCTTTCTTTCTTCTTCTCTCTAATGTGTGAAAAGAGGACTTGTGACTACAGTTTGTTTCTTCTCTCAAGGACTTACTCACTTCTGTGTTTCATGTCATTTTCACACTGCCCATCAGTGAAGTCGGCCTGGAGTTTGCTAATACGCAGTTAATTATACATGCTCAGAATCCAGAGACTGAGGAGCTCCCACAAAATGGTTTTTTTAAAAAGATTTATTTACTCACTTATTTTAGAGAGAGCATGAGTGGGGGTAGGGATAGAGAGAGAAGGAGAAAGAATCTCAAGCAGACTCCCCAATGAGCACTGGGCCCAGCAAGGGGCTGATCTCATGACCCATGAGATCAAGATCTGAGCCAAAATCAAGAGTCAGGTGCTTAACCTATTGAGTCACCCAGGCACTCCTACCCCATATGGTTTTAAATACACCTCTGAATGATGCCAACATCACACATTTGTCCAGGTCTCTGAATATCAGAAAGCCCTTTTGTTCACACCCCCTACATTTGGCCCAGCACCCTTTCTGACTTTCCTATGCTCTCAGATAAAGAGATGGAGATAAAGGTCTTATCTCCTTCCTCCAAGCCCTGTGTTCAAAGATTCTGTCTAATTATAGTTAATTTTCTTAGGTACGACAATCCTATGGTAGTTATGTAGAAGAGTTGGACTTTCCTCCAAAACATTGAGGAAAACACATACACACACAAACACAGAGTGAATATGGCCACTTATTAATTGTTGGAGATTTTATTTTATTTATTTGTTTATTTTTTAAGATTTTGTTTATTTATTCGAGAGAGACAGAGGTAGAGTACAGAAGGAGAGTGAGAAGCAGACTCCCTGCTGAGCAGAGAGCCAGACTTGGGGCTCCATCCCAGGACCCTGAGATCATGACTCAAGCTGAAAGCAGCCACTTAACCGACTGAGCCACCTGGGCACCCCTGTTGAATCTTTTAACTCTTCTGTATATTTGACTTCTTTCTTTTTTTTTTTTAAGATTTTTTTTCTTTTTTTTTAATTTGACAGAGAGAGACACAGTGAGAGAGGGAATACAAGCAGGGGGACCGGGAGAGGGAGAAGCGGACTTCCCACTGAGCAGGGAGCCCGATGCGGGGCTCAATCCCAGGACCCTGGGATCATGACCTGAGCCGAAGGCAGATGCTTAACGACTGAGACACCCAGGGTCCCTCTTATTTTTTTTTTTTAAAGGATTTTATTTATTTGAGACAGACAGAGAGAACACAGGCAGGAGAAAGAGCAGAGGCAAAAGCAGACTTCCCGAAACGGGCCCAAGGCGGGGCTCAATCTCAGGACCCTGGGATCATCACCTGAGCCGAAGGCAGATGCTTAACTGATTGAGTCACCCAGGTGCCCCTAGACTTCTTTGTAATAAAAATTTTAGGGTTGGGGCGCCTGGGTCGCTCAGCTGTTAAGCGTCTGCCTTCAGCTCAGGTCTTGATCCCAGGGTCCTGGGATGGAGCCCCACATTGGGCCCCCTGCTCACTGGGGAGCCTGCTTCTCCCTCTCTCTCTGCCTGCTGCTCCCCCTGCTTGTGTGCTCTCTCTCTCTCTCTCTCTCTCTGTGTATCAAATAAATAAAATCTTTAAAGAGAAAAAAATTTTAGGGGTTAAAGAGTCCCTACTCCCTCCCATTTAAATTTTTTTTTAATGTGTTTATTTGTAACTGTGAAGTTAATTATTTTTCACTCTCAAATAATCAATCATCACTTCTAATCTCCTTCAGATAAACTGTGTCATCACTTTGAATTTAGTTAATTCCATCCAAGAGGGGGAAAAAAAGAGGAGAAAGAGGAGCATGTGGGTGGTGCCGATGGTTAAGCATCCGACTCTTTGTTTTGGCTCAGGTCATGATCTCAGTGTTGTGAGATAGAACCCCAAATTTGGCTCTGAGCTTAGCACAGACTCTGCTTAAGACTGTCTCTCCCTCACACCTGGGTGGCTCAGTCGTTAAGTGTCTGCTTTTACCTCAGGTCATGATCCCAGGGTCCTGGGATCGAGCCCCACATCGGGCTCCCTGCTCAGCGGAGAGCCTGCTTCTCCTCTCGCTCTGTCTGCCGCTCTGCCTACTTGTGCTCTCTCTCTGTCAAATAAATAAAATCTTTAAAAAAAAAAAAAGACTGTCTCTCCCTCTTCTTCTGCCCCTTCCCCCAATCTGCATGCTGTCTCTCTCTCAAATAAATAAATAAATCTTTTTTTAAAAAGAGGAAAAAGAAATACTTAAACTTAGGTTTGGACGCCATATAGAATAGGCTTGGGTTTGACTTGGTTTTTAAAAACATGAGTGAGCTTCAAGATGAGGCAGATCCACCCAATTTTCTGCCCCCCTCCCAAAGAGCAGCTGGGGCTGTGGAAAAGGAGGCCAGGAGATAGGATAGGTGTGTGCCTGCTCACGGCACAGGGAGGGGGAATGTGGCCCCCAAACCTCCAGAGTCAGGGAGAGGGCAGAGTGGTTTGAAGGCCTGCAGGGAGCTCACTCATTGTAGCCCAGCTATGGTGGTCCTTTACGAGCTGTAAAATGACCCTGTCACACCTGGTGGCCTTAAAGGTCACATGAACAAACGACTGCAAACATCTTGCCAACTTCCCTGCTTTCTGACAGTGGCTGGAACACTGACACTCCCCTCAAAAGCTGCTTCTGAGATGGGTAAAGTCTTCCCGCAGGTCTCGGGTGGCAGTTAGCCATGCCCTCTCTGGGCCCCCACAAGACCTTGCTTTTGACCTCTCTGGACACTGATGTTTAACCTCCTGTACTTGGGCTGCAGTGCTGGGAGTTGGGTATGATGTTTGCCCTCAATATGTTCACAGCCTTGTGAAGTGTTTGGGGAGTGAATCTTCACTACTTCTTTTGGCTCCTTCTCCATCCCTGACACACATACATGCACACAAACACAGGTGGTGCAGAGACTAGTGTGTAGAGGAGCTCAACAAATCTTTGAATGAAGACTCTTAGATTGACTTAGCTTGTGCAGGATGCCAGGCAAAGCGGGGAAAGCAGAGATAATTATGATGCATCCCTTGCCTTGGGCTCACAGTCTAGGAATAGACTCATACACAACCATTTATAATGGGAGGTAAACTGGTGTTTCAGCTACCTGTTGCTGTGTAAAAAGCTATGCCAAACTTATAAAAAATGATGATTTATTATTTCTCATGGTTCTGCAATCTGGGCTGGGCTCAGCTAGGTGGTTCTACTGGTATCTGTTGGGGCTGGAATGTCCAAGGGGACTTCTTCACTCACATTTCCAGTACTTCATCTGGAATGGCTGGAACAGTAGGGGCTGCCTGCGCTCACCTGTCTCTCTATGTGGTCTCTTCATCAGGGTAACTCTTCACAAGGTAACTCAGGACCTCAAGAGACAGTGTCCCAAGAGGACAAACCAGCATTCAAGTACCTGTCAAGCCTCTGCTTGCATCACACTTGCTAATGTCCTATTGGCAAAAGCAAGTCACATGGTCAAGCCTGGAGTTCATATGTGAGGGACTAAAAAGGGCATGAATATTGGATGCTGTGTTTCATTGGAGACCACCAATGTGCCAATCTAGCGCAACTGAAATATGTACCACGTTTGGAATAAATACACTGTCGTGGGTCACCTGGGAGGAAGCCATTCATTCTGCTGTGAAGCTATCATAGAGGCTTTTACTCATTCATTCACTTAACAAACATTTTCTTGGGTGTGGAAGTGCTGAGGATTCAGTATGGACAAGACAGATGTGCTCCTGCCTCTTTGGGATATCAAATAATAAATAAAGATGCAAATAAGGCAGTTTCAGATGATGATAAGTGCTAAGAAGGAAGTCAAATGGTATAATAGGGTAAAAAGTGAGTAGGGGTTGAGGATGGCTACTTTAGCTAGGGAGGTCAGGAGAGGCCTTCCTTGGAGGAGTAGCTTCACGGAGACCTAAATGATGAGAGGGAGCTGGCCATGTGATGATATGGAGAAGAATGTTCTAGGAAGAGGGAACAAGGGAAAAGGCAGGACTACACCTTGACTAAAACTCAATCTGACATGTTTTAGAGGCAGAAAGAGGGCCAGGGTGACCGAAGTGTAAGAAGGGGTTGGAGAGAATAGGAGGCAAGGTCAGAGGAAGCAGGCAGGTGCCTTGCTGGACCTTTGGATACAGCCTTAAAGTATTTATGGAATGTCAGGAGCTGTGACCCATATTTCCTTGCCTTAAAGTTTGGCCTTGTGGCTTTCCAGAACCCTTCTGAGAAGCTAGCTAGATCTGGCAACTGCCCAAAAGGGAGGGGCTCAGAAGGAAGTTAAAATACATCGTAGCATTTGAAGCCTAACATCCTCGTTCTGGAAGTTGGGAGGCAGCACAGTCAAAGATCTCTACCACTACCATCTACAGTGCAAACAGACATGCTGTCTTGACATAGATTCAGGGCCCCTGTTACCCATTTCTAATTATAACCAACATTTGTTTTCACATACATCATCCAAGGTAATCCTCACGTCCAGCAGGGAGAGATAGTCCAAGGAAGCAAACATTTGAGAAACTGTGGTGCTAAGCCCTGTGCTAGGCACCATCCTATGTATTACCTCAGTTTTTCTTCCCCACAAACCTATAAAGAAGGTTTGATTACTCTCTCCATCTCGCCGTGGAGGACATAGGCTCGGAGTCGACACAAGAAATGGCAGAACCACAATACCAACATGAGTCCTTTGATTTTGTGCCATAGGTTTGTCCAGTCCCTACAGCTCTTGCTGTCTCATAGCAGGGCCTGCCATGGGCTGGTGGCCAGGTTGCGCATTCTCCAAGAGCCTCATCTCCATATAAGGGTGTGCATGAGTCAGAGACGGCCTGGTAGGATTAAAAGACACTTATCATATTACCTTGAATTTGTCTTTATCAAACCAGAACACCTGGAGTACACTACTGAGTAGTTAGATAGATAGATATGACATTATTCATATATATGTAAAAATTTCATAATATATGTACTTTTTCAAATGAACAGTCAGATCTCTTGCTTTAAATGTGGATGTTTTTTACCTGAAAAAGTTGCTAGGAGTTAAATAAATATATATTGAACATATTATTTGGAAAGGTAACTAATATACTATTTAAAAACAAACTTTTCCTCTTTCCTGACTTTCAAAAATACCTATGTTCCAAAAAGGAAATATATATATCTCCATACATGCATATAAAATTCTGTAGTCATCTTTAGAATAGCACTATTATAAATGAAATGCTTGTGTGTTCAAAGTGTTAATCATTTAAAGTAAGCGTTTAAAGTATATCACAATTTTTAAATCTGATTTGATATTTCCTCATATTGGAAAAACAAATTAGAGGTGGCCTGAGCCTCTCTCTCAACCCCTAAGAAGCCCTCTGCTCCAGCTGATTTGAACCATATCAAATGTAGGATTGACTTTGTTTTTTAAGTTGCAGGGAGAAGTGACCTGCTTGGATTATGTTTAGTTATACCACATGTTCAGATAGAGCAAAAAACACTCACTGGCCAATCACTGTCCCCTCACTTGGCAGAGACTGCCAAGGAAGTCCTATGCCTCTCTCCTGAAAATCACCCTATTTCAGATCCTTGCCACTTATGTCCCTTACACGGTGGCTGTCATATGTTCCAGTGACCCTGCCGGCCCCCCAGGGTTGGGTTGTAACTGAGTGTGAGCCTCTGTCCTAAATACCCCTCACTGTGGCCAAGCCTGATTACAATTCTTTCTAGATAGTCTCTGATTTGCTTTCCAAAGGTCAGCAGCTCAAGTTAATGTGTTTCAGGGATGACCCAATCAGCTTGTGTTTAGGAAAGACTTTGTATAACTTGAAAAGGAAGATCGAGCTTCTGGGAACTGGAAAAGCACAAGTTAAAAATCTTTTCCCTCTACCCTCACTTTGTATTTCTGCAATATTACAATAAAGGGAATAAAAATTAGAAAGTCTTCTACAATCTCAGCATTCTTCCTGTCTAGCCCTAATCCATATAGGGTATATTATGACAAAGCTGTATTTGTAGCATGATACAAATTTGTGTTCTAATGTCATTAATTCCAAAAAAGAGAACCTAGATTTTGAGAGGGGAGGAGTTACTTTTTATCCTAAGATGGTGTAATATTACATAAAGTTTGGGGAAATTGAAAAAAGAATGTATTTATAGGTCTACCATCTTCACTAAACAATTTTAATTTTTGCACTTCTATCTATACTTTGTTCACTGCATCCATATTTTGCATATTTTACATAATAGAACTATTCCAGTTAT
>CM052898.1:49061572-49079376 GCA_028534135.1 Potos flavus | reverse complement strand
AGAGAGAGAGGGGGAAGCAGGCTCCCTGCTGAGCAGAGAGCCCGATGCGGGGCTCGATCCCAGGACCCTGGGATCATGACCTGAGCCGAAGGCAGAGGCTTTAACCCACTGAGCCACCCAGGCACCCCTCATTCTTAAGTTTTCTTTAAGACTTGAAAGAACTACAAAGGCAATGCATGCTTATTTGTTACAAGGGAAATAATAAAGAATTTTGTGAAAGAATTATATCTGCCCTACTCTAATTCCATCCCCTGAAGTAAAAAATATTAACAGCCTGGAGTGCTCAATGCATATTTTTCTATCTTTCAGACATAAACAATATATATATACTTTTTAACAGAATAGGGTATTATTCACATTTCTTGACAAATCACTTAAAAAAAAACGTAACATGCATATTTCTCCAGGTCAGTAGATACCAATTCAATTTATTTATTTATTTATTTTAAAGATTTTATTTTTAAGTAATCTCTACACCCAATGTGGGGCTCAAACCCACAACCCTGGGAACAAGAGTTACACACTCCACTGAGTGAGCCAGCTGCCCAGGTGCCCCACCAATTTAACTTATTCTTTTAAATGGGTTCATAATAGGGGCACCTGGATGGTTTAGTTAGTTAAGCGTCCAACTCTAGATTTCGGCTCAGGTTGTAATCTCAGGGTTGTGAGACTGAGCGCCACGTCAGGCTTAGCCCTGAGCATGGAGCCTGCTTAAGATTCTCTCTCTCCCTCTTCTGCCCCTCTCCCTCCCTCTCTAAATAAATAAGTAAATAAATAAAAAGGTTCATAATATTCTACAGGAAGGATCTACCTTAATTTATTCAGCTATTTTCCTAATGATAAACATTCCTATCATTTCCAGTTGTTTGCCTCTAAAAACAGTACTTCAATAAAACATCCACTTACTGGTACTTTTATTTTTACGGGCCTGATTCTCCAAAATGGGATTTATAAGAGCAAATACACACACAGACATGTATATATATAGATAGATACACACATATATTTGTATTTTTAGTTTTTTAAGATTTTATTTATTTATTTTTGTGGGAGAGAGAGCACAAGCAGGAGGAGCAGCAGAGGGAGAGGGAGAAGCAGGCTCCCTGCAGAGCAGGGACCCCTATGTGGGGCTGGATCCCAGGACCCCGGGATCATGACGGAGCCAAAGGCAGACATTTAACTGACTGAGCCACCCAGGTGCCCTGGTATTTTTAGTTTTGAAACCAACTTTATTGAGATATAATGTGCATATAGTAAAATGCTCCCATTTTAAGTGTCTCATTCAATGAATTTTGACAAATGTATTAACCAACGTAACCACCAACACAATCCAGATGCAAAACTTTTCATCACCCCTGAAGGGTTCCTCCTGTGCCTTCACTGAAGAGCCTTATTCCCACTGTCCATACAGGTTTCAGTCTCCTAGGATTCCATGTAAATGGAATCATCATTGTATAGACGCTTAGGGCTGACTTTTTTTTTTTAATTGTCTTTTTATTGGCACTTCTTTCTTTCTTTTATTATTATATGATTTTTTTTTAACTTGGCACAATGCCTTTGAAATCCGTCCATCTTGTTGTTCGTATCAGTAGTTTCTCCTTTGCTTTGCTGCCGAGTGTAATTTTGCGAATACCACATTATCTTCCAAAAAGGTTATGGTAGTTCACACTCCTACCAGCAATGAGCAGGAATGTCTTTTTCCCTGAACCTTTACAAGGACTGGATGTTCTCATTCTTTTTGGTTTTTGCCAACCTCACAAATGAATATTAGTATCTCATTGTTGCCTGAATTTGCAGGTTGTGTTTCTTGAATTTCCTCTTATAAATTGTTCGTAGGTATGGTTTACCCATTTTTCTACTGGATTTTAATTTGTAGAAATTGTTTACTAAGGATCTTAACCTTTTTTACGTATTAGTTTTTTCCTGCTCTATTCTTTGTCCTCTGACTTTTCAATAGTATCTTTTCATCATAAAACTTACAATATTTTAATTAGTGAAATATGAGTATCTTAGCTTTTATAGCTTCTGGATTCCCAAATAAGCATAATGCATATATACTTTTGTGTTCTCTTTTTCCCTTGAGATAGAAGTATTTGTCATTTGTTACAGCCCTCACAATTGTTGATGGCTACATAATACCCCATCTGGAGATGATCCATAAATTTTTTGAAAAGATTTATTTATCTGTCTTAGAGATAGAGCATGAGTGGGAGGGGCAGACGGAGGGAGAGAGAATCTCAAGCAGACGGCACTAAGCAGGGAGCCTGACGCAGGGCTCAATCCCATAATCCCGAGATCACGACCTAAACCAAAACCAAGAATCCGATGCCTAACCATGTCACCCAGGTGCCGCAAAATGATTCATAAATTAATTAAAATTATTCTTCTTTTGGATACTTAAGTTCTTTTGATTTTTCATTTTTTATTGAAACATCTTTGTGCATATACCCTTTTCTTTTTCTTTTTTTTAAAGATTTTATCTATTTATTTGACAGAGAGGAGAGAGATCACAAGTAGGCAGAGAGAGAGGGGGAAGCAGGCTCCCCGCCGAGCAGGGAGCCTGATGCGGGACTCGATCCCAGGACTCTGAGATCATGACCTGAGCCAAAGGCAGAGGCTTTAACCCACTGAGCCACCCAGGCGCCCTGCATATGCCCTTTTCTACTTATTCAATTAATTAGTTTCAATAATTTCCCAGGAGTAACACGGTAGGTTTTAAATATATTGTGTAATTTAAAAAATATCTCAATAAGCTAAAGAAATACCAGCACAAGATACTTAATGATTTAATAGTTCAGTGTAAAACAGGTTTGATAGTAGACTTACAGGTTCAAGGGATGACACATCAACCCCACGTTTGCCTAGAGCTCACTGCTGTCTGGTTTGTAGTGGAAAATGATGCTCTAGGCTTTCCCATATCCTATCTAAATGTCCTATCTCTCCCCACCCCCATCTCCTTTTTACTGCTTGGTAAACAAGCTCAGAGTGGAGTGGGTAGAGCCAGGATTGGATCACAACCCTGACTCTGACTCCAAAGCCTGGTCTTCACACTGTAACTGTGAATAAAGTAACATTTGTACAGCACAGAGCACATCACAGTTTACAAAAGCCCTTTTACATCTTTTTACACTGGGACTCCCTTTCTGCTGTTCTCAGCCCAGTGAATGCCTTCTCTTTCTTGGGATGGTCTTACCATTTACTGCCATTTACTTACCATAACTAAACCTAGCTCCTCTGCCCACTTTGGGTCTATGAGAAGGGCAGCAAGTGCCTTTGCAGGCTGAGCATGGTGAGGGATCTAGTGTGGGATCCATGTGAGGGCAGGACGGAGCTGGTAAGGTTGGCTGTGACTGGGTCGCCAAGAACCTTGCTTGCCATGCAAGAAACTGGACTCCATCCCATGGTTAGTGTGGAGATGATGGAGGGCCTTAAATCATGTGCAGCCTACTGACAGGGAAGATCCAGCACAAGCAGCTGGGATGAAAGAAAAGGAAAGGTCTGGATTCCAGGGAAAAATTGGATTTTGAAACAATACATCTTGCTTGACCACTATAGTGTCTGCTGCTATTCAGGAACACTTGGGTTGATTTCCGCCTTCAGAACTTGACATGTCAGCCAGGTGGTGTGTGGGCATTAGAGGTGGATATGGCAAAGCAAAGTAAGTGATTAAGAGTGTATGCAGGCTCTGGGGCTGGTATGCCTGAGTTCAAACCCTGATGAGTGACTGCCTGTAAGTCACCTGACCTCTCTATGCATCCATTATTTTCAGCTTTAAGGTGGAGTACATATCTCCTTGTGTCACAGAGGAGAGTAAGAGTTAAGGGATGTTGGGGCGCCTGGGTGGCTCAGTGGGTTAAAGCCTCTGCCTTCGGCTCGGGTCATGATTGAGCCCCGCGTCGGGCTCTCTGCTCAGCGGGGAGCCTGCTTCCTCCTCTCTGCCTGCCTCTCTGCCTACTTGTGATCTCTCTCTGTCAAATAAATAAATAAAATCTTAAAAAAAAAAAGAGTTAAGGAATGTAAAATGCTTGGCACACAATGAGTACTCAATAAATATAAATTGTTATGGTTATAAGAATGTTATAGGTTAGCCCAGAGAAAATAACACTCACATAGGCCTGGATAGCCATAAGACTTTTAAGAGTGGCTTAAGGGATGAGCCTGCCAGGAGGGCAGGGGGCCCATACCCCAAAGGCACAGACACAGAGAATCTAGGGTCTTCTTTGTTGGCGGTGGGAGGGAGAGGAGTGGAGGAAAATGGGTTTTTCCATGTACACTCTGTAAACTTGTGACTTAGAAATCTTGTCTCATTCTTCCTCTTCGTGGCCTGGCACATGGTTAGACCCCAAATATTTGTTAAATGAATGAAATGCTTCCAAAATATTTTTTAATTAAAAAAATTTTTTTTCCAAAATATTTATTTATTTTAGAGAGAGAGTGCAGAAGCAGGGAAGAGAGGCAGAGGGAGAGGGAGCAGCAGGCTCCCCGTTGAGCAGGGAGCCCGATGTAGGGCTTGATCCCAGGAACCTGGGATTATGACCTGAGCCAAAGGCAGCGGCTTAACCGACTAAGCCACCCAGGTACCCGTAATTTTTTAAAATTTTGTTTTAAATATTTTTTATCAAGAAACACGCATAGCAAAAAACTTACCTATTCATTAAAGAAACTTTAGAAAACAGACCTTGCCAAAGCTACTTAATTGAGTCCACTGGCTTTGATAGAATGAAGTGGAAGCTTAGGCAGCCTTTTCGAATTACTTATATTTATTATAAAATTCCTTTTTTTAAAAAAAAAGATTTTATTTATTTATTTTAGAGAGAGAGACAGCGTGAGCATGGCGAGAGGCAGAGGGAGAAGGAGAGAATCTCAAGCAGATTCTACATTGACTCAGGGCTCAATCTCATGACCCTGAGATCAAACCAAGTATTTCTTTCTTTCCCTTTTTTTTTTTAAAGTAATCTTTACACCCAACATGGGGCTTGAACTCACAACCCCGAGATCAAGAGTCACATGCTCTACGGACTGAGCCAGCCAGCCAGGCACCAATTTATTATAAAATTCTTAAACATAACAAAAGATTGTCCAATATAAAAGTATCAAATCTATCCCAGCTTCCTATTAAGCAGCAGCACACAGAGGCAAATTTCTGTGGGGTAGGAGCAGAGGCCGTATATGGTACCTTAACTTCTAGGTGGCTATCATGTTAGGGACGCCCCCTCGTCAGAGCTGCTAGGCGCTTGCTCACTGTGGATTGGATCCAGGACAAAATCTTCCCCATCAGAGAGAGAGCCAGAGCCTTCAACTGGAGACTCCCCCCACCTTCTAGGGTTGGAGACTGGGAGAACAGCATGCCACCCCTGCTGCGGTGACACTAATGCCAGCAAGCTCTGCAAGTTCAGGCTCTTGAACTCTGAAATGGGGAGTGGCTTTCTGAGATTCATTTCCTTGGGGAAATCATTGCCCATTGCCTCCCATAGTCTGATCAGATGGGCCACATGCAAATGAGCAAATCCCAGCATGTTGTTTCTAGGAATGACTGGCGTACATCTGTCTTTGCTGTAGGTCTCATGAATATGCAAATGGGCAGCCCCAATATGTTGATACTGGTATGATGTGTTGACCCTCCCTAGGATAGGGCAGTTCCCATATGTTGGTGGTTGATAAGATACATGCCCAGAACTAGAACTTTCAGTTACAACTCGTATGCACATCCACTCAATACATATAAACAAAAAGGAAAAAGGTCATAATTTCTCATAAT
Source organism: Potos flavus (assembly GCA_028534135.1). Lineage (NCBI taxonomy): Eukaryota > Metazoa > Chordata > Mammalia > Carnivora > Procyonidae > Potos > Potos flavus. The sequence goes on along the minus strand of CM052898.1, from coordinate 49,073,618 downwards.
CCCATCACTGATAACATTTTGTTGAGGTTATGTATGTGTTGTGTATATCTGTTATGTTGCCGCATTTAATCTGTACAGACACATATTTTGAAAAAATTAAAATAAAAACTATAGCAATAAAAATGAGATAATAGTATACATACAGTTGCATATCTTATTTTTCACTTAAACAAACCAATGAATGTGTTTTGGGCTTGCCAGTTATTAACTAGGTGGCTTGAAGAACTTACTTAACCCCCATGCTTAAGCGCTCTCAGTTATAAAAATTAAAAAATGCAAGTATTTTATCATAGGGAGTTATAGTATAAAGATTAAATGAGATAATACATGTAGAGTACTTAATTAAGGTCTAGTGTATGGTAGTTACTATTATTAAGTGATGAAATACACTTCTCCAAAATTTTAAATGGCTATATAGCATTCCATTGTACTGATACAGTGACGTGTTAAGTAAATATAGACTTACAGAATTTGTAGAATATAAATATACTTACATGTTATTTAATTATATATACATATGGCATATATATTGGTAGACTAGTTATGGTGGCATATGTATACTGGTGTATGTTTATTTATACTTACGCTATCATATCTATCTATGCAATATATACAAAACCAATTCATAATCTTTAGACATTTAGGTTGTTTCTTCTTTTTCAGTTTTTCAAACAATTATCTTAGTCCCTTTGGCTGCTATAACAAATTATCATAGACTTCGGGAGCTTACACAACAAGCATTTATTTCTCACAGTTCTGGAGGCTGGAAAGGCCAAGATCAAGGTTCCAGCAGACCTAGTGTCTGGTGAGAGCCCGCTTCCTGGTTTGCAGATGGCCATCTGCTCATTGTGTCCTCACATGGTGGAAACGGAGCAAGCTAGCTCTCTACCCTTCTTATAAGGGCGCTGACCCCATTCATGAGATCTCTGTCCTTATGAGCAAATACCTCCTAAAGGCCTCACCTTCAAACACCATCACATTGGGGATTAGGGTTTCAACAGATGAATTTGGGGGGGCGGTGAGACACAGACATGCAGTCCATAGCAACAATCCTTCAGCGAACATCCATACAACTAAGTATTTGTGCGCATCATCGAACATTTCATTCAGATAAATTTCCAGAGGTGAAAATGATGATTTGAAATGTCTTAAATATTTTTCCCTAATTGTTCCATATTTTATTTTAAATACCTAAGTGTTAACTCAAGCTGGCATGTGGTGGAATCAGGAGAATCACCACCTATTAGTTTCAGCCACTTCCAAACATTTGATAAAGGGGAGTCCTACAGTATATGATTCTGAGACTCATCCATGTGGTGCCAGGGGGTCCTGCTCAGTTCCTTGTCACCGCTGTAGAGTGACTGTCACACCAGTGCCACTGCCTCCTGTGACTTCTACGTTAAACTATTCATTACTAACATCAAGTTTCCGCTCAACATCTTAGGCTGACATTTGTGGGCTAAGCGTAGAGAGAATAACTAAATATCTCCTTCGGATAATTTCTTTTTTGAAAATCCTAATACCGTAATGAACACTAAAATTAACGAATAGGTCAGCCCCAAAACTCTCCAGTGTGTGTGTGTGTGTGTTTTCATTTGTTTCTCAAGAAACCTTTAGAGACTGCTGAGGTGCCCTGGTGGGGATAAAATCATCGATTGAAACATGTAGGAAAGAAGGTTATTTCTGTCTTGCTGTACTGTGTACCCACATTTGGTCCCCAGGCCCTGGAATTAGAAGCATTCTCAGATATACCAGTCCAGCCCTCTCATTTTACAGAAGAGAAAGCCAATCCAGAGAGGGGCTTGTCCATGGTCACTCCTTTAGGTGGTGGCAGAGGTGGACCTGGAACATCTGTCTTCTGACAGCAGGTCTGGTGGCCTTTCTGCTTGAGCGCACTGTTCCTGAAGCGTGACCTTGGCCAGCCCCTGCCTCTGCTTGAACCACTTTCTTGGTGCACACAATTGCTGAGCAGACAGCCCTACGTGAGCCCAGATGACTCAGAGTTGAGGCCTAGGAGGGGTCAGGGTGGGGTGGTAGGTGGTACAGGAGTGGCTGGTTACTCACAGGAGGGAGCCAGACTCTCAGACTGGGAATTGGAGAGGGCCTCATGGAGCTGGGCCAGTAGGATTTGAGCATCGGCCAAGAGCAGCCTAGAAGAGGTATAGTGACTGGTGGAAAAGAAGTCTGGAAATGCCGAATGGCGGGTCCTGCCTGCCAGCCATAGAGTTGTAGATTTTTAGTTCTGCAAAGCGGTGGAGCCACTAAAGGATTTTTGGGGTTTTTTGTTGTTGTTGTTGTTGTTTGTTTGTTTCTTCGTATGTTTTGGTGGGGAAATATATATAAAATTGACCATTTCCAGTACTTTTATTTTTTATTTATTTATTTTTTAAAAAGATTTTATTTATTTATTTGACAGAGAGAGAGAGATCACAAGCAGGCAGAGAGGCAGGCAGAGGGAGAGGGGGAAGCAGGCTACCCCCTGAGCAGAGAGCCCAATGCGGGGCTCGATCCCAGGACTCTGAGATCATGACCTGAGCCAAAGGCAGAGGCCTCAACCCACTGAGCCACCCAGGCGCCCCTCCACTACTTTTAAGTGTACAATTCAGTGGCATTAATTATAGTTTTGTGTAACCATCCCCACTACCTAGTTCCAAAACTTTTTCATCACTCCAAAGAGAAACTCTACCCATTAAGCAACAACTCCCCATTCCCCACTGCTCCCAGCCCTTGGTAACCTCTAGTCTACTTTCTGCTTCTATGACTTCGCTTATTATAACTATTTCATTTAAGCGGAATCATGCAGTACTTGTCCTTTTGCATTCAGCTTATTCATTTAGAAACGTTTTTAAGATTCATCCATGCTGTAGAAAGTATGAGAAGTCCACTCCCCTTTCTTGGGGGGGTCCTAAATATGTCATGTTGCCATTTGTTTTTACTTTGGTAAAATATACATAACATAAAATTTGCCAGTTTAACCATTTTTAAGTGAATAGTTCAGTGGCATTAGTATATTCACACTGTTGCACAACCATCCTGCCATCTGTCTCCAGAAGTTTTTCATCTTCCCAGACTGAAACTCTGTCTCCATTACACACTAACTACCATTCCCTCTCCCCAAGCCCCTGGAAACCACCATCCTATTCTCTGTCCCTAGGCATTTGACTGTTCTAGAGACCTCAAATAAATGGAATCATATAATCATATTTGTCCTTGTGGGACTGGCTTATTTCACTTAGTATAATGTTTTCATGGCTCACCCATGTTGTAGCACATGTCAGAATTTTGTTATTCTTTCAGGATTTTTAAAAAGATTTTATTTATTTATTTGCCAGAGAGAGACACAGCAAAAGAGGGAACACAAGCAGGGGAGTGGAAGAGGGGGAAGCAGGCCTCCTGCTGAGCAAGGAGCCCGATGCAGGGCTAGATCCCAGGACCCTGAGATCATCACCTGAGCTGAAGGCAGATGCCTAACGACTGAGCCACCCAGGGGCCCCTATTCTTTTAGGATTTTTAAAAAGGTTTCAAAAAAAATTTTTAAGTCATCTCTCCACCCAACATGGGGCTCAAACTCACAACCCCGAGATCAAGGGTTGCATGCTCTACTGACTGAGCCAGCCAGGTATTCCAGAATTTCATTATTTTTTAAGCCTGAATATTTGTTTATCCATTTGTGTATTGTTTATCCATTCATTTTGTTTATCCATTCATCCATTTTTGGACATTTGAGTCATTGCTACCTTTTAGCTGTTGTGAATAATGTTGATATAAACATTGGTGTACAAGTATCTGTTCAACTCCTTGCTTTCAGTTCTTTGGGGTATATAGCTAGGAGAGGAACTGTTGGATCATATAGTAATTTTATGTTTAATTTTTTTAGTAACCCAAACTGTTTTCCACAGCAACTGAACCATTTTACATTTCCGCCAGCAAAGCATGAGGATTCCAATTCCTCCACATCCTCAGCAACACTTGTTATTTTCTGTGTTCACTCCTTTTTATGGCAGAATAATATTCCATTGAATGTATATATCTACATTTGGTTTATCTGTTCATGTGTTGATGGACACTTGGCTTGTTTCCACCTTGTGGCTATTGTGACTAATGCTTCGATGGACATTGGCGTGCAAGTATCTGTTTGAGTCTCTGTTTTCAGCTCCTTTGGATCTGTACCTAGGAGTGGAATTGCTGGGTCATATGGTAGTTCTATGTTTAACTTTTTGAGGAACCACCAAACTGTTTTCCACTGTGGCTGCACCATTTTACATTCCCACCAGTAATGCACAAGGGCCACAGGAAGGTTTTGAGCACTGCCGAAATAAGAGACCTTTCCCAAGCCGCCTCCCTCCTGGCTTGCTGCAGTGTTGTTGGGGGATTAGGAAATCACTTCTGTGTAAACTGCCTGCTTCTGGGCTATCACAGTGCCTAAGGCTTTCTTTTTTTTTTTTTTTTTTGGTGGTTCTATAGTGGTTACCTTTCTCTTTAGATTCCACACTATGAAGATTCTGAGCAAAGCTATTAGCTCTCCCTTATTCCAGCATATTTCTGCTTTGTTATATATTTTCTCACCTCCTCGAAAACTTTCTTGGGACATCTGGGTGGCTCAGCTGGTTAAGCATCTGTCTTTGGCTCAGGTCATGATCCCAGGGTCCTAGGATCAAGCCCTGCATCAGGCTTCCTGGTTAGCGACAAGCCTGCTTCTCCCTGTCCCTCTCCTGCTCCCCCTGCTTGTGTGCTCTCTCTCTCTCTCTCTCTCTCTCTCTGTGTCAAATAAGTAAATAAATAAAATCTTAAAAAAAAAAAAGAAAAGAAAACTTTCTTACTGGAGCCTCATGGATTTGGGACAGGGTTGGTGTCTTGGCTCTGTGACCAGCAGCAAGTCACTGACATTTTCTGGGCTTATTGCCTCATGGAGGATGTTGGGAGATATGATGTCTGAGTTAGTTTTTCAGAAGATTGTCTGTCTTGCTACTTGGAAAAAAAGAACCCAGTCATATACTATATCTTCATAACACTTCTAATATGCCCAAGCTTGATGTTGAGATTTTAAAAAATAAGATCCTAATTATATTTAAACCTTTATATCCAAATCACAGGAGTGGTTTATGCCTTAAAAATTATTTTAACTGAAATTCATACAGAATGATTCAAACTTACATTCCACATGCATTTGAAATATTGTTATTATGTTTTATGTTTTTTTAAATAAAAACATTTATCTTGTCTTAAATTTTCCTCCATGATGGATACTGATAAAACCATCAAGGCAGCTTTTCTTTTCTTTCTTTCTTTTTTTTTTTAAGATTTTATTTATTTGTTTGTCAGAGAGAGAGAGAGAGAGAGAGAGCACAAGCAGGGGGAGTGGCAGTCAGGGGAAGAAGCAGACTCCCCGCTGAACAAGGAGCCCTTACGTGGGACTCGATCCCAGGACCCTGGGATCACGACTCAAGCCAAAGGCAGACGCTTAACCAACTGAACCACCCAGGAATCCCTCAAGGCAGCTTTTATTTGTCACAATTTCTATTTTAGGGGGTAATCTTTTAAACCAGTAAATACCATTAATTTTGCATATATATATAAATATGTATTTACATTCTTTATGGTAATATAAATATGCTACATTATGCATATGCTTATAAATATGGACTATAATTACATTCTTTATGGTAATACAGTGTAAGAAAGCAGTATTTCCTGGTTGGATTGTTTTCTAGATGCACTAGCAGTTATTGCGTTGACTTCAGTTTGATAAGCTTATGATAGGAAGAGGTGATAAAAATTACTGTACTTAGAAAACATTGTATGAGAGGGGCGCCTGGGTGGCTCATGGGTTAAATCCTCTGCCTTCAGCTCAGGTCATGATCTCAGGGTCCTGGGATCGAGCCCTGCATCGGGCTCTCTGCTCAGCAGGGAGCCTGCTTCCCCCTCTCTCTCTGCCTGCCTCTCTGCCTACTTGTGATCTCTCTCTCTCTCTGTCAAATAAGTAAATAAAAATCTTAAAAATAAACAAATCTTTAAAGAAAACATTGTATGAGAAAGTATATAGTAGAATATTAAAGTATGAAAATAAAGCATTATTAAATATTTTATACATTGCCATTTTCCTTTAGACTAAAACTTTCCTTGCACCAATTAATGCACACCTTTTGTAAAAGATTTGTATAATGCAATACAATCCATGATTTATATTAATTGGTTTGTCCTAGATTGGAAAGTCCTAAGATATTTTGTTTATGGACTCTGCGGACTCATTTGTATCTATTTCTCAGAAACAGAGCTCCAGAACACAGACTGATTATCTCAGAGCCTGCGGGGTAAAGTAAAATATCTAAAAGCAAACAACCTTTACAGTTGCTCTGATTCAGCACAATTTAGATTCTCTTTGGCAAAGAAAACTAAAGGATGCTCTGGTACTTCTGAGCCTCGGTCAATAGAGAGCTTTGAGCTCCTTGTCCTAATGATCATCATTGCAAAGGCAGCCTCAGGAGCGGGCCAGGAAGCCAGTGTCGACACATCACATCGGATGAACCCTCTTGGACAGCCATGTCTTTAGGTTGCTTCGGCTCTGTACATTTGTTTACAAAATCAGGATTGATTTTGATCATTGTAGTTTTAACGTGAAACCGAATGAAGAAATAAAGATTCAGATAGAGATTTAAAAAGGGAACAAATTCTGGCACATGCTACAACATGGGTGAAACTTGAGGACATTGTACTGAGTGAAATAAGCCAGTCATGAAAGGGCAACTATGGTATGATTCCACTTATGTGATGAATACTCTGTTCTACTACTAAAATCTTCAAACTGATAGAGACAGAAAGTAGAATGGTGGTTTCCAGGGACTGGGGAGAGGAAATAGGGAGTTGCTGTTTCATGGGTACAGAGTCGTATTTTAGGAAGATGCAAAAGTTGGGGCGCCTGGGTGGCTCAGTTGGTTAAGTGTCTGCCTTCAGCTCAGGTCATGATCCCAGGGTTTATGGGATCGAGTCCCACATCAGGTTCTCTGCTCAGCGGGGAGTTTGCCAGTCTGCCTGCTTGTACTCTCTCTCTCTCTCTGTCAAATAAATAAATAAAATCTTAAAAAAAAAAAAAAAAAAAGAAGAAGATGCAAAAGTTTTGGGGATGGATGGTGGTGATGGTTTTACAACAAGAATGTACTTAATGCCACTGAACTGTACAATAAAAAAGGGTTAAGATTGTAAATTTTATGTTAGGTATATTTTACTAAAATAAAAAAGAAAATTCAGTTAGAGCATCTACCTCAAATCCACATAGTTCTGCACATTTAGGCTTTGTCTTATTAAACAGAAATCTGCTTAGTCTTCCTTTACTGAACACTGAGCCTTTTTTTTTTTTTTAACTTTCATAAATTGGTTTAAAACATAGAGAAGTGGAGATTTGGGAACTTTTTTTTAAAGACAGTTAACCCTGGGGTGCCTGGGTGGCTCAGTCATTAAGCGTCTGCCTTCGGCTCAAGTCATGATCCCACAGTCCTGGGATCGAGCTCCACATCGGGCTCCCTGCTCAGCAGGTAACCTGCTTCTCCCTCTCCCACACCCCCTGGTTGTATTCTCTCTCTGTCAAATAAATAAATAAAATCTTTAAAAAAATAAAAACAATTCATCCTTCCAGGTTAAAATTACAGTCAGACTTGGCTGAGATTCAGTAGATTCAGTGGTGCTGGTACTCAGGGCCTTAACTCTGCCATGTACTGAGAGGTAGCTGGGTGGTCCCAACCTGCTCAGACTACATGGAATTGAACTAGAAATCAACAACAGAGAGCTGGAAAGCCCCCAAATACGTGGAGATTGAACAACACACTTCTAAATAACACATGGATCTAAGAAGAAGTCTCAAGAGAAAATTTTTTTAAAAGATTTTATTTGTTTATTTCAGAGAGAGAGAGAGATCACAAGTAGGCAGAGAAGGAGGCAGAGAGAGAGGGGGAAGCAGGCTCTCTGCCGAGCAGAGAGCCCAATTCGGGGCTTGATCCTGGGACCCTGAGATCATGACCCAAGCCGAAGGCAGAAGCTTTAACCCACTGAGCCACCCAGGCGCCCCTCACAAGAAATTTTTAAATATTTTGAATATACAGGGGTGCCTGGGTGGCTCGGTCAGTTAAGCATCTGACTCTTGCTTTCAGCTCAGGTCATGATTTTGGGGTCATGAGATCAAGCCCTGCATCCGGCTCTGTGCTCAGTGAGGAGTCTGCTTGAGATTCTCTCCCTCTCCCTCTGCCTCTCTCTCTCTCAAGTAAATAAATAAATAAATAAATAAATAAATAAATAAATAAATAAATAAAATCTTTAAAAGTATTTTTTTAATATACAAAGAACTCTTAAAATTCGAAATTAAGAAAGGGAACAACCAATTAAAAAATGAGAAAACACCTGAACAGACATCTTACCAAAGAAGATACAGAGGTGGCAAATAAGCATCTGAAAATATTGGGGTGCCTGGGGGGCTCAGTTGGTTAAGTGACTGCCTTCAGCTCAGGTCATGATCGCAGGGTCCTGGGATCAAGCCCCACATCGGGCTCCCTGCTCAGTGGGAAGCCTGTTTCTCCCTCTGCCACTCCCCCTTCTGTGCTCTCCTGCTCTCTATCTGTCAAATAAATAAATAAAATCTTTTTTAAAAAAAAAAGCATCTGAAAAGATGCTCAACATCATTTGTTATTAGGGAAATGCAAATTAAAACAACGAGACACCACTGCACACCTATCAGAATGACCAGAGTCTGAAACGCTGACAACACCAAATGCTGACAAAGATGTGGAGCAACAGGAACTCTCATTCATTGCTGATGTGAAGGCAAAAATGGTACAGCCACTTTGAAGGACAGTTTGGCAGTTTCTTACAAAACTAAACATACTCAGGGCCCTTGGGGGGCACAGTCGGTTAAGTGTCCGACTCTTGGTTTTGGCTCAGGTCATGATCTTGGGGTCGTGAGATCAGTGAGGAGTCTCTAAAGTTTCTCTCTCTCTCTCCCTCTGCCCCTATGCTCACTTGCTTGTTCTCTCTCTCTAACATTAGTAAATAAGAAAGAAGAGGTTTTTTTTAAAGATTTATTTATTGATGTTAGAGAGCAAGAATCTAAGCAGACTCCAAAGCCTGACATGGGGCTGATCTCACGAGTCTGAGATCATGACCTGAGCCAAAACCAAGAGTTGAACACTTAACCAACTACACCACCCAGGTATCCCTAAATATACTCTTAACATAGGATCCAGCAACTATACTCCTTGATGTGTACCAAAGGAGTTGAAAACTTTTGTGCACAAAAAACTTTACACAGATGTTTATGGGCAGGTTTCTTCATAATTGCCAACAGTTGGAAGCAACCAAGTTGTCCTTGAGTAGGTGAATGAATAGGTAAACTGGTACATCCAGGTAATGGGATGTTATTTAGCACTAAAAAGAAGTGAACTATCAAGCCACAAAAAGACATGGAGAAAACTTAAATGTATATTACTAAATGAAAGAAGCCAATCTGGAAAGGCTATATACTGTATGGTTCCAACTATATGACATTCTGGAAAGGCAAAACTGGGGACAGTAAAATGAGGCATCTTGCCAGGGTTCCTGGAGGAGGGATGTGGGAACTTTCTGTACTCTCCGTTCAATTTTGCTGTGAATCTAAAACTGCTCTTAAAAAAAAAAGGTCTAGAATTAGACAGTGGTGATGATTGCATGGCTCTGTGAATGTACTAAAACCCACTGAATTATACACTATAAAAGGGTGACTTTTATGGCATATCCATTATATCCCAATAAAGCTGTTGTAAAAAAAGATACCTACTTCATGAGATTGTGCAGATTAAAGAAGTTCATGAGGGAGAGCTCCCCTCTACGCTGGATAGGATGCTCCCTAATTCCTGAATCATTTAATGAAGCCAATTAGAACTTCAAGTTAAAAAAAAAAAAGGTCATGAGTCATTTTATACATGTGTATTATAACACTTAGTAAATATTGTTTTGTAAATACTTATCCCTTTCCACCTTTCCCTCCAGAGTCTGGACTGCGTCTTTTATATTTATATCCTCAGTGCTTAGCACAGTGCCTAGCACTTGGGGAATGCTCAGTAAAGTTTTAATGAAGGACTTGGAGGTGAAACATAAAGTAGATATAAGGCCACAGATGACCCCAGGGCTTCTAATCTGGACAAACAGATGGACTGTGACCAACAGGGACTTCAAGATGGGAGGCAAGTTTCATTCTGTTTGTTTGTACATTGAGTAAGGTGTATTCTAGTTTAAACAAGTTGTATTTGAGTAGTCTGTGGAATGCCTCAGTTAATTTATCCAAATTTTCATTAAAGCTCAAGTAAGAAGTCTAGGGTAGGGACGCCTGGGTGGCTCAGTTGGTTAAGCGACTGCCTTCGGCACAGGTCATGATTCCAGGGTCCTGGGATCGAGTCCCACATCGGGCTCCTTGCTTGGCAGGGAGCCTGCTTCTCCCTCTGCCTCTGCCTGCCCCTCTGCCTGCTTGTGCTCTCTCTCTCTCTCTGACAAATAAATAAATAAAAATCTTAAAAAAAAAAGAAAAAGAAGTGTAGGGTAAAGCCAGGAAACGTACGGTCAGTCACAGATTGCTCACCACAGTCTATGGGCCAAATCCAGACTACAAATGGGTTTCATTTGGCCACAGTAATTTTTTTTTAAAGATTTTTTATTTATTCATTTGACAGAGAGAGAGAGATCACAAATAGGCAGAGAGGCAGGCAGAGAGAGGGGGGGAAGCAGGCTCCCCGCTGAGCAGAGAGCCCGATGCGGGGCTCGATCCCAGGACCCTGAGATCATGACCTGAGCCAAAGGCAGAGGCTTTAACCCACTGAGCCACCCAGGCGCCCCCCCTCCTTTTTTTTTTTTAAAGATTTAAATTTTTTTAAATAGACACTATTTTTTAGAGTAATTTTAGGTTCCTGGAAAAATTGAGTGGAAGGTACAGAGCTCCCCTATACCCTCTGCCTGGACACACACATTTTGTCCCACTGTCAATATCCCCTACCAGAATGGTGTATCTGTTACAGTCAATGAACCTATACTGACATGTCATAATCACCCAAAGCCCATAGTTTCCATGAGGATTCACTCCTGGCATTGTATAGTCTTTGGGTTTGGAGAAATTTATAATGATATGTATCCACCATCATAGTATCATATAGAGTAGTTTCACTCCCATAAAAATCCTCCACAATTTTAAAAATAAATTGCCAACAGTTGAAACTCGATTTGTCATAAAAACCAAGAATTTCAACTTCTGTCAAAATATGAGAAGAAAAAAAAACCCCAAGAAACAAAAACCAAAACAAAACCAAAAAATGAGACCCCTGGCATCCCTAATCCCATATTCTCCAAAGATGACCAACTAGATCTGAATAAGGGCTGTCCCCTTTGGGCAGGTGGGCTTGCATGCTCAAGTTTGTTTTGATCATTTTCATTCTACTCCATCCCTAAGTTATCTTAGGTAACTGTCCCCTTACCTCCTTTCCTCTTAAGCAGATGGTAGTTGGAATAAGGAAATTAAGGAGTAAGGACAGAAAGCAGCCAAGGACAGATCCTTTGGGAACACCAATGATTAAAGATTGGTAGGTCTTATGTTCGATGGTCTTTCCTCTTCTGAGCCTTTTTCTGGGTTTCCCTAATCCTTAGCTTGGCTCCTTGTTGCTTCACCAAGAATCTAATCACCAGGGCACATGGGTGGCTCAGTCGGCTAATCGTTTAACTCTTGATCTCAGCTCAGGTCTTGATCACAGGGTCCTGCCTTCAAGCCCTGTGTTGGGCTCCATGCTGGGCATGGAGCCTACTTAAAAAAAAAAAAGAAAAATCTAATCATAGTTGACCTTGGAGGAGTCGTTGAAGAATCTAATAGTTGATCCTGTTCTTGGAACTCCTTTCCACAATTCTTTTATTCCTTTTTCCCTTTCCTAGACAGAAGGTTATTGGAAACTGGAAATTAAAAGTAGTCTTTCTCTTCCCATTCGTTGGAGTAAAACACTTGCATTAGATAAGAGTGAATGAGATATCAACACCCAAAGAACAAATAATC
>CM052898.1:48946678-49061072 GCA_028534135.1 Potos flavus | reverse complement strand
GCTAAGTGAAATAAGTCAATCGGAGAAAGACAAATATCATATGATCTCTCTGATATGAAGAATTTGAGAGGCAGGGCGGGGGGTCGTGGGGGGTGGGGGAGGGAAATGAAACAAGATGGGATCAAGAAGGAGACAAACCATAAGAGACTCCTAAAGTCACGAAACAAACTGAGGGGGGCTGCGGGGTAGGGGCGAGTAGGGATAAGGTGGCTGGGTTATGGACATTGGGGAGGGTATGTGCTATGGTAAGTGCTGTGAAGTGTGTAAGCCCGATGATTCACAGACATGTACCCTGGGGCAAATAATACATTATGTGTTAATAAAAAAATAAATAAAGAGAAAAATAAATAAAATAAACTTGAATACTAAAAAAAAAAAAAGAGTGAATGAGATAGCAAGTCTTCAGGTATTTTGCCAGAATAATTAACTGACCAAAAATATTGGAGAACCACTGTTTTGTCATGTTGAGTAAAAATGTCCTGGAATACTCTTTGTAAGTTCCTATGGGTAGTTTTCTGATATTCTAATAATAATAGTAGCTAAATATGGGTAGCACTTTACAGTGTAAAAAGTGCTTCGTACAGACATCATTGTAAAGTCTCAACCCTCTTGTTAGGTAAGCATCCAACCTTCCCTTTCTATGGTAGTTCCATTTTAAAACTATTTGTGTTAACATCAATTCTGGAGATTCCAGATTCTGTTACTGCATTATTGCAAAGGCCGCATAAAACCCAAGCCAACTGATGCTGTCATCAGCAAATCAAGGTTGGCCAGTACTGAAAAAACAGGAAAAGCCTATGGAAAATGCCTTGTCTTAGCGACTTTCGAATGAGATATAATAAATGCTGGCTCTGAGGATAATGAACAATCCAAGCACTCTCAGGCCTGAGGCCGAGAGGGAAAATGAAATCTTCATTCACTCAGTGATGATTCACTGAAGACCTATGTTCCAGATACTCTCTTAGGTACTGGTCCTATAAAAATTAGTCAGACCTTGCCTACCCTTGATCTTGGACAGTCTAGAGTTTAGAATCATATAATGACCTTAAGAGATTTCTTTTCTTTTCTTTTTTAAAGATTTTATTTATTTATTTGAGAGAGAGAAAGAGAGATCGAGCGCATGTGCAAATGAGCAGCGGGGGAGGGGAAGAGGGAGAGGGAGAAGCAGACTCCCCGCTGAGCAGGGAGCCCAATTCAGGACTGGATCCCAGCACGCTGGGATCATGACTTGAACCCAAGGCAGATGCTCAACCGACTGAGCCACCCAGGTGCCAAGAGATTTGTTTTCAAAGACTTCCTCTGATTTTACTTTTCAGAGTTCTCCCCTTTTCCCCTATCGTGGGTCTTAAACTACAGTTTCAGCTTTTATGACCCCACATGATAACCCATTGTACTGTCCTTTATATGGGAATACATAAAGGTCTTAAAAGTAGATAGAATAAAAAAGTAGATAAGGGTCTGTGCCTATGATGTGAGGAAACTTGAGGAGACTGTCCTTTTTTTTTAAGATTTAATTAACTATTAATTAATTAGAGAGAGGGCGAGATTGAGAGAGCATGCACAAGCAAGGGGAGGGGCAGAGGGAGAGGGAGATGCAGACTCCCTGCTGAGCAGGGAGCCCGATAAGGACTCGATCCCAGGACCCCAGGATCACGACAGCCCACCAGCCCAAAAGGGACAGCCCTTATTCAGATGCTTAACCAACGGAGCCACCCAGGTGCCCCGAGCCTGTCCTTTATTAGCTGTCTATGAAATCTACCACAAAGGATTTAATGGGCTCTTCAAGAAGGACCCACGGAAGAAACGCAGGAAAATATAAGACCCTTGGCTAATGTCTCCTAACTTCTCAATAAGAAGCTCTGTGTTGGCTCTTTTACTCAGCCGAGATCACTACTTAATAGTACAAGCAAGACAATGGTAAGGAGTGGAAAGGAGAGTTGTGAAAAGTAAGAGGGATAGTAATCAAAGACAATTGTCACCCTCCATTGGGTCTTAGGCCCAGTCAGTATCCTTAGATTTGTTGATCTGCAGAGGAGGTTTTACCCTCCTGTGCTATTCTTCCAATCTTCCAGTAATCAAGGACACATAAGGTGCTATGGGCAGGTGTGTGCACTGTGCACACACACACACACACACACACACAATCAGATTGTTGCTCTGAGCTCGGAATGCTGCCTGCAGCTGGAGACCTACACCTACACTGAATTTTTTGACATACACACCATTCAGGTGCTAAAGCTCTCAAACATCCCTTCTATTAGCCCTTCTTCACTCCCCTCCTCACCCCCACCAAACAACCCAGTAGACAGTTTCCTGGGAATAGCAAGCCAACAGGAAAAGCTGGTTGAACAGTAGTCAGACATTCAAATGTCCCAGTGCCAGCCCCGGGCTCCAGGTTCTGCTCTGAAAACTCTGCACATAGAGGGAATAGGAAACAGGAAATTGTTTCTGCCCTCTTTTTTTCTTCCCTCAATTTAAAAACATTGTTAATCCTCAAGGATAGCTGGTCAACGTGTTATGATTACTCAACAGTGTCCTTGCCATATTCAAGGGAGAAGAGGTTCTTGTGTTTTATTTTTAGCAGCAATGGTGTATTTCTTGAGGATCTTTTTTTCCACCATAATTACCATACAAATTACTCTAGCAGCTGACCCTCAAGGCCTGTCCGAGTTCAAATGCAGACACTAAGATTGGATTAGGTGAGAGGCTGTGGAAGTGCCACTCCCTTCTACTTCTCTGCTCCTCTTCCACTGTTTTTTTTAAAGATTTTATTTATTTATTTGACACAGAGAGAGCGAGCAAGAGAGACAGAGAGCAAGCACAAGCAGGGGGAGAGGCAGGTAGGGGAGAAGCAGGCTCCCTGCTGAGCAAGGAGCCCCATGTGGGGCTCAATCCCGGGACCCTGGGATCATGACCTGAGCCAAAGGCAGCCGCTTAACCGACTGAGCCACCCAGGCACCCCCTCCTCTTCCACTGTTACGGATTCCTTTGAATTTCATCAGCTTTCCCACACTTGCTCCCTTTGCATACCCCCCACTCCATCTTTGCCAAATCTACTCATCCTTCATGCTATCTTTGGGATTGTTTACATTCTGTTGTACTTTCTCTGCTCTTATTTACTTTATATTTATTCCTTTTTTAAAAAGATTTATTTATTTATGGGGCCCCTGGGTGGCTCAGTTGATTAAGTGTCTGCCTCCGGCTCAGGTCATGATCCCAAGGTCCGGGGATCAAGCCCCATGTCAGAGTCAGCTTCTCCCCCTGCCCTTCCCTACCGCTCATGCTCTCTTGCTCATGCTCTCTTGCTCTCTGTCTCTCAAGTGAAAAAAAAAAAAAAAAGATTTATTCATTTATTTATTTATTTTGGAGTGGGGGAGGAGCAGAGGAAAAGAGCCTTAAGCAAACTCCCTCCTCACAACCCCAAGATCATGAGCCTAAATCAAGAGTAGCAGGCTTAACTGACTGACCACCCAGGCGCCCCATATTTACTCTTACATTAACTCATGTTTTATTCTCACTTTAAGAGGAAACTTGGGGAAAAAAAATTTTTTTTTAAGATTTTATTTATTTATTTGACAGAGAGAGAGAGATCACAAGCAGGCAGAGAGGGAGGCAGAGAGAGAGGGGGAAGCAGGCTCCCTGCTGAGCAGAGAGCCTGATGGGAGACTGGATCCCAGGACCCTGAGATCCTGACCTGAGCCGAAGGCAGAAGCTTTAACCCACTGAGCCACCTACGCGCCCCCAAAATTTATTATATAAATATAGTTGACATAATGTTCCACTAGCTTCAGGTATACAACATAGTGATTTGGACAAATTTCTGTATTATTCTCTGCTCACCACAAGTGTAGCTACCATCTGTTACCATACAACATTGTTACAATACTGTTGACTATATTCCCTATGCTGTGCCTTTTATTCCCATGACTTATTTGTCCCATAACTGGAAGCCTGTATCTCCTGCTCACCTTCAACTGTTTTGTCCATCCCCTCATTCCCTCCCCTCTGGCAGTCATCATTGTGTTCTCTGTGTTTATGGGTCTGTTTCTGCTTTTTATTTGTTTTTGTTTTTAGAGTCAACATTTGACTGAAATCATGTGTTATTTGTCTTTCTCAGTATGACTTATTTCACTTAGTATAAAACCCTCTAGGTCTGTCCTTGTTGTCACAAATGACACAATCTCATCCTTTTTATCCTGTATAATATTATATATATTACATATATATGCATAATATTTTATATATAAATATTATATATAGAAATATCTCACATCTTCTTTATCCATTCATCTATCTATGGACCCTTAGGCTACTTCCATATCTTAGGTATTGTAAACAATGCTGCAATAAACATAAGGGTGCATAGATCTTTCAAATAAATGTTTTCTTTTTCTTTGGTATATACCCAGTAGTGGAATTATTGGGTCATACGGTATTTCTAGTTTTAATTTTTTGAAGAAACTCCATACTGTTTTCCACAGTGGCTGCACCAATTTACATTCCTACCAACAGTGTAAGAGAGGGTTCCATTTTCTTCACATCCTCACCAAGACTTGTTATTTCTTGTCTTTTTGTTTTTAGCCATTCTGACAGGTGTAAGGTGATATCTCATTGTAGTTTTCATTTGTATTTCCCTTATGATGAGTGATGTTGAGCATCTTTTCATGGGTCTGTTGGTCATCTCTAGGTCTTCTTTGGAAAAATGTTTATTTCAGGTCCTTTGCCTGTTTTTAAAATTTTTTTAAAAGACTTTATCTGAGAGAGAGAGAACAAGCGGTGGGATGGGCAGAGGGAAAGAGAGAGAGAAAAGCAGACTCCCTGCTGAGCAGGAAGCCCAGATCTCAGGACCCAGAGATCATGACCTGAGATGAAGGCAGATGCTTAACTGACTGAGCCACCCAGGCACCCCTCCCCCGCATGTTTTTTAATTGGATCATTTATTTATTTGTTTATTTTGGTGTTGAGTTTTGTAAGTTCTTTATATATTTTGAATATTAACCCTTTATCAGGTGTGTCATTTGCAAATATTTTCTCCCATTCAGAAGGTTGACTTTTTGTTTTGTTGATTGTTTCCTTTACTGTGCAAAACCTTTTTATTTTGATGTAGTTCTAATAGTTTATTTTGCTTTTGTTTCCCTTGCATCAGGAGCCCTATCTAGAAAAATGTTGCTATGACTGATGTCAGAGAAATTACTGGCTGTGCTCTCTTCTAGGATATTTTTTCAGGATTCATATGTAGGTTTTTAATCCATTTCGAGTTTATTTTTGTGTATGGTGTTAGAAAATGGTCCAGCTTCATTCTTTTACCAGTAGCTTTATTTATTTATTTTTTTAAAGAATTTATTTATTTATTTGACAGAGAGAGAGATCCCAAGTAGGCAGAGAGGCAGGCAGAGAGAGAGGAGGAAACAGGCTCCCTGCTGAGCAGAGAGCCCGATGCGGGGCTCGATCCCAGGGCCCTGAGATCATGACCCGAGCCGAAGGCAGAGGCTTAACCCACTGAGCCACCCAGGCTTAAAGACTTTATTTTTAAGCTATCTCTGCACCCAAGCAATCTCTGCACCCAAGCAATCTCTGCACCCGCAACCCTGAAACCAAGAGTCACATACTCCACCAATTAAGCCAGCCAGGTGCCCCATTTTTTTAATTTCTTTTTTTTTTTTTAAGATTTTATTTATTTATTTGAGAGAGAAAGAGAGAGAGAGATCATGAGCAGGGGGGAAAGGTGGAGGCAGAAGCAGACCCCTGCTGAACAGAAGCCCAATGTAGGACTCAATCCCAGGGCCCTGATATTATGACCTGAGCTGAAGGCAGACACTTAACCAACTGAGCCACCCAGGCACCCCAATTTCTTTTTTGTAAGGTTTATTTTATTTATTTGAGAGAGAGAGAGAGAGCGAGCAGGGGGAAAGGGCAGAGGGAGAGAGAGAGAAATCTCAAGCAGACTCCCCACTGAGCACAGAGCCGGAGGCAGAGCTTGATCCCAGGACCCCAAGATCATGACCTGAACAGAAATCAAGAGTCAGCCACCTAACTGACTGAGCCATCTAGGGGCCCCTCATTTTCCTAATTTATAAGAGGAAACTTTTGGAAGCATCCTAAATGTCCATTGAGAGATGAATGGATAAAGAAAATGTGATGTATATATACAGGGGAATATTCTGCAGCCATATAAAGGAAGGAAATCCTGCAACTTGTGACAACATGGATAGACCTCGAAGGCATTATGCTAAGTGAGATAAATCAGACAAAGAATACAAACACTGTATAATCTCATTTATTTATGGAATCTAAAAAAACAAACAAAAAACCATACATACACACAAACAAAAAAATTAAAAATAGAAGTTCATAGATACAAAGAACAGATTGGTGGTTGCCAGAGGCAGGAGGAGGGTGGTAGGTGAAGTATGTGAAGGGGGTCAAAAGATACAAACTTCCAGTAATAAAACAAATAAGTTCCGAGGGTATAATGTGCAGCATGGTGACCTTAATGAATAATACTGTATTGTATATTTCAAAGTTGCTAAGAGAGTGAATCTTAAAAGTTTTCATAATGAGAAAAAAATTTATAACTATGTATAGTGATGAATAGATTTGTTGTGGGATCATTTGTCAATATATACAAATATGAAATCATTTATTATTACACCTGAAACTGGTATTTTTTAAATCAATTTAATGTATTTTTTAAAGATTTTATTTATTTATTTGAGAGAGAGAGAGAGAGCACGAGTGGGGGGGTATGGAGGGCAGAGGGAGAGGGAGAAGCAGACTCCCCACTGGCAGGGAGCCTGATGCGGGGCTCGATCCTAGGACCCTGAAATCATGACCTGAGCTGAAGATAGATGCTTAACCAACTGAGCCACCCAGGCGCCCCTTTATCAATTTTATCTTGATTAAAAATGCCCCAAATCTGCAACTTACTTTCAGCTGCCTCAGCAATAAAATAAAATATGTATGTGTGTATGTGAACAAAAGAGGAAATTTGATTACACAAATGAGAAAACAGTATAATTTGTGTATTATGTTTTCATAATAAAAAGATAGTGTTCTAGATGGTTACTTGGACCCATGCTCTCCTCATTAAGAAAGGTTATTTAACCTTTCTGGTAAGCACCAAACTGGGACTTTTCCCTTGAGACAGATAGAAGGCTTGATAGAACTTGAAATGAGACTTTATTGCCATCTGATGTCACTTTAGTTGATGCCCTGCCATATACCACCTGAAAGCATTGAATGCATTGAATGCATCCCACTCTGTGAAAAACACTAGGTTAGGAGGCTAATGCCTCCTACTTAAATATATAGATCTTTTTAAAAATTTTATTTATTTGATGAGAGAGAAATAGCGAGAACAGGAACACAAGCAGGGGGAGTGGGAGAGGGAGAAGCAGGCTTCCCACTTAGCAGGGAGCCCAATGTGGGGCTCAATCCCAGGACCCTGGGATCATGACCTGAGCCGAAGGCAGCTGCTTAATCTACTAAGCCACCCAGGTGCCCCTTGAATATATAGATCTTACCTAAAGAAGTTATGCTTAAATCTATGAGGTTTCTTTCTTTCTTTTTTTTTTTTTGGTTTGTTAAAGATTTTATTTATTTATTTTAGAGAGAGCAAGCATGGGCAGGGGGAGTGGCAGAGGGAGAGGGAAAAGCAGGCTTCCAGCTGAGCAGGGAGCCCAATTTGGGGCTCGATCCCAGGACCCTGAGTTCATGACCTGAGCTGAAGGCAGGTGCCTAATGGACTGAGCCACCCAGGTGCCCCATGAGGTTTCTGTAAGAACTGAATAAAGTCAAAATACCCTGGGTAGTGTGGCATATAATAATCTCTTGATAAATGCTGGTTGAATGTTTATGTGCAAACTATAAGGTGCTATGTAAATGAAGTTATTATTAACCTAGCATGCGTTGGTTGATAAAATGATAGTCCCGGATAGAGCAGGGCATGTCAACGTTGATGAGAGAAGGAAGCTTACCCTGATTGAATCAGGAAATCTCTAGGAAACTAGATGTGTATTCGAAGTGTCAGAAAGGAAGAAAATAGGAAGCACAGGAAAGATCCTATTAACTACCCCTTTTAGTTTAGTCCAGAGCTGTCTTTGAATTCTGTGCCACCTAAAGCAAACTTCATTTTGGATAAATCTTCAGCATCAGAAGTTTTAGAGTCAGTATTAGTCCCCTGAGAACTTTTATTGCGTCGAGTAGGGAAGCCAACCTCTAAAGGAAAAAAATTACTTCCAGTCATTCTTCAAATGCAACAGAAATATTATCATTGCCTATTCATGTATCCAAGATATTGTCTTTATATGTTTTAAATCAGCGTGGCAAAGGAATTTCATGCCTTAGATGTGTTAGAAACTGTTCTTAATATTTTACCTTGGTAAAACACTTGGGAATTTGTGAAGCATTTTCCATTTAAATACCTTATTTAATCTTCACCACTGCCCTTTGAAAATATCCAGAGCCTCTTTTCTTTAACATTTATTTGGGGTTTTTTTTTAGAGATGGGGTTGGGGAGACAGAGGGAGAGGGATAGAATCTCAAGCAGGCTCCATACCAGAGTGGGGCTCGATCTCACGACCCTGAGATCTCAACCTGAACCGAAATCAAGAGTCAGATGCTTAACCGACTGACGCCCCTAACATTTATTTGTATAGCATAGTTATAAGTTTCATACTCCTAGAAATCCTGGTACTTGCCTTTATGGTCCCCCCGTGCCGTGCTTTGAGGGGAAATTATAAGAAACTTTGTGTATCAGTTTCTTCACAGGCAATCCACATGAACAATTGCAATGTTTTTTGGTTTTTTTTTTTTTTTTGCAGTGTTCTTATAAATAAACTAGTCAAGATAATTTTGGGCAGTCAATGTTTTATAAGGTAATTTATTCAAATGAGAGCTAAATTTGGAATTGTTAATTCAGCTATGAAGACTGTTTCACTGTAAGCGCCACGCCCCAGCCGGGACTCTGCAGATGGGAAAGACAACTCACTGAGCTCAAAAGACGGCACTGGCCGTGCCAGCTTGTACAATCCACAGCTTTATGGCCAGGATTGCAGAAGCGTGGCTTCCCCTTCAGTCAAAGGAGAAAGAATAGCAGCTGAGCAGAAGAGAAAGTTAGAAAGGAAAAGCCTCACTATTACCTGAAATTGCATTGCTTTTGGTTTGTCCAAAAGCTATTTCCCCTTTCAAAGTCACTTTGAGAGCATTGACCATACCAGAATGATCAGCATTCTCTGTGGCTGGCTGAAGGGTGAGTCAGGATTCCAAATTCTGGCTGCAGTGCTAGGGAAAATGGAAACACCAGCGGAGGAGTACATCATGATGTCAGCAGTTTCCGAGGGCCGATTAAAATGCCTCAAATCACGGTTTCGGGATGCAATAAATGCATCTGAATGCCCTCCCCCAAAACGAGGCAAAGGGTTTCCTAAAAGCAAATCCAAGGACTCATGGCATTTGCTCTCAAGCAGGCAGAAATTTTGATATGCTCTGCCTAGCATTCAACATGACACCATTAAAGCACATCGTTGGCATTTAACAGATGCAAAGGCGCTACGAAGTGTGAGGGTTGCAGTAGTCTCCCCAAACTCTCGGTGGGTAGCCCTGAGTGACCGTCCCTGAATGAAATCACTTTGTCTCTTCATCAATGATCCAAATCTAATTTTCAGGAATTCTTTATCCCTGTCTAAACTTTACATCACATTGAGAAACAATAATCACCAAAATGTCAACACATACAATTTCATATAACTAACAAAGGATTGGTATCCCGAACATATAAAGAATGCTTTCAGAGGCACCTGGGTGGCTCAGTCAAGTGTCTACCTTCGGCTCAGGTCAAGATCCCA
The DNA here is from genome assembly GCA_028534135.1 of Potos flavus. NCBI lineage: Eukaryota > Metazoa > Chordata > Mammalia > Carnivora > Procyonidae > Potos > Potos flavus. The sequence continues at coordinate 49,051,227 of CM052898.1, read as the reverse complement.
GGGTCCTGGGATAGAGCCCTAAGTCGGGCTCCCTGCTAAGCGGGCAGCCTGCTTCTCCCTCTCCCACTCCCCCCTGCTTGTATTCCCTCTCTTGCTGTCTCTCTCTCTGTCAACTAAATAAATAAAATCTTAAAAAAAAAAAATGCTTTCATATCAGTAAGAAAAAGGCAAACGACAAAATAGACCAAATGAACAAAATTGGCCCTTCTCGAAAGAGGAAACGTGAAGAGCCTACACATATATGAAAAGATGATCAACCTCACTGGTAATGTGGGAAATGTTAATTGAAAAATGAAATACCAAATGAAAGCGTGTTTACACAAAAACTTGCACATGAATGTTCATAGCAACTTTATTTGTAATAGCCCCAAATTAGAAACAGTAGTCCTCCCATGGGTGTTGGTTAAAATATGGTTTATCCATACCGTGGAATGCAGTAATAAAGGAACATAACTATTTGAGGCACACAACAACTCCCATGAATCTCCAGGCAATTATGCTCAGTGAAACAAAAGCCAATCCCAAAAGGTTACATACTGCACAATTCCATTTATATAACTTTTAAAAATTTTTATATGTAACATTTTTGGGGCACCTAGGTGCCTCACTCGGTTAAAGCAGCCGACTCCTGGTTTCCACTCAGGTCATGTTCTCAGGATCCTAGGATCAAGCCTTGTTGGGCTCCATGTGGGTTCAGTAGGGAGTCTACTTGAGAATTCTCTCTCTCCCTCTCCCGCTGCCCCTCCCCCTGCCTGTAGTCTCTCTCAAAGAAATAAACCTTTAAAAATTTCATATATAACATTTTTTAGGTTCATTTATTTTTTTAATAATCTCTACACCCAACCTAGGACTCGAGAGTCACATGCTCCTCATGCTCCTCATGCTCCTCCAACTGACCCAGCCCAGAGCCCCTATATATAACATTTTTGAAAGGACATTTTGGAAATGAAGAACAGGAATTAGGGAGGAGGGGAAGAGTGGGAAGGAAGTAGGTGTGGGTACAAACAGGCAACAGGAGTGAATCTTGTGATGTTGAAGGTGTTCAGGTGTTCTATATCTTGAGTATGTCGGTGCTTACACAGACCCACGTTAGATTCAATTGTATAAAACTACACACACATGCACACACACAGAGTACAGGTAAAATGGGGGATATTTGAACAAAATCAGTGGACCGTATCGATTTCACTATCCTGGTTGTAACATTATACTACATTTTTCTAAGATGTTACCATTGGGGGAAATTGGGTAAAGGATATATAGGATCTCTCTGTATTCTTTCAACTACCTGTAAATCTACAATTATCTCAGTAAAAACAAACAAAACAGAGACGACATGTTTCATCCATCAGATTGGCAAAAAATAATTTCACAGTGTGAAGTGTTGGCAAAGATTTGAGAAATATGGCACCATTACTCCTTGCTGCGGGGAGTATAATTTGGTATGACCACTTTGGAAAGCAATATGGCAGGCAGCCAGTGAAATTTAAAATACACACCCTTCCTTGCCCAACTGTTCTCCTTCTGGGTTTGTATACCCTATAGAGAATCTCCCGCATGTGCCTGAAGAGACTTGTATGCAAGGGTGCTTATTACAACATTGTTTATGATAACAAAAAGTGGAAGTAATATAAATATCTTCCAAATTGGGAATGGATAAATAAAATATAGTATATTTATAATACATAGCTGTAAAAATGATGAACCAGATAAGATTATATATACAATATACATTATATTTACATATTATATATTTCAGAAACACAACATCAAACTTAAAAAGATACAAATTGATATTTATTCATTCAGCAAAATATATCTGCCATGTATAAAGAGCTGTTCTAGGACCTGGAAGTATAGAGAAAACAGATAAAGCCAAAGTTTTTGCTTTGTGGATTTTTTGTTCTTAAAAGGAACACAAACAAATAAGCAAATATATATGAGGTTATTTATGTAAACTTTCAACTGTACATGTGTATATATACACACAATATATGTAATATAGGCACTACATACTATGTAATTACTACATACTCTATATACATAGAGAATCATTATATACTATATACATAGTAACTTTATTATATATTATAAAAAATAGACCAGAAAGATATATACCATTTTTGTGATATTAGGAGGAAAGAAAAGAAGCAGGACTCAGGGTAAGGAGGGATAAAGGGAACATTAGCTGTATCTGTGATATTCTAATTGCCTAAAAGCCATTCTTTTTTTTTTTCCTAAATATTCTTTTGCCAGGTGCAATTTCAAATGTTCTCTTTTGTAGTTACAATTCATAATTGAAAGACATTTTGCTAGTATAAACATACAGAGTTTAATTAATTAATTAATTAATTTTTATTTAAAATATTTTATTTATTTATTTGACACAGAGAGAGAGATCACAAGTAGGCAGAGAGGCAGGCAGAGAGAGAGGGGGAAGCAGGCTCCCCGCTGAGCAGAGAGCCAGATGCGGGGCTCAATCCCAGGACCCTGAGATCATGACCTGAGCCGAAGGTAGAGGCTTTAACCCACTGAGCCACCCAGGTGCCCCAACATACAGAGTTTAAAGTTAATGTTTCTTAAATTGAAGTCTGAGTACCTGTCACAAGATTTAGAAATTGATTATTTATTCATCCTTGTCAAATTCATAAGTTTATGACTACTTTATAAACGAGAATGTTAATTGTGTTAATTTCCAAAGAAAAAGGCTGGAGACACAAGGCGTAAGTGTACAGTATTAGATTTGGGCTCCCCTTTTCTTACCACCACTGCAATTACTTGGATTAATCAGGTCACCAGCATAGCTAACAGCTCCTTCCTTATGAGATGTGGGTGGCACCCTGGTTTACTCAGGTTAAAAACATCAGTTCTTTTGGGGACTTGTAAGAACTCTAAGCAACTCTATAGGTCTCTGTCTCATTTAAAAATGAGGGGATTAGATGACATATTCTGAGATTAGGCTAAATACTCTTTTAGATGTTAGGTTCTAATTCACCCAATTATATAGTACTTATTTTTCAATTTAACCTTGAAAAGTCAATTACATTATTTTTGTAGATTATGAGAGCCAGATGATCAAATTTTTAATGCTCCCTCAAAAAACAACTTAAGACATTTTGTAATTTGCCATTCACTACCTATTTTAAAGTTTAAATAATGAAGGTGATCCATATGAAGTTACTTTTTTTAATGAATGCATCTGCTTTTCTTTCAAGAAAAAAATGGGTGGTTTTACTTTGAATCTTTAAGAACTATTTGCGAATGATGTTCTTCTCTTGCCAGTTATTTTACAGAAGTAGAGATAGTTTCAATTTGAGGTCATAGAAGAGAAAGCCAACTGATGGAATTCTCACTAAATCATTAGTCAGTGTTTCATATTTTCCTTATCATCCGTTAGTCCCTATACTGTCACTTTAAGGAGTCAATTGGAAATTGTAGGATTAGGTTTCGATAACTACCGGAGGCCGGAAGCTTTGTGTTTAAGCACTTAGGCTGCCTCTGTGTGAAGCCTGCCCTGTCATTTATTCACTCTCTGACCTTTGGCAGAATCCTTGAATTCTCTGGAATTTTATTTCCTCATGGGGATAATAAAAGTACATATCTCATAGAGGTTTTGTGTAAACTTATAAGGAGGTTATAAACAATGACTGGCATATAATAAGCACTCCGTAACAGTAACAAAAATAGTAGGTAACACTTTAATAATAGTAATTATGCCAGGCCCGGTTAGAGAACTTTATATATACTATTAGCTATTATTAGCTAATTGATTCCTATTTCAGGATTTAGTTTAGTAAACTATGTTTTAGCTTCAGAAGCAGACAGGAGAGGTGAAAACGACTTATGCTCCTTAACCTTATTTGCATATTTTCCAATTCAAGTCACAGAGACTCTTTCTTTCCCGGTAGGCAGAGAAAACAAGACATGGAAGGGTTTAGAAAGATATATACGGGGGTGCCTGAGTGGCTCAGTGGGTTAAGGCTCTGCCTTCCACTCAGGTCATGATCTCAGGGTCCTGGGATTGAGCCCCGAGCCCCACATTGGGCTCTCTGCTCAGCGGGGAGCCTGCTTCCCCCTCTCTCTCTGCCTGCCTCTCTGCCTACTTGTGATCTCTCTCTGTCAAATAAATAGGTAAAATCTTAAAAAAAAAAGAAAGATATATACGATATCATCTTCATTGGACAGCAGAATTTAAGGCATGTACTATGCAGTTGGGCATTTTAGCGGAAATTAAGAGTTGGCAGGTCTTGCTTCTCAACTGGTACTCATTTTAAGGAATCCTGAATCATGCTGAATCATAGCATTTTAGCTGGTCCTCCCTCAGGACACTTAATACTTTCTTTTTTTTTTTTTTTTAAGATTTATTTATTTATTTGAGAGAGAGAACAGAAGCAGGGAGAAGCAGAGCCCCCCCTGAGCAGAGAGCCTGATGTGGGGCTCGATCCCAGGACCCTGAGATCGTGACCTGAGCAGAAGGCAGAAACTTAACCAACTGAGCCACCCAGGCGCCCCCCCAGGCGCCCCCACTTAGTACTTTCTTATGGCCCATTTCATCTTGTGAGATCTTCAGGGGAAAGGTCTACATCTGAGCTAGTCACCTTTGCAACAGTTAACAGTGCTGAGCACAAAAAGTGTGTGTGGGACTGAACACTGGAAGGGAGGAGGGGGGAGAAAACACATTTTTAGGGGAGGGGCTCTTTCTTCATATATGGTTGGCAGTTTATCTTTTGAGTGGGCTGGCTTTTTCCTTTCTTATTTTCAAACATCTCTAGTGAAATAGGTGTACCCAAGGGCATATCCAGGCAACACAAACGAGTGTAGTTAAATTCCATCATAAACCTCTGGAGACAGAATGCCTCATGATCAGTGTGGCTCTGTTAATAATAATAGTCATTGCAGAAAGCTGGATGCCAGGTAAAGAAGAGCCATTACCTGTTACTAGAGCCAGGAAGACCACATTATGTTTCCATTCCTTCCACTTAAGTCTTTTGAATCCTACAGAACATTATGTCCACTTTCTATTTCACACCCATCCTCTTTTTAAAAAAATTTTTTTAACTTTAGGAACATTCTGTCCCTGGGTCTATAATAAATATCAAACATTTTATGTAAGCATTGTGGTTGGAATGATAAGTAAAAATCAAGTCAAAAATAGGAATTGATGGTTACTATGACAATTTAACTAGTCCTCCCGGCATGGCTTGGATGTACCCAAGGTGGACTTCCTCCATTTAGCCTCTTGCATTATACTGACTCACTGCTGGGGCTTAGGAAATCACTACTTAAGTGTCTGCAATTGCCACACTACTACTTACCTGGAGATATTATAAAGATTAATCAGTTAGGGAGGGAGAAATCTATAAAGCTGAGTAAGCTTCTTGGTAATAAAACCATGTAAGCACAAAACAGTTTTATTATTGGTAACTCTGGTGGTGTATAACTCAACATATAAACTGCTGGGCAATTTGATCTTATTGGAAGTGGGACCCTTTCATACTGAATTTTCATATATTTTTACTTTAATTTTCTTGGCTAAAAAAAGCTTTAAAAAATCATTGGCCCTTGAAATAGTTGATTCACTCTGATAATTGCTACCCTTCATTGAGCACTATGTTGAGCACAACTTGCTAAATGCACTACAGTGATTCAGTAAGCACTAGTGATTTGAATCCAGGTTTAATGCCTTATTCTCGACCCCTGTGCTCTTTAACCGCTGTGCCTTCCCATGAACATGATTTCAAAAGTCATACAGCCTGGGGACTGGGAGGATTCAATGAAATGAGACCAAGGGCAAAGGACAGATAAAGTCTTCACAGCTACCCACCGAATTAATGCTACAAACAAGGACTGTTTATCACAGTTTTAACATCTTAATAGATCTGTGCAATTACTTTCAAATAAGATGATCATTAAAGGAATGAAAAGTAAATTTCTGGGATATACCAGCCAACAATTTGGCTGCATATCAACCTTGAGGAGCATATTAAGCTTAGTAGGTGACTATAGTAATTTCAGGGCTTTTAGAGCTCAGGAGAGTGGAGGTGCTTCTATATTTTTCTCCAGTTTTTAACAAAAGTCCTTTCAAGATGGTATACAAAATTCTCGAAAATTTTAGTTCACATTCAACAATTTAAATTGTTTTCATCCTGAAAGAATATCTATGACTACATATCCAATCTTTTTTGGAGAAGATACGAAATCTCAACTAAAGCCATTCCTGAACATGACAGCCCAGGCCAGATGGCTCTCCTGGCACGCCATGTGACCCCTTAAGTCGCAGGGAATGTGACTCATCAATGTGCTAAATGGTCACAAGGTGTGTTGTGAGGCAGAGAAGTCTCAGTGCCATTCCTTCGCCATCTTCACACCCTCCGCAGGGCAGGTCCCTTTCCCTCCTGGGGTACATTTTGTGAGAGTTGTTGGTACTGGCTTATCTGGTAAGAGGTGTAAACAGGGCGTTCCAGGCTCTGCCTAGGCTCACACGAAAACCAAAACATAACTTAAGGCCTGTGACCTACAGCCATAGCAACTCCTGTCACTTGGCAGCCGCGACCTTTCCCTAAACTGAGATGTGTGTTTCTAGGAAACGGGTCCTAGCTCGGAAAATCTGTCTCAACCAGAGTCTCGAAGCAGACACTTTTTTCTGAGCCCCAAAAGGGACGGATTTTCCCTGATCCCACGCTAATCACAGCCATTTCACTGAGCCCCGCCCTCTGGCATCCCTCGTCGCCGGCTGCCGCGAGAGATCACCAACGCTGGGGCACCCAAATTTCCCCCGGGTGGGGAGGGGCCTGGAATAAGCCGAAAGGGCCGGAGAAGGGTTGGGGACTGGGGTTCCGGGCGGGAAAGGCCGCGCGCAGGGCACGCTGGGAAAGGCCGCGGCGCGCGGAGGTAGAGGCCCGCCCCGCCCCGCGCCGCGCTCAAGCTGGGCGGCCCTCCTCGGGGGCGGCTCCGATTGGACGGCGGAGCTCCGCGTGCTGATTGGCCGCGTGGGCGAGGCGGAGAAGAGCCGTGCGCAGCGGCGTGTGTGGGGCCGTGTGCAGACCCGCGTGTGGCGCAGGCAAGGACCCTGAAAATAAACAGCCGCTACCTTGTGAGCCGCCTTTCCCGGGCCTGCGTCCGAGTCTCCGCCGCTGCAGGCCCGTTCAGACGCCGAAGGTGAGGGCCTAGAGCGGGGCCTGGGGTTGGGGGGAAGCCGCGGTGCGGGCCCTGGCCGGGGCGGACGGAGAGGTTGGGAGCGGTGAGGCGGCGATGGCGGCCGCACTCTGGCCTGCTCTGCTGCTGCGTCAGGCGGGAAACTCGGCTGCCACTGCCGCCTCAAGTCCGGGTTTCCAGCCTGTCGCAGTCGGCCGACCCTGCCGCCCTTCCTTCTGTCTTGGGAAGCTGGGTCGCCGCTCCTCGGGGCTTCTTCCAGGGCCAAGGCCGCACCCCAGGCCGCAGCCTTTACAGCAAAGGAGGCCCGGGCCCGTGCGCCCTTGGGACTGAGGCCCTGAGACTTCGAGGGTCGCGGAATGCGGGACGGAGGGTCGATTTGGCGGGAACTTACTGGAAGGCTGTGTGGTGGGAAAGGGACCCTAGTGCGGTTGGGGGGGATGGGTTTGGGTATTTATGCAGGCATGTGCTGGGGTAGTGGGCCTGGCGGGCCATGTGCCAAGGGTTCTGATGCGCTTAGAAAAGGGTCACTGAAGACGCGCTTGGGTTTAGAGTGACGGGATACTCCGACAGAAGGCCTGAGAATCTTTGAAATTTGTACTTTCCATACTTGATAGCTTCCCGATTCTTGAATTTTTATCGTGGTTCAGATGCGAAGTTCTCTTAACGTTGCAATTCGAAAAAGGCAGATAGGTCTCGCTTTCCGTGAATCAACGAAATCCAACCGTTTCGTGGATTAATTAAATACAATTTAATCTAAAATTGAGACGTGAAAGTTAATGAACCAGCCCACATGTAGATATTCCAAATGTGAAAACCTATTTTAAGACGACATAATTGCCCACATTTGGGTTTGGGTGTTGATTTTATTATGGGTAAGGCGTATGCTTGTTGCCACATGTTAACCACATGGTCTCAGCCATAGGGCACTTCCAAAGGAAGTGACTACATCTGGTCTTGGAGGTCTTAGAAAAAGGAAAGATTACTCAGTAGTCCTCTGTGACTTGGGATAGTGTGTTTCAGTCATTATCCAGAAAGACCCATAGAGAGGGCAAGAAGCCAAGAGTCCGAATTAATTTACATCCTACATCCTCATCATACCCCAGATTATACAAGTTTTTTTAAAAAAGGTTTCCTTCTTTCCTATTGCTTGACCTAATTTTTGAGAGAAACATAACCAGTTAATTTCTGCATGGAGGAGTTACCCTAATTAAGATAGCAACTTTGTTACTCTTGCTCAAGTATAAATCGCATGTACAATTTTGAGTGTTTTTAAAAGATGTATGAGATGAAATTCCTACCTCTTAGGCTTTTTTCCCTTCTGCAAAGCAGTCATTTTCAAATGCTTAAAAAATTATTCTCATCATGATTTAATCAAACCCCTACAAATGCCACGTACATGCTGTGTTTAGCTTGTTGAGCCTGATTCTTGTCTACAAGGAGCTCTCTGTACTGGAATATAAAAATAATTTATTAGATTTCCAAGGGCTGAATTAAGGACCTAAAATTTTTTCCAAATCACAACTCTTGGCAACAGTTTTTTTTTTTTAAGCTAACAGTATATATTTGTGTATTTATCTGCATATGTCACATTAGAAAACTTGGGTAAGTCTTAGCAAGCTAAAGGTCCACGTTTTCATACTGATGGGAGGGGTAATGTGTTTCAAACAGATGTGGAGTCTCTAAAATATTTTGAGCCAAATCAGTGGAAGACCAAAGGGCATTTATTACACTAGCATTTGAACAACTGGAATAGGCACAGAGTGATCTCTTCTTTAAGGTATTATAAACGGGTTTTGTAGATGGTTATATGACTTTGGATTATTTTTTGCCTTTTTAAAAAAATCGAATAAAAATATGTGGTACTTACATGGGAAGTTACCAGATTGGTGCTTAAAAGCGGTAGAACCACAGTTCGAATAATTGGAATGGACTGTTGGCTATGCAGTCGACCACTAGAGAGATTTTGCCTTTTTTTTTTTTTTTCCTTGCAGGAGTGAGAGTTTTAAAAAATTGTTGGCTTCTTTCCTCTTCCTAGCCTTCTCACAGTAAGTGGAGAGCCAGAAGACTAATGCCAAGGCATCCTTGGCCTGCTATGTGGAGAATGCTCCTTCCCTACTGTCTCACTTAATAGAACTATTCTGGCAGTGTCAGTTCCTGCTGCAGTAAGGGCATGCTATTGAGAATTCCAGTAAATTGTGCACCATTTTCATGTTGTAAAAAACTGCTGGAATAATAAAGAGCTTGTGACCATTTACAACAAAATGCAAGTTTTAAGTAGATAGATAGAATCTGTTAATCAGTGGTATGAGAGTGTAGTATGATGCTCACCTGGAGTGGCTCCATAATTACAAATGAGGCCATTGACTGGTGAAATCAGGTTGCCAGTCTTTGGATCTGTGGTGACACTCTAAGTTCTACCACAAAGAATGTTGAGAAAATCTATCTTGGCTTAAAATTCAGGAAAGCTGTGTGATGGTATACTGTGAATAAATTTATATATGGCAATGGATTTTTAAAAAAATTTTTTATAATTAACACACAATGTATTATTTGCCCCAGGGCACATGTCTGTGAATCATCAGGCTTACACATTTCACAGCACTTACCATAGCACATACCCTCCCCAATGTCCATAACCCAGTGGCAATGGATTTTTGAAAGGTTGATGAGTTCTAGTTTCGATTTATCTAAAGAAAGCAAATACTTTTGCCATTACAAATTAACATGTTTTACATGGTCTCAGATCTTCAGTCTCCTTATCAGTAAAATGGGAACAGAATACATAACTTGCAGAGTTGTAAAGATTACAGATGATATGTTTATTAACTTTTAAGTCATAGTAGATATTTAGTTATTAAAACCCAGAATTGTTCCCAGTAGAGTCTGAAGTGTTTCAGTACCATGTTGGAACACTAAACTGATTTATTAGAGCATAATGTTGAGTTGAGTACGTTCAGGGGGCAAAAGCTCCGCTATGGTCTGGATATAGTTAGGTCAGCAACATGAATAAGTTAGGGATAACCCTAAACTTGAGGGAAATAACTAGAGATACAGTAAATGTGAATACACACAGCTATGTTACAAAAACCATATAAAACAATAAAGATAGCCAGATCCACATCATACTTGTCACGCCCTCCCCCACTTGCCTGTCACTACTTATTTAAATAGATTTATAGCCAGAGTTAGGGTCTTACTCATTGGAATTCACATTGTTAGTCTTGATGGTGTCCTATTAAGATTTAAGTAGTTTACTGGCTTTGTTCTTAGTATCAAAAATGTGGAACACTTATATTGATGAAGACAAGTTAGTATAACCAATAATGTTTTGGTATCAATTCCAGAATTTAAGCCTCGATGAATGTAAAATAGTTGGCCCTCATAATTATATATGGCCTCTCAGTGAATTTTCAGTCTTTTCAAGTGATATCTTGACTGCCTTACTGCCGTCTGGCATGACCCATTCTCCTAGATTTCTTTAAGTGTAGTTTGTGTCATGAAAACATGAAGTGGAAACCAGATAACATTTCGGTTGTTGGAAATATGAAGTCATTTGGCATTATTACCCAATTTTTCTTACCGCTTCGCTCCATTCAGGAAGTAGACTTTGAGATGGGAAACTTGAGTATAAGCAGAGTTTGCCCTATTGTAAGCCTGCTCTGTAGGCATTGCACTGGGTTCTAATCCACCTGTAAGCAATCTGACTTAATTGGGGAAGAGTAGAAGACTAAGCAGAGGACATAAACGCCTAAAGTTTTTAATTTGAGCACCTGTTAAGGACAAGACACATGGTAACAATTCTCATCACAGATCAGTTTTATCATCTTTTCCTGAAAAGGACAGACCTCAAGTGTCTGAGGTAACACAGCAGGTGGTTAAAGTGGTTAACCCAGGCTTACCTGTTAGAGTCCCCAAATCTTTACTGTGTGATGATGATATCAGTGTAGATACAAGCAATGATTCTTAGCAGCAAAAAAAAAGAAAATACATGCTCTCCTTCTGCCTGGCAACAGTGAAATGGCGTTCTGTTTTTTATCTTTATTGGTAGATATGTCTTGTAGCATTCCATAAAATATTAGAGGTCTAGTTGATTGTGAATTCCTGTAGTAATAGAATTTTATTAGATAATCTGAAATAAGCATTCTTGAAATAGAGCGATAGTACATCCTCAGTGAGTACATAATTTACAAATACATTACCTTTTTAACTTTTTTTTTCTTTTTTTAAAATTTTATGACAGAACACACAAACAGGCAGGAAGGGCAGAGGCAGAGGGAGAGGAAGAAGCAGACTTCCCACTTGAGCAGGAAGCCCAACTTGCAGTTCTATCCCAGGACTGAGCCACCCAGGGGCTCCTACATTGTTACTTTAAATTAATGGTGCAGTAACTCTTGTGATAGAAAGAATTTAGCTGTTAGTCCTTGGTTAGATTGGGTTGAGACTGACAAGAAACACAATTTGTTTCATTCGGCAAATGATTATTAATTGTCCCCTCCCCCCAAGCAGTTAAAATACTGAGTGTAACTGCTACTAAAAGGATAATTGTATGGGGTGTTGTGATGATTAAAAGGTGAATTACTTGGTCTCTGCCCTCAGGAATATGCTAAAAGTCAATATGGTAGTGTCATCAGACAGATACCAATAAAGTACTGTCAGTTTTACTAGGAAGGAGTTCCAGGCTGGGAGATGTGGTCAGATCCTTTTATAAGAGTTGGCATTTGAGTTGGCTGTTGAAGGTTGGAAAAGGTGGTGACAGGTGGAGGGGGCGGAGGCAGGACAGTGCAGCAAAATTCCAGCCAGGAGTAGTCATAGGCAGTGAGAATCAGAACCATAATTCTCTGCTGTCTTACCTTACTGCCTCTTTTCATAGGGAATAGCATATAATTCTCTAAAGACCTTTTAACTAAATACATTTTGCATATAAGATGAATATTAGAATGGGGACCTGCTTCTAGGATAAGTGGTAGGTCTCTAAAACATAGTGGGAATTGGTTGGTTTAATGTTACTTGTGAGACTAATCTATCACAGGGGACTCAGTGAAAATGTAGAACAGCTAATTGACTGTGATTGGCTTGGCCAAAGGGGGAGAAGGCAGATTGCATACACATTACCTAAGCCTACTGGGAAGATCTTTTAGAAAGCATGTGGCCTACTGATGATGGGTCTTTGGGATGTTAATGAAATGTTTCTTTTCCCTTTAAGATTTAGTTTTTTGTTGGTTTTTTTTTTTTTAAGATTTTATTTATTTGACAGAGAGAAAGACAACACAAGTAGGCAGAGAGGCAGGCAGAGAGAGAGGGGGAAGCAGGCTCCCTGCCAAGCAGAGAGCCCGATGCGGTGCTTGATCCCAGGACCCTGAGATCATGACCTGAGTTGAAGGCAGAGGTTTTAACCCACTGAGCCACCTATACACCCCAGGATTTAGTATTTTTTTTAACCTTAATTTATTCCAGTAAACAAAATTAAGTGAGACTAAAATTTGTTGATGGCAAAGCAAATATCTAAAACTAGTTAAAATGTATAAAGTAGCGTATCTGTTTTGTAGAGTAGTTTGATTACTGTCTAAATGGAGAAATACTGCTTTCCCTAAATAATTTGTGGTTCATATAGAAATGATTACATTTTAACCAAATTTTAATTAGGAATTAGGGTGAGAAGGGGTGCCTGAGTGGCTCAGTCGTTAAGTGTCTGCCTTCAGCTCAGGTCATGATCCCAGGGTCCTGGGATCGAGCCCTGCATTGGGCTCCTTGCTCCAAAGGAAGCCTGCTTCTCCCTCTCCCATTCCCTCTGCTGTGTTCCCTCTCTCGCTGTATTTCTCTCTGTCAAAAAAACAAAATCTTTAAAAAAAAAAAAAGGAATTAGGGTGAGAAGAAGTACAGTGTATTTAATCTTTTAATGTTATTTTAACTAATCGTAGTCTTTCCAGAAGTAATTTTCCTGTAATTTCTTTTTCTTCTGTTCATTTTGGATCTGGGTCCCATGAATAGAGATATGACAAAATGGAGAAACAGTTCATGAAAAATGTACATGTAGATGAATAAATTCTTTTTTTTAATGGATGATATCTTTTTTTTTTTTTATATTTATTTGATAGAGAGAGGAGCACAAGCAGAGGGAGCAGCAGGCAGAGGGAGAGGGAGAAGCAGGCTCCCCACTGAGTAAGGAGCCAGATGAGGGCCTCCATCCCAGGACCCTGGGATCATGACCTGAGCTGAAGGGCAGATGCTTAACTGACTGTGCCAGCCAGGTGCCCAGATAAATCGATTGTTGAAGTTTTTTAAACTCGTATTTCTATGCTGAAAGTAAACCTAAAATCTTACCTGCTGGCTTTATTCCACTGATAAACATGATTCATTATAACGCATTTCTTTCGTAATTTATTGTGAAATAAAGTGTCCTTTTAAAGCATAAGTCTAAAGGGGTGATTGTCTGAAACTAGCTTTAGAAATGCATATTGAATATATGATTATGTTTTCTAAAAGATAAGTTATCTTGTTTATATATATCGATAAGTGTAATTTTTTAAAAGATCTTACTAGAGCAAGAACAAGCAGGGGGAGTGGTAGAGGGATGGGGAGAAACAGGCTCCCTGCTGAGCAGCGGCGCTCCATCCCAGGACCCAGAGATCATAACCTGAGCCTAAGGCAGACGCTTAACTGACTGAGCCACCCAGGGGCCCTATACATATATAATTTTAAGATTCATTTATTTGAGAGAGTGTATGCGTGAATGGGGGAAGGGGCAGAGGGGAAGAGAGAACCTCCAGCAGATTCCCTGCTGTACGTGGAGCCTGACAAAGGGCTTGATCTCACAACCCTGAGATCATGACCTGAGCCAAAATCAAGAGTTGGACACTCAACTGACTGAGCCACCCAGGAGCTCCTCTTGTTTAAATATTAAATGATAAAATACTCAGGACTTGTCAAATTGCCTGTATTACCTTGTGAAAGGAAGTGATCATTTCTGTGCAAAGAACTCATTGACAGCAATAGTTAAATGTGCTTAAATTGGTCTGGCTATAAACTGGAGAAGATGCAAAATGAAAAGGAGGATACAAGGTACCATAAGCAGCTCTTTTCTGTGATCTTTTTATTTTTTATTATTTTTTATCCTAACTCTTCTCTCTGGTGGTAACCAGTACTTTACATGGCTTAAAAGGCTAATACCAGTGAAAGAATGCAAATGTAATCGCAAGTTTTGCAAAAATACATTTTTAATCTTTATTGGCTGTTTTCTTCTGACTAGAAATGAGCATTATGCATCCTGAAACCACTAACCTTTTTTTATAAGATTTATTGGAGAGGGAGAGGGAGGGGGGAGGGAGAGAGAATCTTAAGCAGATTCTCTGCTGAGCCACTTGGAGGGCTTGATCCTAGGACCCATGAGATCGTGACCTGGGTCAAAATCATGATTTGGATGCCTAACCGACTGAGCCACTCAGGCACCCCTGAAACCACTAACTCTTAAGTATCCCATGCAGGTCCCCGCCTGTCCTTCCCCCACTCCCTTTTTTGGTAATGTGTTTATATGGCAAGTAGCAAGAATTGATAGAAAGATCCCTTTGAAACTTACCCTGAATCTGATTGTAGAAACTTGGGATAAGTATTGAGTTCTTTTGAATATTTGACAGTGGAAACTTCTGAAACTGAACTTTAGCTTAATTTTTAGTTACTGGATTTTCTATAACTTAGCAATGAACTGGTTACTGAAAGGGTGGCGGGAAGGGGAGGACTTTGCCATTTCACTGTCACTTGAGTTTTGGTGCTGTGATTGGTTTGGATAATTCCACTATTTAGTCAATCTTAGTTGAAACAATATATTTTGCTAGATCATGGTGCTTATCTTTGAGAGGGTAGTTAAAAAACTTGGTGTACCATGGCTTGACACTGGGAATAAGTACAAAAATACTGAGATGTGGAAGTGTGGAAATGTAAAATTTACTACACTACATTGTTCCAAGCTAGTTTGTTTTTTAAAAACCACTTTCCTAGGAGTTTCTCCTGCAACATTCCATTCTATTCCAGGAATAGTTCCTGTTTATTTTTCGACTGTTACATAAGAAGTATAAAATTCATTTGCTTTAGTGGGAGTTTTGCCCCCCCTTTGTAAATAATACCCAGTGAAGGAATCTGTTGTGAAATTCCAAGTAGCCTTGTTTTAAGTGTTAAAACTACAGGAAAATTGAGAAAGAAAAGAATAAAAGAGAGGGAAAAAAAAATGGTCCCGATGCTTTAGATGGTTTTAGCACTTTGGTGTACCCGTTCGTTGTTTTTCTAATATTTTTAACATACTGTATCCTCTAGAAAAAATTTATATCCTGCATTTCTTCTAACATGTCTGCTGTAAAGAGTCCGCAGACAAGTGCTGCAGTATAATTAGGCACTGTTAGATGCTAAAGTACAGAGAGAAAGTTTCTCTTTACTTACCCCTCACTCTCAAAGTACATACTACGGCTTTGTTGTTTTGAGCTATTCTGATTTTATGACCATTAAATAACTTCCATTTGCCCAAAATAAAGTTTATTGGCTTGTAACCATGAAAATGTGTCCATTAAATTAGACCTTGAAGGAGATATTATTATTTCTAATAATGGATGTGCATTGATACTAACCCTGTAAATTCCATCACCCCATTAATAACTGAATAACGTTTGTATTAATCTATATCTTCATAATCTTAGTGGTCTTAAAAATCAAATTATATCAAAATAGGTGTTTTACATTTTTTAACTTTACTATTATTAATAGACATATGATGTCTTGGCATATAGTTGTGTGGCTCTTTTTTAACGAACATATATGTTGGCTTCTTCCCTCAATAATTATCCAAAAATACACTAAAAGGGCAATAAAAGCTAAAAGTAATTTCAAGTAGTTTAACAATGTCATTTTTAATATTTCGAAGATCTAACTGCAGCCATGAGCAGCAATGAGTGTTTCAAGTGTGGACGATCTGGCCATTGGGCCCGGGAATGCCCTACTGGCGGAGGCCGTGGTCGTGGAATGAGAAGCCGTGGCAGAGGTGGTTTTACCTCGGATAGAGGTATTTTTGTCGAATAAAAAATTTTGAAGCACTTCAATGTTTATTAATATCAAGACTGGTCTAATTAGCCAAATTCTTTTTGTTTTTGCCCAAAATAGGTTTCCAGTTTGTTTCCTCATCTCTTCCAGACATCTGTTATCGCTGTGGTGAGTCTGGTCATCTTGCCAAGGATTGTGATCTTCAAGAGGATGGTAAGTATTTAACACTTCTTTTCATACCTTTCTAGAATTTGGAGAGGTGAGCATGTACTATTGCTGCACATAGCATTGGGAAAGACTTAATACCTTTGAGGCTTTGTATTGTATGGCTTAAAACAAAGCAATGTTTTGTAAAAGGTTTTATAGTCTTGGTCTGCTTCTTTTCCTTATTGTTGAAGCCTGCTATAACTGCGGTAGAGGTGGCCACATTGCCAAGGACTGCAAGGAGCCCAAGAGAGAGCGAGAGCAATGCTGCTACAACTGTGGCAAACCGGGCCATCTGGCTCGTGACTGTGACCATGCGGATGAGCAGAAGTGCTATTCTTGTGGAGAATTTGGACACATTCAAAAAGACTGCACCAAAGTGAAGTGCTATAGGTAAGTTAGGGTGTTGTTGGAGGAAGGCTCATGGCAGAGATTATTTTAGATGTGAGTTAGGTATAAATGGAAGGCCTTCTGGACCATTTAGTGAAAGTTGGCTGTGACCAGATGATAATGATTTTCAGCATATGTAACCAGCAGCCTATCTGTACATTAGTCACTATTCTGCCGTCCTGGCTTATGGCTTATGGCAGCTGGACAACTTACACAACTTTGGAACTTTTAATATTTTAAAAATAAGAACTCGTCTGCTGTAATTTGGAGTTTTCAGAGGCATTGTAGAAAACTGTAATTCCCATACACAAATCTTTTATCCTGCAACCAGAAATCTTTGTCTATGGATGAAGCATAACAATAAAATGTACATATTTAAGGTATAAAATTTGGTAAGTTTTGATAAAGTACCTACCAGTGAAATCTTAGGGATTAATTTGTATAAAGGTACATCTCCGGCTCATTCAGAGGAGAGTGCGACTCTTGATCTTGGGGACATGATTTTGAGTCCTACTCTGGGTGTAGAGATTACTTAAATAAAACTTAAGAAAAAGGTTCATCTTGGCCAGTATCATTGTTTTTAGCATTTTGGAGGGGGAGAGAGAATCACTAACAGGTTCCACGCCCATTACAGAGTGGGCCCCATTACAGAGTGGGGCTTGATCTCATGACTGTGAGCTCATGACCTGGGCTGAAATTAAGAGTCAGTCGCTTAACCAGTCGAGCCACCAGGGTGCCCCTGTTTTTGGTGTTTCAGTGTTTTTGGTGGATCTCTTATGGTGAAAATTTTAATTTTATGGCTTAGGCTGCATAGTTGAGTACTTTGTTACCTAATTCCTCCTTCCTCCCCTTAGTTTAGGGGTTAATGAGACTCTTGAGGGAAAAAAATGCATTGCTTCATAGCCATTGCTTTTTGTTCCGCAGTTAACTATTGCTTCAGTACAGTTTTGCGTTTTCTGAGCACATTGTGAAAACTCTCTTTTTTTTTTTAAGGTGTGGTGAAACTGGTCACGTAGCCATCAACTGCAGCAAGACAAGTGAAGTCAACTGTTACCGCTGTGGCGAGTCAGGGCACCTTGCACGGGAATGCACGATTGAAGCCACAGCTTAATTATTTTCCTTTGTCGCCCCTCCTTTTTCTGATTGATGGTTGTATTATTTTCTCTGAATCCTCTTCACTGGCCAAAGGTTGGCAGATAGAGGCTACTCCCAGGCCAGTGAGCTTTACTTGCCGTGTAAAAGGAGGAAAGGGGTGGAAAAAAATCGACTTTCTGCATTTAACTACAAAAAAAAAGTTTATGTTTAGTTTGGTAGAGGTGTTATGTATAATGCTTTGTTAAAGAACCCCCTTTCCGCGCCACTGGTGAATAGGGATTGAGGAATGGGAAGAGTTGAGTCAGACCAGTAAGCCCGTTCTGGGTTTCTTGGATATGTTCCCATGTAGGAGGTAAAACCAATTCTGGAAGTATTTATGAGCTTCCATAAATAACTTTAATTTTAGCATAATGATGGCCTTGGATTGTCTGACCTCAGTAGCTATTAAATAACATCAAGTAACATCTGTATCAGGCCCTACATAGTGGGAGTAAACAAAATAAAAAGACAAACGTGTGTTAATGGCTGTGCGAGAAAAATCGGGATAAAGGCCTAAACAGGAACAACTTCATCACAGCGTTGATGCTGGATATACATAAGGTGATGGCAAAGGTTTAGAACACATTTTTTCAAAGACTAAATCTAAAACCCAGAGTAAACATCTATGCTCAGAGTTAGCATAATTTGGAGTTATTCAGGAATTGCAGAGAAATGCATTTTCACAGAAATCAAGATGTTATTTTTGTATACTATATCACTTAGACAACTGTGTTTCATTTGCTGTAATCAGTTTTTAAAAGTCAGATGGAAAAAGCAACTGAAGTCCTAGAAAATAGAAATGTAATTTTAAACTATCCAATAAAGCTGGAGGAGGAAGGGGAGTTTGACTAAAGTTCTTTTTGTTTGTTTCAAATTTTCATTAATGTATATAGTGCAAATGCCATATTAAAGAGGGGAATGTGGAGGACTAAAAGCTGACAGTTTGGACTTTTCTTTGTGTACTAACTCAGTCATGTCTTCAGTAATGAAAAATAGCTATTATAAGGAAGCATAGGCTTTAGATCCTTTGGTGTTCTGTTTTGCAGGGATATAAAAAAATTGTCTTTGTAACCCATTACAGTGCTGCCCTTTAGCTCTATGTTCATTCTCGATAGTTTTAATGCCATTGTTTTGTTTTGTTTTTAAGATTTTATTTATCTCTTTGACAGAGGGCACAAGTAGGCAGAGAGGCAGGCAGAGAGAGGGGGAAGCAGGCTCCCCGCCGAGCAGAGAGCTGGATGCGGGGCCTGATCCCAGGACCCTGAGATCATGACCTGAGCCAAGGGCAGAGGCTTTAACCCACTGAGCCACCCAGGTGCCCCGCCATTGTTGTTTTAACATTTAATATTTTTCCTAGGTATCACAAGGATGTGAAATGTTAGATTTCTTGTTTTTCTAAGATTTGTTCTAGAGTTGAGACAAACCTTAGAAATTACTTGGTTTAATGAATGAACTCACTGTATACATGAGTTCAAAGCTTATATAAGCATACATAAGTGGAAGCTTAACTTGCTTGAGAAATGTACAGCTACTTAGTCTAGAACCTACTCAAGTATCCCTCCCACCCTATGTCCTCTTTTTTTTTTTGTTCCCCCCTCACACTAAACTATAGTTAGTGGTTTATGCATTCCCAACTTAGTTTATTTTTTTCCCTTCACACTGCCATGTGATTCTTCACATTGGATATTTATTGTTTTTCATCCCCAGGTAGTCAATTTGTGATCTATACCATTGCAGGGTTAAGATGTTGGTGTCTGAGCTATGCTGTGCTAATTCCTACTTGGTCTAATTAATAGTCAAAAGCGGGCAAAATAAAAAGTGTGAAGCCCTGACATGTAGGTCCTTTAACTCATGAATACAAGCTAACAAGTTTCTTTCTCCTTTGATATTTATACTGAGCAAATGATATATGACCTGTTTTCAAAGGCATCACTGTTAAATGTAGATGCAGGTTTGGGGGTGGTACACATGGGGTTATTTTCCCCCCAAGGTTTCCAGCCTCAAGTTGGAAAACCTAGCAAGTGAGATATTTAGAACCGTTTTGCGCCACACAACAACACACAACACGTTTTGTTCTTTGTCCTGCATTTGTAGTACCTAGGAGCCTTTTGTTTAAAGCCCTTTGATAACACGTAACTGAGGGCCTATTCACAGGCCACGAAAGTGTTCTTTCGTAAGGTTGCATTTAATTGCATTGATCTTGGTGACTGAGCAAGTACAACGTGAAAATACGTGTAACTTAGGGAATTCAAGCTAATTGCTGAGAGCCAAAGAGCAGTTTTCCTGTAGCAGTTAAGGATTTGTTGTAAGACTTTTTTTTTTTTTTAAGATTATTTTATTTATTGGATGGGGGCTGAGGGAGAGAATTCTCAAGCGGACTCCCCACTGAGTGTGGAGCCTGACACTGAGCTCAGTCCCAAGAATCGGACACTCAACCAACTGAGCCGCCCAGAAGCCCTGTTTTTAAGCCTTGGTTTTAAGCAACTTTTCGAAAATCATTTTCAGATTGTAAGTAGTATTGCCTTAATAGGTGAGTGGTTCTGTCAAAAGGGAGGTTTGGTTGGGATTTAGCAGCTTTCACTTTTGGGTAAGAAACCAATCCCCTGTTTCTGTAAGGTCTGAGATTCCTATGCCTGCAAGGTAAGGGCAAGAATTTCTCTTGTAACAAGGGTTGAGGGGATGATGGAAAGATAAGTGGAGGTGCTACAATACTACATTGTCTAACGTTTTCATCTTTGCATCCCTGTTAAGTTTTGCTGCCTTTTTGCATACTTCTAGAATGGTTGTTTCTCAGCCTCTTGAAGCTGCTACAACAGGACTTAAATGGAGTGGATCAGATGGAGTTCTTGCCTACAAACTTATTTTGAATAATTTAATAAAGAATAGTTAAAAGAATAATCCATACATTAAGGGGCGCCTGGCTGGCTCAGTAGAGCATGCAACTGTTGATCTTGAGATCCTGAGTTCAAGCCCCACATGAGGCTTCGGAGCTTACATTTAAAAAAATAGGTCATGCTCTTGGGGTCTTGAGCTCAAGCCCCACGCCCTGCTCTACACTGGGCATAAAGCCTGCCTAAGATTCTCTACCTCTACCTCTGTCCCCATGCCCATCCCCCTGCTCATGCATGCGCTCTCAAAATAACATTCAAATTGAACATTGCATCTAACTTAGATATCCATAGCAAAGCTACATTATTAAGTAGGTTTTTAAAAAGATTTTGAGAGAGCACGAGAGAGAGAACATGAACTAGGGGAGAGGCAGACTCCCTGCTGAGCAGGGAACCCAATGCAGGCCTCAATCCCAGAACCCTGGGATCATGACCTGAGCTGAAGGCAGACACTTAAGCAACTGAGCCACCCAGGCGCCCCTATAGTAGTATTTCATTTTTATTTATTTATTTTAATAGTAGTATTTTAAAATGTTAATTTCAGTGGTCTTTGAAACTATTTTATTGAAGATTTATTTTAGAGTGAGCAAGGGTGGGGTCAGTGAGACTCAAGCAGAGTCCCCACTGAGCACAAAGCTGGGGATCTTGACCTGAGCTGAAATCAAGAGTCCAGATGCTTAACTGACTGAGCCACCTAGGTGTCCCTGCTTTGACACTTCAAGGACAACTGAAAAAATTTCCTTCCTTTCCCTACAGCAGATAAGTCAAGAATTCTCTTCCCTACCCAATCAATGTGCTGTATTGCAATGAAGAATTAACAGCGATGGTGTTAATGTAGTGACACTGGTTTTAATTTTAGGAGTCCACTGCTGGACTGTACTACAATGTATGAACATGCTTTTGATGAGTAGCATAGGTCTTTGGGGTAGTTGGCTTCCAGAAAACATTTAGATTATGCTGTCTGATACAGGTTCACTTGTAACCCTCTCTACTTTAAGTGCCAGAGGTAAAACCTTGAGATTTGAGGGGAGTTAAGTTTTTAGTGCATATTTGTCTTTTACCATCTGTCTCTATCCATTTTGGATGTGTTTGCCTTAATATATATGAGTATTTGTTGTAATCGTCTTAAGTCAAACCTCCAAGATGCTGAAAATTCTTTAAAAGATTTGGGGCAGGTATTTGTGGTGGACTTTGGTATGTCATAGTAAGCATTAAACATTGCATTTCCTGTGTGCAACCTGAAGTATTGGGGACTACTGTTGTGAGTCTTGTGTGCTTGATGTGAAGAGCAAGTAACTGCTGAAGCAGTGGAGAAGTGTGAATCTTAGCAACAGCCTCATGGCTGGGAGCTAGTAACTAACCTCTAGAATTAGACATGCAGGCATTTGGCTCTAATTTGTCTAGGTCGTCCTAAGCTATCACTATTTTACAAGCTTCCAGATGATTCTCAGGTACCACTGGATTGAAAACCATTGGTGTCAGTAACCAAGGTCATAGCCCCGGTGGTGTAGTTGGAATTTGAGAACATAGTCCTGTGCTTATGCTCTTAATTACAGTGGTTTGTGTGTAATTATCCTTTCTTGCTTGCTTTAGAATGGAAGGAACATTCATTACACATAACTGCTTCCCACCTGTCCATTTTCAATCCCACAACAAACCTTTACAAGGAACTTCACTGCTATCTGTAATCTTCTAGTAAATGTTTTGATAGCAAGCCACAGTGTTTTACCTCCTTAGGTAGCTGGTACGTATCCGAACACAAGGACGGTGGTAATGTTTTCTTAAAAGTAACAAGCTTGTCTTTTTTGACTTAATTTCTTACTTTCACTTTGTAAAAACATCCTTTTCTAAATGGGCCCAAAGAGATCAAGGCAATTCTGTTGAGTAGTGTGGGTGCGTTTTCATCTTGATCCTTCGTGGTTCTTGGTTTTCAGCATTGAAGTTTTCATTGAGGTTACTCTGCAGCATGGCCCACCAACCAAGGCCTAGAACCTGACTACTCTGGTCTCCCCAGAGAACATTGCTAACTGACCAAATTTAGGCAGAAGTAATTCGGTGGCAGAGAGAGGTCATTCAGTGAGTTTTTCCACTTGACTGAGATGGACTTCTTTCCTAAGTGTTGCTACTTCATTGCTTTGCCTTCACAGAGTAACCATCCTTTGCCCTTCGGTTCATTTCAGATATTCTTAGTTGCAGTTAGTATGCCCTCTTGTGCCCCCAACAATGAAAGTCATTGGAGAGGTGTTAGGACAGTGGGACCTCAAAGTGGATGCAAGTGGGATGGAATGGGGGGAACAGTTCCCTGGAAGGAGAATGGGGAACTCCAGTCCTTCTGCCTACTACATTTATACTTCCTGGAGCAGGCCACAAAGATGTATGCAACAGGCACATGTACTTGATGTTTGATGCTTAGTTGACACACCTAACATTTCTGAGGCAGTCTTATACATTGGAACTCTTAGGAGCTTTCTAATCAAGAATTGATTATACCTAGTTGAATGGTTCAAAGTCAAAAGGCTTTTGGCTGAATTAGGTATAATGCTCCTTAGAGGAATGGCATTCATTCAGTGTTTCCAGGTGGTATTTTTAATTTGGAAATGTCAGAAACTATTTGTGCGGATTATATGGTGTAACACAGATGAGGTGACACTCTTCAAGCTATGGCCGTTTGCTTGTCTGCTAATGTTTTTGGGTGATAGTTTCCACACAGCGAACCTGAACCGATAGGGCAAGAGGTCAGAGCTCATAGTCACAGATTCTTTTTTTTTTTTTCTGAGTAGGACAAAAATTTAGAGGCAAGATTTTTTTTACATTTTTAAACCATACAGCTGAGGGCTAAAACAGAAGCCAAAAGTTACTTGTTATTGACTTTCAAACCTTTGCTGATTCTCTATTGTGAATGGAAGAGAAAGTCAATTCACTCTAGTGGTTTTTGTGCCAAATTTCAGAATTAGATCACAGTTATCCTAGCTGCCAAGTTTATATCGACTTTTTACAAAATTGCTTCATTAACAGGTTTCCGAATCAGATCAGCCAAAAAATGCCTTGGAATTGGAATATTTGCAAAATGATAAGTAATAATGTATGGAGGAAACACAAATTGGATTTCATTTTAACTTATTCTTTCTGGGTCAGGATCCAAATGCTCTATATTGCATTTGGTAATGTCTCTTAAATCTGTAAGTTGCCTGTCCTTTTTGGAAAAAAACAAGTTGAGGAATTCCTAATGACTTGCATTTAGTTGGTTGTATGCCTGTAGTGTTGTCTCATATGGTTTTATCTCCCAGAGTTTAGTAGTAGTCAAGTCTAGAAGCTTGATTATATTTTGATTATTTTTTTAGGCTAGGTACATCATAGGGGGTGCTGTGTATGTCCTGTTGCTTCACATCAGGAGGTACATAATGTCAGATTGCCTTACTTCTGGTGATAACTAGTCTTGATTAGTAGGTTCAGGTGATTTCAGTGTTTTCTATTATAAAGTCTTCCGTCAGCCTTGCACCACATGGTTTTAGCAGCCACGAATGATCAATAGATCTCTACCAATAGATCTCTACCAATAAAGAACAATTAGTGAAATGACCTTAAATACTTAAGAACACAAGGCCAGGATAGAAGACCCCAGGAATTAAGGTGTGTGACTTCTAAATGCTGGCCAAGTTATCTTGCACTTTCTCCCCCAAGGTCTGTTGGTACTGCAGTACCCGGGCCTCCAAAAACCTGATTTTAGCTGCAGGGCTTTGCCCATTTTGGGGACCATAGCATCATGCAACCAGTATAGGCTGTGGTGTCAGACTTCACTAGAATCTACTCCAAGTCAGCTTTTAGCTTATATTTGAAACAGCAAGTAGCTCTAAGCTCCGGTTTCCATAATTATAAAGTGAAAAAAAACCCAAAAACTTGTATTTTGCAGGATCACTTTGATGGATTACACGAAATGTTATTCGTAAAGGGCCTACCACTTACTGGAATAATAAATGGTACTTACTGTTTTTATGCAAACTTCCTACAGTGCCACCAGATTGTTTGTATGCCACCTTGAGAGGAATACCTCACAGTATGTTTGGCAAGTCTGAGATAAGGCCTGGTTGAACCAGTTCGGGGACACTTTTAATGCAGGCCATTAACTCCAGAGCCTTTGGAAGGCAGCAGATGGTGATATGAATGAAGCTAGTCAGCTGGGAGATGGAGAAGGTGGTGCTATAGAGAACTGGAGAAGAGCCCATGTCCCTCTGGGGACAATAGCTACTTGGCTCCTCTTAATTGAGAGATTGTCTAATGCTTTGGTGCATGGAGGAGCAGTCTACTATTTTAAACTTTGTGTAATACATACTCTGTTAAACCTGAGGAACATTTTGAAAATCAGTTTTTTTTAGGCATTTTGATCTTGATTCTAAGTTTGTTCTAAATTTGAATTTTGATTACAAATTTAATCTGGCTTTGAAAATTTGAAACAGAAACACTACAAATACAATAGTTTAAAGTTTTGTTTATAACTTTAAAATTTTCTGCCTTTGTGATGTTCCAATCATACACCTTCCTAATGATTTTAATTTTTTTTTAAGTTTAAGTAACCACCACACCTAACATGGGGCTCGAACTCACGAACCCAAGATCAAGAGTCGCACGCACCTTTGACTGAGCCAGCCAGGTGCCCCAGGATTTTATAATTCTACCATATTACATTTTTATACTTGTTCTGGAGTATAAACACTCTCAGACCCAAGAGAAAAAGGATACCATCTCATCTCGGGTTATCAGTATGGGAGTTTCTGGTATTTTGGGCTGATTAACCCTAGATTAGGATACAAGTCCAAAGATGATTAAAGTCTGAGATTTTGCAAGTGAGGTTGAATTCTCTTTAACAGTTTCTCCTAGTATGGTCGTTAGGCAACAGGTCTCCCAATCCCTATCTTTCAAGCACATTTAAAAATGGACCCTTTTTCCCAGAAACAAAGTATTCTTGAAATATTTTTTTATTAGACTGCAGGTGTTGATCAGACCTTTCTGTTCTTTGTATAGTTTATAAGTTTATAAATTTTCTGGATTGTTTAGCTGATCTTGGACATTTTCGTGCTCGCTTCGGCAGCACATATAAAAATTGGACATTTTTAATCAATTTTTCACAGGTGAAAAGTACACTTATTAAGAATACATCTTTATAATAAGTACTTTCTGTGTAACAAAAAGTTCCCTTAGCAGAACTCCTTCATGTTTATATCTTTGCAACTAATTTTTGTACACTTTTAACTTTTCTTAGCAAAATTATGAACTCATGGGCTTTTACAAATTCCATTATTTTTTTTAAAGATTTTACTTATTTATTAGAGGAGGAGGGGAGGGCCAGTGGGAGAAGGAGAGAGAATCTCAAGCTGAGCGGGGAGCCCAAGGACGGGCTTGATCTTAAAACCCTGACATCATGGCCTGAGGTGAAACCAGGAGTCCAATGCTCACCCGACTGTGCCGCCCAGGCACCCCTCATTTTTGTTATTTTATGCTCATATTGTCACATCTTATTTTCTGCTAAGGACAGAGTTCTACAAGATCCATTCGGGGGTCTTCTTGCCCTGGGATAAGGAATCAATCACTGTGTTAGTTCCCTGTTGATGTTATAACTTCATCACATCCCAAAAGAACCTTTGCCATGTACAGTAACATTCACAGGTGTTGGGAATTAGGACATGTACATCTTTGGCAGGGTATTATTCTTCCTTAGTCTGGACTCTGGCCCCTAAAGATTTCATAGCCATCTCACATGCATCCCAGCGTCACCCAAAGTGTCAACCACTGCACAGCATCAAAGCAACATTTCTAAGTCCTGGATCCAAATTCCAAGTCTCATTGTCTGAATCAGGTATAGGTGAGAGCTGGATATGATCTATTCTGGGGTGAAATTCCTCCCCATCTATAGTTTGGTTTTAAGTTATCTGCTCCCAAAAGTCAATGGTAAAATAGGTATAGGACATTAGTAACAGATATGGCCCTTCAAAATGGGAGGAACTAGAAAGGAAAAGGGAGTCACTGGTCTCAATTTAAAAATCTAGCTGGGCAAACAGTATCAGGTTTTAATGCTTGAGGGTATTCTTCAGGCTCAAGCTGACCTCCCAGGAGCCATCCTTTTTTTTTTTTTAAGATTTTTTTTTTTTTTTTTTGGACACGATGAGCACAAGCAAGGGGAGCGGCAGGCAGAGGGAGAGGGAGAAGCCCGCTGAGCAGGGAGCCCAATATGGGGCTCAATCCTGGGACCATGGGATCAGGACCCAAGCCAAAGGCAGATGCTTAACCAACTGAGCCACCCAGGCACCCCTAGCCCTCCCTTTTTCATGAAGGGTAGCACTTGTTTATAGCTGAATAGTTTTTTGTTTTGTTTTTTTCAAAGACTTTGTCAGAAAGAGAGTGAGAAGGCGTGAGCACAAGCAGGGGGAGCAGCCGGCAGAGGGAGAAGCAGGCTTCGTGCTGAGCAAGGAACCCGATGCGGGACTAGATCCCAGGACCCCAGGATCATGACCTGAGCCAAAGGTAGACACTTAACTGAGCCACCCAGGTATCCCAATTATAGCTGAATGGTTTTATCAGCTTGTTTCCTGCATATAAAATTTTGGGAATTCAACAGCCTTCTTTCATTTTGTTCTTTTTATGTCCGTCAGAGTCCCAAGTTGGCAGTGTTCTGGTGTAAAATTCTCAACCTTGTGGGTCTTCTGTGTTTGTCATGGGAATTCACTTCATTAGACAAGAGGCTCCTCCACAGAACTTTCCTGGATAATTCCATCTCTGTCCTGGGTTTTGCTGCAATGTTTGAAAGGATTCATGAGTCACATACCTAATCTCTTACCCTATCTCCATGGATGAATATTCTGACCTTTTGATCATCCTGAGGCACTAGAAAAAGGTGGTTCAACCACACTCAGCTTTTTCTCCAGAGCACACTTCCCAGTGAATCTCCTAATTTTAGCATCTTTTGCAGTGTGGATAAGCTAAGATTTTCTTAAATCATCAAGTTCAGGTTCTGTTTTAACAGTACTTCCTTAGGTTATCTCTTTGTTCTTGCATTTTACTATAAGCATCAAAAAGAAACCAGAAAACCCTCTTAGCTAAATATCCAAGTTTGTCGTATACAAATTCCACCTTCCACATAACTGTAGGATACAACTCAGCTACGTTTCTACCATATAAGGATTCCCCTTTCTTCCAGTTTCTGATAACATTCCCCAGTTCCTTCTGAGCCCTCACCAGCAGTGCTTTTAGTCCCCATATTTCTATTTATGTATTCTCTAAGATACAGATTTTCTCTGTTGAGCTCTTCACTTCCTTCTGAGTCCTTACTAGCAGAGTTGTTAACATCCATGTTTGTACTAACAATCTGTAGAAAGCATTCTAGGTTTTCTCTATCATCCCCATAATTCTTCCAGCCTCTGTCCATTGCCCAGTTCCAAACCACTTCTACATTTTAACATGCACTGACCTAATGTTAGATTTTTTTAATAAAGATTTTATTTATTTATGCGGGGCTCAATCCCAGTACCCTGGGATCATGACCTGAGCCAAAGGCAGATGCTTAACGACTGAGCCACCCAGGTGCCCCGAACATTAGGATGTTTCACTTGCATTTTTCTTTAAGTAGGCTCCACACTCAGCATGGAGCCCAATGCGGGGCTTGAACTCAAGACCCTGAGATCAAGAGGTAGATGCTTAACCAACTTAGCCACCCAGTCTTTTTCACCTGTATCGACAGTTACTGTGCAGGAAGAAGCTCAGTGTTGCCTCATATCAGGATTTCTGTGTGAGATTTTTCAGTTTTAAAACACGATAGAAGGGGCGCCTGGGTGGCTCAGTGGGTTAAAGCCTCTGTCTTCGGCTCGGGTCATGATTTCAGCGTCCTGGGATCGAGCCCCATGTCGGGCTCTCTGCTCGGCGGGGAGCCTGCTTCCTCCTGTCTCTCTGCCTGCCTTTCTGCCTACTCGTGATCTCTCTCTGTCAAATAAATGAATAAAATCTTAAAAAAAAAAAACAAAAAAAACACGATAGAAGTCAAAAGCAACCCTGTAGGCCAAATTCAGCCTCCTGGTCAGTTTACAATTGTCATGGAGATTAGTGACGTGATCTAATGATAGGTCACAATTGTGGATGCATAGATAAATAAAATATTTATGATTGATACTGGGATGTAAGTACAGAAAATCTTAGCACTTTTACAAAAGGCTGTTCAAATTTACAGGCTGGCTAAGAAACACAGCATAAGTTGGGCCTGTTGGCATACACAAAAAATGCAGTACAATGCTATTGTCTCTGTTGCCTTGCTCATTTGGCTACCCTGTCTCATGAGCCAGACCTATGGGGCGGAGTTAATAAAGCAAGATAGGATTCCAGTAGGGCAAAGCCTGTAAATCTTGAATTTGCTGACTTAAAGGCCAACAGAGGGACGCCTGGGTGGCTCAGTTGGTTAACCGTCTGCCTTCGGCTCAGGTCGTGATCCCAGGGTCCTGGGATCAAGCCCAGCATCAGCTCCCTGCTCAGCGGGAGCCTGCTTCTCCCTCTCCCCGCCCCCCAATTCCCCTGCTTGTGCTCTCTCTCTCTCTCTCACAAATAAATAAAATCTTAAAAAAAAAAAAAAAAAAATGCCAAGAGAGCTTTTACAAAGCCCCGGAGCCTGGCGGACTACATAAGACTTGGGTAAGGCCACATAATAGATGTGACTTGCAGATCATGGGGGTTTTGGTTTTAAAATAATTGAGAACTTTACATAGATCTGTTCTGAGCACCTTATATATAGTTGTCTCTTTTAACAACAGCTCTGTAAAGCAAATGTCCCAATTTCACAAATGAGGAAAAATGAAAATAGGTAAATACTATTATGACAATTTCACAGACTAGAAATTAAACACAGAGGTTAAGTCATCTAAGGCTGTCTAAATTGTCTCAAATGAAGAGGCATAAACGGGATTATTCGGGTAGCAAAATGGAGGAAGGGTGCTGCAGAGAAGGAACGATACCAGCAAAGACAGGATCAGTGTGCACAGAGAAAGGAAGGACATTAGCAGACTGTGGCAGATGAATAGTATAATCAGGATGTTTTTAGTTTTAGGTAATGGTAAATCTGACTCTTACTGGTTTCTCTACTAAAGAGAGTTTATTGGTCTATATAACTGAAGACTGAGCAGTGGGCTTCAGGCAAGGCCTCATTCAGCAACTCACTGATGTCACCAAATACTGAGTCTTATCTTGGGAGTCCTAGAGTGGCTGACAGCAGCTTCCGGTATTAACATTTGTTCTGACATCCACCCAGCATTGCAGCTGAAGTCCAGAGACCCACTCTGGGTCAGCCTGGATCTTAAGCCCACCAATCAATCAATATTCATAGGGAGATGGCATGGATTGTTTAGCTTAACCTAGCTTTCTTATTCTGTTCTTAAAGCTGGGCATGTAGTTCCCTTCTCCTGAACCGTAAGATTCCCAAATGGAATTCAGGTAAGTGGGTAGGGATAACGAATGCTGGAAGGACAATCAATATAGGTAACAACTCATGAACCCTGTTTCATATGACCTCTGCATCCTAGCGTCAGGGATTTAATGGATAAAGATACAGAAGTCGGAGAAACTTATGTCTCAGAAAAACTCATTTGAGTGAGGAATGACCTTGTTTGTTTGGGACCAACAAGCTTTGTTACGTGGTACTTATGGTAAAGGTTAATAAAGGTAATAAAAGACCCCTAAATGCAGCAGCTTAAACAAGACTATGTTTATTTTTCTCTCATTTTACAGAGCTAGAAGTTCCACAGTTGTGAGGTGACTCTGGCATTCTCGCAATTCTTCCATTTCTGAGTTCAAGGCGCCTGTTGCCATAGTTGTCTCTCAGCGGGGAAGGGCAAGGGCAAGGGGAAAGGCATGTCCATACTTTTCATGACACTGCCTAAGTGGCGCACATTCCTTCCATTCAATTCCCATTGGCTATTATATAATCACAAACCCACGACTAGCTGCCAGAAACGTTGTAAGATGGAGTCTAGTTGGGTGGCCAAATGTCCACCTAAAACTTTAAAGGAGACAAGTTGTCCTTATCATGGTTCAGGATGAGATCCTGGTGTCTATTCTTTCAAGTACTTGTCTGTCCTGCCTGATCCTGAACCACATGTCAGCTGCCTTCCCCCCGCTGGCTTGTGTCTCAGGCTGGAGCTGAAGTGCTCACCATTGGTTAGGTCTTCTGGAGAGGAAGACACCACGGCTCAAGCTCCATGCTTGAAAAGGGAGAGCTGCTGTTACTGGCTTAATTTGCTACCGTCCTTCACCTGAATTCCACACGACAGCTCTGGACACCATACGGGAGCAGCCCCCAGAACCATACTCACTTATCAAGTGGCCTCTCCCGTGTTCCTGGATCCTTGTCTAAGGATCATCTAATCCTAGCAGTATACTCATCACACACTGACCGCATCTCTCTGGGGAGTGACACACATACCACCTCTCTAACCAACCTCCTCCTCTGTAAGTAGCTTTTTCTTCCTCGGGCCTTACATTTCTTATTTTAAAAAAGAGCGACTTCAAGTACCGGTCCAACTCTGATGAGCCCCGCGATTCCAGAAGAGGTCGGAAAAAGTAAGGCCCCACGCAAATGACAGGAAAACGCGAAGGATTTACGAAGCCCGGCCAGTTCGAACTCCTGGAGAGCACTCGCTCTGCTCTGCCCAAAGAGGCGTTTCAGCGCCCGCTAGCTGGAGTCTGCGCCTTCCACTTCTGGAGCTGCCTAGCCTCTTTTGCGCAGGCTGGGTTCGGCTGGGTTCAGCTACCACAGTCCTCTGGGAGGACTTAGTTCGTTCAGAGGCATGAGGACGAGCGACTTCCACAAGGTCATGCTTGCTCTCACCAGAAGAAGCAAAAAGGGGGACGGAGGGATGCGACCTACAGTATCAACCGTGACCCCAAACTGCAGCAGGTATCGCCGGCTTCCACAGTACCAATAATTAACGCGAGAAAATTTCCACTTGTTATCGCGAGAGCAAAACCAGGGGCTGAGGCCAAACAAGTCAGTCTCACTACGCAAGCGCAATTTTGCCAACATCCGCCCGCCCCGCCCATTCTTCGTACGCGCGTATTGGTGCAACGCCAGGCGCCAAGGGAGGGCCAGCCTTACAGGAGCGCGCTCGCGTTTCCTCCTCCCCTGTGTCAATTCTCAACTTCACTTCCGACCCCCTACTTCCGGTCCTTCCCATTTGTCCTTCCGACAGGAAAATCGGCGGTGCCATCGCCTAGAGTATTTCTGTTCCCTCCAGGGTGGGCCTCGCGGGAGGCGGTGAAGCTCCGGGGGCTGGGGCCCCGCTGCCCCAGGGCGGCGCCCTCGCTCAACCATGGTGAGTTGGGTGGGTGCGTGGTGGAAGGGGCGAGCGCGCGGGCTGTGAGGGCTCCTGGCCCCATTCGGGGTGCTCATGATGTAGGCGCGCAGCCGGGCATCACTGCAGGCTTCAGGCTCTTGGGCTGAAGGTTTTCTTCCTCCTTGCTTCAGGTGTCAGAAGTTGGGGGAGGAAACGGGAATCTCGGGAGCGGAGGAGTTACCTTCTCCGGCAGTGTTTTTATGTCGTTCAAGCGCTTTGAGTTAGCGCTCGGGAAAAGTAAGGCATGGAGAGGCGCGAGGACCGGCTCCAAGTGGCGTGGGCCCACTTGTTTGTCCCCAAGTCCCATACGGGAGATGAACAGCGGTTGTGACAGTATGTTTCTGGGTTATTTGATTTATGTGTTCTCGGTCTCCCTCATGAGATATAAACTTCACGAGGGCAAGATCTTTTCACCATTGCTTTCTTAATATGTAATACGGCGTCTGGCACGTTGTAGGTGTTCAGTAACGATTGAATGGATGGCATAGTGTTATTGCATGAGGGTGTGATCTCTGTGGTCTGGAGTGTTTTGTTGGCTTCTCCATTCGTTCAATAGCGCTCACAAGTAAATGTGAGAATGAATATAGCGCTGGTACGAAGAAGTTGCTCATACATTTTGGTAACCATAATATTTTCATGAAGTGAAGCCTCCTTAAGAAGCACACGACGCAGTAATAAGGTTGTAGATGTTTTGCAAGTTCTTGTAGATTGAGCCCAAGATCCGAAGAAGAAGAGAAACCAGTGGGCTAGAAGCAGCCCTTTCTATGGGAGAATATGCCCCAAATTCCTGCTTCGTACTGCCCTGCTTAGCCTTGAGGCTCTTCCTTTCTGAACTCTAACAAGCATAGGGAATCCTTCTCTCCATTCCCTAGCAGGGGAGAGGGATCCCTGGGCCTGGATATTTCTGGGTACAGGAGTTGTTGGTTATTTTGTAACACTCTCACCATCAAACATTTGTATTTGTGGGCTTACATTACCGTGGGTACATTCCCTTATCACATTGATTCATTGTTTGGGGAGGGGGAAGTTCCAATAAGGCCCCTCAAGAAGACGACTCATGGCTCAATTGCTAACATTTACCATGGTGTTTTAAGCATCGAGTAAGCATTGAGAAACATTAAATTAAATACTCAGAATCTCTAGGATTTAATGAAATAGGTAGGACACTGCCTCAGCCTTCAAGATGATGGCTTCCCCTGGGAAGGCTGCTCTGTTTTATTCCTTAGTAGATAATGTGTTCATGTATCCACCAGGCTTTTGCCAAGTTTATTTTTTTGTGGTCATTGAAAGGGAGGACCAGAAAGGATACTTAAATTGAGCTCGCTTTTGCTGAGTATAAACTGCATACCTGATGTTTTCATGTATTTTTCTTAAGTCATCATGACATTTCTATGAGATAAGAGGTATGATCCCTATTGTAAAGATGGGGAAACTGAGAGACTACTTCTCAAGGATGGTAAGTGGAAGAGCTGAGAGTAAAATTCAAGTCCCTGACTCAGCAAGTACTCTTTTCTACTTATACTACAACCCAGAAAACATGTTCTATGCTTAACACTGTGTTTCAGGGACAGTTGTCTTGACACTAGTGTGACAATACTTACATAAAACTCAGTTTGGAAAAAAAAACAAACTCAGTTCGGAAAAGCCAGTCATTTCTTCCTCAAATTCTGCTGCCAGGAAACAGACAGTTGGGATGCCGGGTGGAAAGGACCACGGTAGTTATAAACCCAGAAAAAAGGTAGCAGCCCCATTGGGAAGAAGGAGCCACAGAAGAACTTTCTGGGATGGTGATGACACAGGTGATACATTTTGAAGGTTGGATAGGAGTTAGCAGATCCAAGAGGGTGGGGACAGTGGAGAGGTAAAGATTTTAGGTGGAGGGAGCAGTGTAAGTAAAAGTCACAGGATTTGGACATCTTTTGATTTTGTTGTTCTTACAGTGTACATATACTAGTTCATACGTTATGCTTGTGACTGTCCTTGTGATACTTTTCTCTAAAAAGTACATGAAAAAAAGGGTATTTTAAACATGAGCATTTTTCTTCCCTTCTCTCTTAGGCCCGAAATGCAGAAAAGGCCATGTAAGTATCAACTTAATTTTGTCTGTAAATTTTGTGTTACTTAATTCCCACCACAGGGCTCATTTTGTGTTTGGTCCTTTTGGTATGTTTCTTTCTCTACATGTGTTAAAATAGTATTCCTATATTTGCTGTTTGATTTCCCCATTAGTGTTTTCTGACAGATCCCAGAACTTACACTGGATAAACATTAGTTCACTTGGGGATGGTGCAGGGGCTGTGAGAGTGACAACTGGGCACCCCATGATATTAGTCTTTTAACATCCGGATGTGTTGCTCACCACAGTGGTCTGATGCTTAGAGTTTCCCATAGTCCTTACATCCAGTGTAAGTAAAATAGTTACTTGCATGTTCAGGAACACCAATGGCTTTTTTTTTTTTTTTTTTTTTTTTAAGATTTTATTTATTTATTTGACAGAGAGAAAGAGATCACAAGTAGGCAGAGAGGCAGGGAGAGGGGGAAGCAGGCTCCCTGCTGAGCAGAGAACCCGATGCGGGGCTTGATCCCAGGACCCTGAGATCATGACCTGAGCCGAAGGCAGAGGCTTTAACCCATTGAGCCACCCAGGAGCCCCAGACCAATGGCTTTTTTAAGTCCCAGTGTTGGAACATGGAAACCCATAACTTCACTGTGGTGTCTTAATCTCTTTCACATGCTCGTGTATGCTCTCTTTTTTTAAATGAATAATTATTATGAAAGTGTATATAATAATATATATATATGAGTCATATTAATGAATACCTTACATGATGGTCATGAGTAGATCTGCCCCGTCTAGGAACTTGGGTGACAAATCTGTGAGTAGTATCTAATGGAGTCTTCTCTCTTCCTGGTAGGACGGCCTTAGCAAGATTTCGCCAAGCTCAGCTGGAAGAGGGAAAAGTGAAGGTTGGTGTAACTCTTCCTCATGAACTATAAAGACTCAAGACCAAATGTGGTAAAACTCCCTCCTGAGCAGACTAGATTTCCTATTTCTTGTCTGTACTTGCTGACATTCTTAGGAGTCTATACACTTGAGTTCTAGGTGTACCTCCCTCTAGCTGGGGCAGTGTGACGATCAAGCTGTTTGTTCTTCCGCCTCCTCTGTATTATGATAATTGGCTTCCCGTATTATCCCAGCTCTAATATCGAGTAATAGGAAGTGCCATGAGAGCAGCTCTAAGCTGCAACTAGTAAATGGTCTCAACTCATGGAGGCTTAGCCAGGTCAGGAATAATATGTACCATTCTTTCAATATATATATATTTTTAAATTATACATATATGTGCTCACATACACATGTGTATACACATGCGTGTATGTTTGTTCTAAACACTGATAGCCATTATTTCTTAAGGTAATATGAATATGCCATGAAATGGATATAACCTAGCTTACTTAGCCATCTCTCTGTTACTGGAATTTTAAGTTGTTCCCAGTGGTTCACTCTACTAGATACAATGCAGCCTCTGTATGTTTTTGCATGTATTCTTGTTTTCTAAGTAGAGACTGTAGAGTGAAATGTAAGGCTTGAAAATCATCTGAAACTGAAGCTTCAAATGTATTTAGACCATTGGACCAGGGCCAAATCAGTTGCGGATGCTGCATAAAGCTTCCAACTAGGACAGTGGCAACATACATATTTTGCTTCTTCCTAGGAACGAAGACCCTTTCTGGCCTCAGAATGTACTGAGCTGCCCAAAGCTGAGAAGTGGAGACGACAAGTATGTTCTGGGTGAATCCGGTCTTAGTAGAAGTAACAAGTCTCTGGTTGTTTCTTTTTGAATTGAAGTATAATTGACACAGAATGTTACATTGGTTCAGATGTACAACATGGTGACACCACAAACATAGCTACCATCTGTTACCATAAACCCTATGACAATACCATTGACTATGTGCCCTATGTACCTTCCCCCCCCGCCCCCGCCATGACTTATCATTCTGTAACTAGAAGCCTGTACCTCCCACTCCCCTTCACCCGTTTTGCCCATGCCCCATCCTCTCCCTTCTGGCAAGCATAAATTGGTTCTCCCTATTTATGGGTCTGTTTCTACTTTTTTGTTTGTTTATTCCTTTGTTTTTTTTTATTCTAACTATACGTGAAACCAGGTGGTATTTGTCTTTCTCTGTCTGACTTATTTCACTTGGCATAACACCCTCTAGGTCCATCCATGTTGTTGCAAATGGGAAGATCTCATTCTTTTTTATGTCCGATTAATATTCCATTGTGTATGTCCCACATCTTCCTTATCCATTCACCTGTCCCTGGACATGTGAGCTGCTTCCATATCTTGGGCATTGTAAATAGTACTGCAGTTAACACATATTTTTTTCAAATTAGTGTTTTCATTTTCTTTGAGTAAATACTCAGTAGTGGAAATATTGAATCATACGGTATTTCTGTTTTAAATTTTTTTAGGCACCTCCGTACTGTTTTCCATGGCGGCTGCACCAGTCTACATGCCCACTAACAGTGCACAAGGGTTCTCTTTTCTCCACATCCTTGCCAGCACTTGTTATTTCTTGTCTTTTTGATTCTAGCCATTCTGACAGGTGTAAGGTGATACCTCATTGTGGTTTTGATTTTGTATTTTGTTGTTTCTTATTATCTGAATGGTTCATTACCAGAATTCTAAGTATTTTTAATTACTGATTTTGAATTATATTTTTTCTGTGCTTTCAGACATATTCAAAAATCATGAGAATTTATTACCTTTTATTTTATTTTTTTCACAGATCATTGGAGAGATCTCGAAAAAAGTGGCTCAAATTCAGAATGGTAAGCTAACCGGCCTTTTAAAGTGTTGATTCTCAAATCCACAATCAGACTTGGGGATTTGAACACTTCCCTCAATAGAACAAGTAGATAGAAAATCAGTAAGGACATAGAAGAATTGAACAATAGTATTAATCAATTTGACATTTATAAAACACTCCAGGAGACATTTGTCACGATCTGGAGAAATCTCAATTTTTACAACTTGGGTTGCTACTGGCATCTAGTGGATAAAGCTAGGGATGCTGCTAAGTATCATCCAGTGCCTCCTACAAAGAATTTTCGACCCAAAATGTCAATAGTGCCACTGTTTAGAAACACAGTTCAAAAAGAAATGGAAACCTGAGTAGCCCTATATCTGTTAAAAAATAATAAAAAATTCTTTTTTTCTTTTTAACAAACTCTGTGCCCAATGTGAGGCTTGAGCTCTTGACCCCAAGATGAAGAGTTGCGTGCTGTACCGAGTAAGTCAGCCAGGCACCCCTGTATCTATTAACAAAACTGAATTCATCATTAAAGCCTTCCAGCAAAGAAATCTCCAGGCCCTGGTCAGTTCTACCAAACCTTTAAGGAAGAAATAATACCAGTTCAACATAGTTTCTTCCAGAAAATTGAAGGGGAAGGAATACGTCCTCATTCGTTTTATAAATTTTAGTATTAGCATTACCATGATACTAAAATTTAAAAAAAGACATTACACAGATAGAAAAAAACTGCCAACCAATATTCCTTATGCATGTAGACGTAAAAATCTTCAGCAGAATATTAGCAAACCAAATCCAGCAGTTTATAAAAAGGATAATGAATCACAACCAAGTGGGATTTATCCCGGGAATGCATGGCTGATTCAGCATTCAAAAATTAATATAATTCACTTATCACCATTCTAAAGTAGAGAAACCACATACCCATCTCAGTAGATACAGAAAAACTATTTGGCAAAATTTAACATTCACTCATGATGAAAACTCCACTGACTGGGAATAAGAGGAAATTTTTTTTTTTTACCCTACCAAAAAACCTATAGCCAATATCATAATTAATGGTGAAAGATTGCATGCTTTCCTCCTAAGGGCAGGAACAAGGCAGATACCTATTCTCACCACTTCTATTCAAGGTCATACTGGAATTCCTAGTCAGTGCAGTAAAGTAAGAAAAGGAAATAAAAGGCACATGGATTAGAAGGGAAGAACTATAATTCTCTGTTCTCAGATCATGTAATTTTTCCATGTAGAAGATCCCAAGAAAGCTATAGAAAGATTTCTAAAATGAATAAGTGAGTTTAGCTAGGTCACAAGATAGGTCAATACACAAAAATCAATTCTATTTTTTATAACGTAGCACTGAAAAATTGGTACTAGAACATTTTTTTTTTTAAAATGCTATTTGTAAAAGCACCAAAACATAAGAAATACTTAGGTATAAATCTAACAAAACATATGTGCAATCCATATGCCCTTTTTTTTTTTAAGATTTTATTTATTTTCTTGAGAGAGAGACAGAGATGGTGACAGCACAAGTTGGGAGGAGAGGGAGAAGCAGGCTTCCTGCTGAGCAGGGAGCCCTACTTGGGGCTCAATCCCAGGATCCCGGGATCATGACCTGAGCTGAAGGCAGTCGCTTAACCGACTGAGCCACCCAGGCGCCCCTGCAATCTGTATGCTTAAAACTACAAAACACTGATAAAGGAAATCAGAGATGACCCCAGCACATGGAGAGATACACAGCATTCATGGATGGGAAGACTCAGCATAGTAATGATGTCAGTTCTGTCTCTTTTCAAACACTCACAAAATCCCAACAGGATTTTTTTTCTTTTTGAATAGGTTACCTGATTCTTTTCTACATTTTAAATGGAAAGGCGGAGGAGCTAGAATAGCCAAAACAATTTTGAAAAAGAACAAGATTGGAGTATTCATACCACCTGATTTTAAGATTTTAAGATTTAATATAAAGCTACTGTAGTCCAGATAATGTGGTCTTGGTGAAAGACAAATGATTGGAACAGAGTAAGAAGGTCAGAAATAGGGCCACGCATGTGGCCAGTTGACTTTTGACAGCGGTACAAAAGCCATTCAGTGGGGAGAGGGTGGGCTCCTGCCTTGCAATAGCCATGTTTATTTCAACATATCAGAGTTTATTAGATATTTTCCTTCCTCTGGTGGGCTACCCCAGCTGCTCCCAGCCCTGGCCACCATAGACAACACCTCAGCAGAGTCCCTTGTGCGTATTCCTTTAAACAAGTCCCTTAGGCTTAATTCTCAGGGTACAGTCTTTGCCAAAGGATGTCCCCATATAACAACACATTGCTTTTCCGAAAGGGTGAAACCAACGGGGAACGCTCCCATTCCCCGGTGCATATCCTGGCCATAGTGCACATTGCTGGCGTTGGATGCTAGGTGCCCCCACCACTAAGACATTTTAAAAGTTGGATAAACGGGGGCGCCTGGGTGGCTCAGTGGGTTAAGGCCTCTGTTTTCAGCTCGGGTCGTGGTCTCGGGGTCCTGGGATTGAGCTCCGCGTCGGGCTCTCTGCTCAGCGGGGAGCCTGCTTCCCCCTCTCTCTCTGCTTGCCTCTCTGCCTACTTGTGATCTCTCTCTCTGTCAAATAAATAAATAAATAAAATCTTAAAAAAAAAGTTGGATAAACGGAACTACAGGATTGCTTCAGTTATGAGGAGGAAGTTGTTTTTCAAGGATTTTTTTTTTCCCCTGTGCTCGTGGGAACTCCATTCCTAATCCTTGCTTTTCCTTTGTTTGGGTGTTGATGGTTTTTCTTATAAATTTAAACGAGTATTTTTGTACTGGATACCTTTGTAAGTGTTGACATTCATTTTTAAGGGTATAACATAGAGTGCTATTTTGAAGAAATGATATTAACATTCTTTGTTTTCTAGCTGGTTTGGGCGAATTCCGAATTCGTGACCTGAATGATGAAATTAACAAACTGCTAAGAGAGAAGGGACACTGGGAAGTCCGGATAAAGGAGCTGGGCGGTCCTGATTATGGAGTAAGTAAGCAAGGGTCTCAGGGGATCTTGGGGGTAAGCCAGCGAGCTTTTGGGGCAGCTGGGTAGCTTTGCATCCCCCGCAGCTCCCAGCCTATGTCTGCCACAGAGTAGGCACTTGAGGAATGAAAGAAGGCTTGGAAAGTGCCCATTGGTTGTGGACAGGAAGCATGGGTAGGATAATCCTTTAAAGACCCCATAGCGCAGCCCTCAGCAGACAGGGCACCTGAGTTTACTGCCCAGATGTTCTTGAGTAAGCCACTTAATCTCTCTGGGCCTTTTGTTTAATATGACCCTGGTCTTGGGGCACCTGGCTGGCTCAGTCAGGGGAGCATGCGACTCTTGATCTTGGGGTTGTGAGTTTGAGCCCCACATTGGGTGTAGAGATGACTTAAAAGAATAAAAATCTTAAAAAAACAAAAATGACCATGGTCCCTTTGCATCATCTCCGAGCCTCTTGGGAGTCGGGGCGGCCGTTGTTGGGCTCTTTACCAGAGGGGGCTTCGAGGGCCTTCTTTCCTTTCTTTGGATTCTCATAAATGCAGTCCCCTAGACCGCCTATCAAGTTTTTAGGACCATGACCCATTGTAAAACACACGCATAATACAAACTCTGTGTCACAACCCAGTACACACAAAAATGTGCCCAAAAAATTCACGTTGACGCATGTTGAGATTTTCTATTCTGTTATATTTTGATTTTAAAAAATTGATGATTGTGACCCACTTAATTGATTTCATGACCCACTCATGGGTGTTGGCTTTAAAAAATACTGCCCCAGAGCCCGCCCCATTTATTCGTTTGTGAAGAGGTCTACCTCAGGTCATTTGACCCGATCAACGAGCTGTAATGTGTTATGCAGGAAGTAGGTGAAGTTTTTCTAACCTGCTGGTATTCTCACTTTTATGAAAGTTTTAACACATAATTCTCACTTGAGTACCTGGCGTAGAAATGAAGGAGAGGCATTCATATTTCTTGAGCCCCGGTTTTGTTCTTGGCACTTGTGTGAGGAACTTTCTCACTTACTCTCTTGAGCAGTTCGGTGATGGTGATTTTATGTGTCCTGTCAGACAGCTTTAAAGTAATGCAGAAGTTTGTTAACCCTCCTGGAAGAGTGATCTCAGAAGCAGTAAAAAATTAGTATGTAAGATATTCTTAACTGCCACCACCCAAAGTCAACCACTCAGAGTCAACATTAATTTTCTTAAAATTTTCAGTGTTACTTTTTATTGAAATATAGTTGCCACGTAATATTACATTGATTTCAGGTGTACCGCATAGTGATTCAACAATTTTTGTACATTATGCAACGAGCGTTGTTAACCATCTGTCACTACACAGTTATTACAACATTATTGACTGGATTTCTTTAAAAAAATAAAAAAAAATCCAGTATAATTAGTTTCAGGTGTATAATACAGTGACACCACAATTCTGTATATTTCTCAATGCTTATCTAGTAACTATACTCTTAATCCCCTTTACCTGTTTCACCTATTCTCCCT
The DNA here is from genome assembly GCA_028534135.1 of Potos flavus. NCBI lineage: Eukaryota > Metazoa > Chordata > Mammalia > Carnivora > Procyonidae > Potos > Potos flavus. The sequence continues at coordinate 49,009,727 of CM052898.1, read as the reverse complement.
TCTACCTCCCTTCTGGTGACCATCAGTGTGTTCTCAGTATTTAAGAGTCTGGTTTTTTGTTTGTCTCTTTTTTTAGTTTGTTCATTTGTTTCTTAAGTTCCACCTATGGGGAAAGTCATGTGGTATTTTTTTTCCCTCTAGCTGACTTATTTTACTTAGCATGATGCCCTACAGATCCATCTATGTTGTTACAAATGGCAACATTTCATTCATTTTTATGGCTGAGTAATATTCCATTGTGTATATATATTTATATATATTCCATTATATGTGTGCGTGTGTGTGTGTGTATCCCATGTCTTCTTTATCAGTTCATCAGTAGATGGACCCTTGAGTTGCTTCCATATCTTAGCTACTATGAATAATGCTACAATACACATAAGAGTGCATGTATCTTTCCAAATCAGTGTTTCGTTTTCTTTGAGTAAATATCCAGTAGTGTAATGACTGTATCATATGGTAATTCTATTTTTCACTTTTTTCAGGAACCTCCATACTGTTTTCCACAATGGCTATACCATAGTTTGAATTCTCACCAGCAGTGCGAGAGTTTTCCTTTTTCTCCACATCTTTGCCAACAGTTCTTTCTTGTGTTTTTGATATTAGCCATTCTGACAGGTGCGAGGTAATATCACACATTGTGGTTGTGATTTATATTTCCCTGATGATGAGTGATGTTGAGCATCTTTTCAGTGTGTCTGTTGGCCATTTTCATGTCTTTTTTTTTTTTTTCATCTTCATGTCTTCTTTGGAAAAATGTTCCTATCTTCTGCCCATTTTTTAATTGGATTATTGTTTTGGGGTGTTGAGTTTAATTTCTAATATTTTGGATATTAACCTCTTTTTTTTTAAATATTATCCTCTTATTGGATATATCATTTGCAGATATCTTCTCCCATTCAGTAGGTTGTCTTTTAGTTTTGTTGATTTTTCCTTTGCTGTGCAGAAGCTTTTATTTTGATGTAGTCCCAGTAGTTTGTTTTTGCTTTTATTTCCTTTGCTTCAGGAGACATACCTGGAAAAATGTCGGTATGGCTGATGTCAGAGATACTACTGCCTGTGCTCTCTTCTAGGACTTTTATGGTTTCAGGTCTCACATTTAGGTCCTTAACCCATTTTTGTGAATTTATTTTTGTGTATGGTGAAAGAAAGTGGTCCAGTTTCATTCTTCTGCATGTGACTGTCCAGTTTTCCAAACACCATTTGTTGAAGAGACTGTCTTTTTCCATTGGGTGTTCTTGCTTTCTTTGTCGTGCATTAATTGACCGTACAATCCTAGGTTTATTTCTGGGCTCTCTGTTGTGTTCCATTGATCTGTGCGTCTGTTTTTTTTGCCACTACCCTACTGTTTTGATTATTATAGTTTTGTAGTATATCTCGAAATCTGGAATTCAGCTTCGTTTTTCTTAAGATTGCTTTGGCTATTCAGGGTTTTGTGATTCTATATAAGTTTTGGTATTATTTGTTCTAGTGTTTTGAAAACTGCTGCTGGTCTTTTGATAGGGATTGCATTAAATCTGTAGATTGTGTTGGATAATGTGGAAATTTTAACAATATTAATTCTTCTCGTACATGAGTGTGCAATGTCTTCATTTGTCATCTTCAATTTCTTTTATTAGTGTTTTATAGTTTCAGAGTATAGGTCTTTGACCTCCTTGGGTTAGTCGATTCCTAAGTATTTTATAATTTTTGGTGCAATTCAACATTAATGTTTTAATGTATTTCTTTTTAGAGTTTTTTTAAGATTTTATCTTTAAGTAATCTCTACACCCAATATGGGGCTTGAACTTACAACCCTGAGGTCAAGAGTTGCATGCTATACCAACCGAGCCAGCCACGTGCCCCTTTCTAGAGTTTTTTAGTGCTTACCAATTTTATTTCCATTTTCTATGTGTAAAAGTAATACATTTAGAGTCTTAGTTTCACAAGATGGGAAGAGTTCTGGAGATAAATGGTGGTGAGAGTTACATGATAATTATGAACGTATTTAATGTCACTGAACTGTCCACTAAAAATGGTTAAGATGGTAAATTTTGTTACGTATATTTTACCACAATAAAAAAAGAAAAGAAAAAGTAGTACATTATCATTAAGGTCAGAAGAGTATAAAGAAGCAGAAGAGCATTCAGTCAGAATGCCATTATCTGGATGCAACTTGAATAGTTCCTTCCATTGTTTTTCTGTGAATGCCAATGACTGAGATCACACTCACAGTCTGTACAACTTTGGTTGTAGCATTTATGCTTCTTTCCAAAATGGTAACATTGGTTATGTAAATACTACATAGTCTGTGCAAAAAAAAAAAAAGAGAGAAAAAATACAAAATAAAAAAAATAATTATATTTTATAATAAATTATAAAATATTCAAAAACTTTGTTATATTCTGTGTATGATATAGAATATGTTATATATTTTTCTAGCCCACAGAAATAACTGCTACTGACATTTTCTATTTATCTGACTTTTTTTCCTATGAATATATATGTTCATTTTTACAGAGATTATTTCTTATTCTAACCATGTGCATTTGTTCACTTAACAGTATATCAGGAGCTTATTTTCATGTCAAGAATCATTTGTATCACTATTTTAAATTTTTTTTTTTTTTAGATTTTATTTATTTGATAGAGAGAAAGAGCGATCACAAGTAGGCAGAGAGGCAAGCAGAGGGAGAGGGGAAGCAGGCTCCCTGCCAAGCAGAGAGCCCAATGCGGGGCTCGATCCCAGGACCCTGAGATCATGACCTGAACCGAAGGCAGAGGCTTAACCCACTGAGCCACCCAGGCGCCCCTGTATCACTATTTTAAAAAGCATTTTTGAGAAAGTTGGAAAATTAGTACAGAGAATTCTTATATACCATTCATACAGATTTACCAGTTTTTGATACTTTGCCGGATTTACTTTGTCATTTTCTGTGTGTCCCTTGAGATTTATTTTTTCTGAACCATTTGAAGCATAAATACATCATGCTTCCTTATCCCTTAATACTTAATATCTCTGTGTGTATTTTCTTTTTTCCTCGCTCTCTCTGTATTTTCTTTTTTTTTTTTTAAGATTTTATTTATTTATTAGAGAGAGAGTGTGGAAACATGGAACTAGTGGGCTAAAGGATCAGATCCGTTTTCTCTTTTCCTTCCCAATAAGAAAGTTGGCCCTAAAATGCTGGATCATGAAGGGAAAGAGCGCACAAGCGGGGGAGCCGCAGAGAGAGGGAGAAGCAGGCTCCCCACTGAGCAGGGAGCCTGACATAGGGCTGGATCCCAGGACCCTGGGATCATGACCCAAGCAGAAGGCAGACACTTAATTGACTGAGCCACTCAGGCGCCCCTCTCTGTGTATTTTCTAAGAGTAAGAATGTTCTCCTTACATAACCATGGTAGAATTATCAAGTGTAATACATTTAACTTTGTTTTTTTTTTTTAAGATTTTTTTTTTTTTAATTTATTTGACAGAGAGAGAGAGCACAAGCAGGGGAAACAAGAGAGGGAGAAGCAGGCTCCCCGGCGAGCAGGGAGCCCAATGCGGGGCTTGATCCCAGGACCCTGGGATCATGACCTGAGCCGAAGGTAGACACTTAACCGACTGAGCCACCCAGGTGCCCCAAAACATTTACCTGTGACACAGTCATTTTATCCATCCTACTTGGCTGTTTCACTGATTTTCCCAGTAATCTTCTTTTTAACATTTCCCCCTTTAAGACAGGACCTAGTCCAGGATCACATACTACATGTAGCTGTTGACATCATTTTTGATGGATAGAATTCTCTCTTCAGGATGTATTTCATTTGTCTTTTACTGCTTGTCATTGAAGTTGTTTGCAATTGTTTCTTTAAGCTTTTGTCACTTAGGTCGTATCGTAAGTGTTTTCCTAAGGCAATACAAAAGTTTCATAAGAATCATCATTTTTAAGGTATAGAATATTTTCCATCCTTGACTATGCTATAATTTACTTAACTCGTCTTCCTACTATTAGGTATTTAGGCTGATTTTAATTTATGAAAAAAAAAATGGACCTAAGTATTTTTCTCTGTACATCAATATTTTCCCACATTCGATGTTACTATCTTAAAGTGTATTTGCAAACATGAACTAGTGGGCTAAAGGATCAGATCCGTTTTCTCTTTTCCTTCCCAATAAGAAAGTTGGCCCTAAAATGCTGGATCATGAAGGGAAAGAAGTCCCAGGAAATCGAGGTTACAAGTACTTTGGAGCAGCTAAAGATTTGCCTGGTGTCAGAGAGCTTTTTGAAAAAGAACGTAAGTAACTGCTAATGTTTGTGAAGGTTTTAGCCTCTAATTGCTGGTGATCATCATAACACACCTGTAGGCTAGGTGTTCTTCCTGTATTGTTCCTCAGCTGCACGGCAGTGGTGTGAGAATTATTGTCCCCAGATTTGAAATGAGAAACCGTAAGTACCAGGAGTTGAAGTCATAGGCCCAGGGCACACAGATGGGGCTGGGAGGTGGACCCAGAATTGACTGGTACTGAATTCTCACCCTTGGCACGTGCCAGTCTGTGAGCCCAAATGTTTCCCTGTCTGAAGTTTCTTCAGATTACCAGGGCAGGCGCCGATGTTCATTGAAACGGGTTCCTGTTTCAGTTACTTATTAGCTGAAAAAACCCTACCTGAAGAACACGTACAACCTTGGGCAAACCCCAGGAGGTATAAATGGACAAAAGTGGGACGGCTGTATGGATTCACGCTGCTGGTCCCCTCACCTGGCCTGCCACCTCCCTCCGCGGCCCTGGGGAGCGTCAGCCAAACCTTGGCCTTCCCAAATGCACTTGGAAACCACTAGCCTGGAGTGTTTGTGGACTTTAATTTTGCCTTTTAGAAAAGTAGTCTGAACACTTTATACAAAAAACTATGAATAGCAGAGAAGAAAGACACCAGTATTCTCATCGCTGTTGGCATTCTACCCAATTTCCTTCCAGTCAGTTTTTCTGTTTGTTTAAAAGTATAATTCTACCTATATTAAGCCCTGCTTATTTTTAGATTAATTATACCCAAACTGTTTTGCATGTGTTATTAACAACACTGAAAAATAATTCAGGGGGAGGTGCGCCTGGGTGGCTCAGTCAGTTAGACATCCGACTCTTGATTTCGGCTCAGGTCATGATCTCAAGGTCATGAGATTGAGCCCTGCGTCAGGCTCTGTGCTTAGTGGGGAGTCTGCTTGGGATTCTCTCTTTCCCTCTTCCTCTGCCCCTCCTCCTTATAAAAAATAATCTTTAAAAATAATAATAATAACAATTCAGGGGCTGCCTGGCTGGCTCAGTTGGAGTGTGCGACTCTTGATCTCAGGGTTGTGAGTTTGAGCCCCATGTTGGGTATAGAGATTACTTAAAAATAAAATCCTAAAAAAAAAAAAAAAATAAAAAAAAAATAAAATCTTTAAAAAAAAATATTTAAAAAAATAATTCAGAGTTTAAATATCATGCTGTTCATTATGAAAGTAATATAATTTTATTACAGAGAAGTTACAAAATACAGAAAATCAGAAAAAAAACTGTCCATATTTTCACATCCTGTAGATGACAGTTGTTGACATGTTGGGTCCTATTTCCTTCCAGTTTTTAAAGGGAAATGACAACCCAACATATTGGTCAAAGAATCAAAGCTGATAATTTATGAAGAAATAATTCATATGTATGAAAATACATATGTGGAGGGGGGCTCCTATACTGAGGTTATGCGTACATATTACTTTTTTTAATTTGCATTTTTCTAAAAAATCAGTTGTAGATTTTTTTTTTAAAGGAAAGTGCTTAGGTCTTTTTTTTTTTCTTTTTTTTTAAAGATTATTTATTTGAGAGAAAGAGAGCACACAAGCAGGGGCAACAGCAGACAGAGGGAGAAGCAGCGGGGAGCTCCATCCCAGGACCCTGAGATCATGATCTGAGCCAAAGGCAGACGGTTAACTGACTGAGCCACCCAGGCGCCCTGAAACTGCTTAAGTCTGTCTTAATGAGTATAATTCAAATAACACTGTCCCCTGGGTCCCCCCCATCCCTGTGCCCCTGGATAACTGGTAATCATAATTATCTGTTTGGTACGTTCCCTTCCAGGCTTTTTTTAATGCACTTACATGCTTATTTCATCAGCTAAATTTCATCAGTATGAGTGACAGATGACTCAACCCCAGTTCCGTTTAGGCAGAAAAGTGAATTTATTGACTCATAACTGCAAAGCCCACAGGGGGTTTGTCTTCAGCAATGGCTGATAGTGGGTCACATTTCCTCCATGTTGCAGTTTTGACTTCCCGTCTGTGAGCTTGTTTCTCTGTCTAGCTCTCTGCTTGTGGTGGCAAGTGGTCTGTCATCAGTTTACTTTTTGTCCTCTCTCAGCAAGAGATTTCTTTTCCCCCTGAAGCAGTTCAAGCAAAACTCCTAGAATTGAATCTGATTGGCTTTGATTGGATCCTACCTAGTTCCATCCTTAAACTAGTCCCTGTGATTGAGAGGGATGCGGTGTTCCGAGCCAGCCAGGTTTTAGCCCTGTACCTGGTCCTGGGTGCAGCCAGCATCGTCAAAGGGCAGGGACCAAGAGTGGTGCAGGGGTGGACAGACTTGCTGTCACCAGCAGCGTCCGGGTGATGGGTGGAGGCCTGCCAAGACCCAGTGGCTCTCCCATCCCTGTTGAGTCCTGCTCTGCGTTGATATCCTCCCATCGTTCTGCTTAGAACTCTGAGTGGATGTGAAGGATTAAAGCGTACAATATGAATTAGCCATACTTTATGTAACTATGCGTCCATTGGTAGACCTGTAGCTATTTCTAGTTTCCCATAATTGTAAAATTTTTGCGGATCTGATGGTTGAAAATATATCATTTTTACTTTTTATTTCCCTGGTTACTAATGAAATTGATAATTGAATTCAGTTACTAATTGAAATTTTTATACATACGAAATTTTTCTTCTGAAATGATCAGCTTTTACTCTTTCACCTATCTGTTGGGTTATCATTTCCCTTTTGATTTTTTTAAGGTTTTTAATTTTTTTAATTAAAAAAATGTTTTTTAGAGATTTTATTTATTTGAGAGAGAGAGCATGAGCACGAGTGCAGGGGCAGGGCAAAGGGAGAGGGAAGCCTGATGCAGGGCTGGATCCCAGGACCCTGAGATCATGACCAGAGCCGAAGGGAGACACATAAGCAACTGAGCCACTCAGGTGCTCCTAAGATTTTTTTTTTTTTTAAAGATTTTATTTATTTATTTGACAGAGAGAGAGAGATGACAAGTAGGCAGAGAGGCAGACAGAGAGAGGGGGAAAGCAGGCTCCCTGCTGAGCAGAGAGCCCGATGCGGGGCTCGATCCCAGGACCCTGAGATCATGACCTGAGCCGAAGGCAGAGGCTTAACCCACTGAGCCACCCAGGCACCCCAGATTTTTTTATTTTTAAGTAACCTCTGCACCCAACATGGGGCTCGAACGCATGACCCTGAGATCAAGAGTCAAATTCTCCATCGACTGAGCCAGGCAGGGCCCCCCTCCCTTTTGATTTTCAACAATTGCTTAAATATTCTGAGTAGTAACCCTTAGTGTGAAACTATTTTCTTCAAGACTTTCTCATTTATCTTTTTGGTTTGTTTATAGTTTGTTTTGTCTTATCTATATACTTAATGATTTTCCATTGTATTTTTATTAAACCTCATGACATTTCCTGTGTTATCAAAACACCCTGTGAAACAGCTATAGGGGGGCCATAGGGAACCCTATTCCCCGCACATCTTGTAGTTCACAGCCCTGGTTATTCCAGATTTTCTTGACTCTATAAGCAATGCACATCTCTCTCCATACAGCTTTGCCTGCCTTTGTTTTTGGTTTTTAAGTTGGGATAAATTCCTTCTAAATAGGCTAATTGGGTTAAAGGCTTCAGAACTGATTGAAAAAAGGGTTGTACCACTTATGTAATTCTGTGGCCAGTATAGGAAGTGCCTATGTCATTGTGTTTTCTCGAGCGTACTCCCTTGGCTGCGTACCATTGTATGGGATGCAGTCTCAAGTGTGATTGTGGTGGGGTATTTAGCTAAGTCGGTGCTGTTTCTTTTAGCTCTTCCTCCTCCAAGAAAGACACGTGCCGAGCTCATGAAAGCAATCGATTTTGAATACTATGGTTACCTCGATGAAGATGATGGTGTCATCGTGCCTTTGGAACAGGAATATGAGAAGAAATGTAGGTCTATGTGCAATTTGTTTCATGATAGATGGCGTCCGATTTCTGTTCTGTCCTTAGAAAATGGGTTTGTAAATAGTGCCTTATGCCAGAACGAGTTTGTTTTATTGCTGATGGTCTTCAGAAGACGTGGGCTGCTCATGACCGAACCCTCTCCGTTAACGATGATGCCGTCCAGGGCTGTGTGGGGCCGGAAGCAACAGATGGGGGAAGCCCAGGGGCGACATCGGACCTGTTCCCTGTCCACCCGTAATTCATCATCTGGATTCCTTCCCACGTTGGCCTTTCTTGAACTCAGGAAATGGTGCCCATTTCAGTGGCTTTTCGCTCTGCTTTAAACACAGCTAATACATTATCAGCGTAGAGCAAGATGGGTGACTCTGAGCGCTTCCTCCATGCCGAGCACTGTGCTAAGCACTTTATGGACCCTGTTCTGAAGCCTCATGACAGCCCTGGGAGGAATCATTAGTGCTGATCTCCCAGTGGTGTGTGGAGCTAGGCCTTTGGTCAGGAGTCTGAGCCCATTACCAGCGGCATGTACGGCTATGTCTCCCTTGTCACCTGGGCGTGTCACGAAGCCACTCAGGTTGCTGAACTGGGGATGAACCGGGGACCTAAACAGCTGCCTTGTTGTGACTTCCGGCCAGAGCTGTGGTGTGACCAGACACCCTCTCATGTCCTGCTCCTGCCTGCCGGGGCCAAGTGGAGGGCGCTCCCCTTCAGAGGGGATGCATAGGCCTTGCCCTGCATGGCGTGTAAAGCTAATTCAGAGGCCTGACTCTCCTGTTTCTCTAGTCAGGGCCGGGTTGGTGGAAAAGTGGAAAGCAGAGCGAGAGGCCCGGCTGGCGAGAGGAGAAAAGGAGGAGGAGGAGGAGGAGGAAGAGATCAACATATATGCTGTCACTGAGGAGGAGGTACTGTGGGCTGGGGGTGGTGGATGTTGGCCCCAGTCCTCACTGCCTGTGCTCTGAGCCATGAAGGCTGGGCCTTGGGGGAATCGGTGGGGTGGTAGGAAAGCTCAGCTCATTGGGGAGGGGTCAGGGTCAAGCCCAGCTCTGCCCCCGTCTCCACCTGGGAACTCCCTTTTCCCCACCTGGAAGATGGGTGTGAGAATCACCTCGCAGCATCCCAGGGAGGGTTCCAGAAGGGAATGGCTGTGAGAGCACTTTGTTAACTGTGCTTTACACCCAGAATTACTTTCCTGCTTCTTACAGGTAGGTACCCCTGAATGTACTGCTGTCCGACTTCTAAACACATGTGAAGCCATATGAGTTACAGCCCCTGTCCCCATCGTTTCTTTTTATTTATCTGTTCACTTATTTATTGTTACTGTGTTTTCAGGTGCAATTATAGATCTATTGCATTAGTTGCTTATACTTTACAAAGTACCACAGATGGGAAAGCTTAAACACCGGAAATAGATTTACTTGGTGTTCTAGAAGCTGGAAGTCTGAGATCAAGGTGTCAGCAGTAGGTCTCATCATTTCTGTTTAGATGGCAGTGCCGGGAGCTCTTCTATAGTCTTAACACCCCCACACCCCCAGGGTGGAGATAGAAACCAGCCCAGAGCAGACAAGGCACTGATGGAGAAGGTCACGGCCGAGGGCGGAGCTGTGGACCTGCCTTGAAGGCAGAGCTTCCAGCTCCGGCTCTCCTGAGGGGCCTGCCGTGCAGGCCTCACTCCTTGGACACATCGAGAAAGAATGAAGTGGATTTGCTGGACTGAGAAGGGGAGGGGAGTTACCCCTGCATGGGCAGTAGGTCAGGTCCTGTGTGAGGAGCTTGCTATGATATGGGTGGCAAAGAAGCAGGCTCAGAGAAGGTTAGTGACTTGTCGGCATCACACAGGATATAGCCGACCTGAGGTTCCTGTGCACGTCTGGCTGATAAGCAGTGGAGCCAGTGAAGCATTTGAAGTAAGCTGGCAACATGCCCTAGGAAGGTCTCGTCTTGTCTTGTATTTTCTTTTCTTGTTTTTTCTTTTCTTTTCTTCCTCCCTCCCTTCCTTTTTTTTGTCCCCCAAGTGAAGCCCAGTGCAGGACTTGAACTCAAGACCCTGCGATGAAAATCTGAGCAGAGATCGAGAGTCGGATGCTTAACCAGCTGAGCCACCCAGATGCCCCTACCGAGGAAGGTCTTCTTTAGCTGCAAATATTCCTTTGCTCTTTCAGCAGCTGTTGGCTCAATTAGTGGCCACTGTGAGCCAGGCCCATGCCGGGGGCACAGCAGTAACCAAGCTCTGCTTGCAGCTTAAAGTCAGTGGGGAGACAGCCCGGTGGGTAGAGTCGGGGGAAAACAGTGGCTGTCACAGCAGCTCTGAGACAGTGACATGGGGCGGGGAGAGCCCGCGAAGCCTTTCCTGGGGAGCGGACCATTCAGCTGAGGCCTGGAAGATGAGAAGTTAACCAAGTGAGAGGCGGTGAGGGAAGAGTGTTCCAGGCAGAGGGGAGCAACATGTACTGAGAGACACCGTGGGAGTGTGGGGGACTGAGGACAGACCAGTGTGGCTGAAGCACAAGTGTGGGCTGCCAGTGGGGAGAGGAGAGGAGGCGGGAGAGAGGGGCAAGGCAGGACAAGCAAGCGCCCCAGCTCTACGGGGAGGAGGCTTTATCCGGAGAGCAGAGGCAAGCCTCCAAAGGTTGTTGTGGATTTTTTGTTTTTTTTTGTTTTTTTTTTTAAGTTTTTATTTATTTATTTGAGAGAGAGAGAGAGTATGAGGCAGAGAGAGAGGGAGAAGCAGACTCCCCACTGAGCAGGGAGCCCGTTGTGGGGCTCGATCCCAGGACCCTGAGATCAGGACCCCAGCCGAAGGCAGCCGCTTCACTGACTGAGCCATCCAGGTGCCCCAAGTGGGTTTTTTTTGTTTTGTTTTGTTTTTAAATTTTGAAATAATTTACAGGAACGGTAGCACAGAGGGTCCTATGTATCCTTCACCCAGTTTCCCCCAATGGTTACATCTTCCAGAATTAACAGTACAATATTCACACTAGGGGACAGAGTTGAGGTAATGAGCACTTAGAGTTTGGTGTCTTTTATCACGTGTAGATTTGTATAACCACCATTTATTTATTTATTTATTTTTAAGATTTCTTTATTAGAGAGAGAGAGAGAGTGCGCGCGTGCATGGTGGGGAGGGCAGAGGGAGAGGGAGAGAGAGTCTTAACCAGATGCTACGCTCAGCACAGAGCCCGACATGGGGCTCGATCTCACGACCCTGAGATCAGGACCTGAGCCAAAACCAGAAGTTGGCCACTTAACTGACTGTGCCACCCAAGCGCCCCTGTAACCACTATTTCAATCAAGATACAGAACTGTTCCCTCCATGCGCTGCTCCCTTACAGTCACACCTCCCTCCTTCCCCCAGCCCTCACCCCTGGCAAACTCCAGTCCGTTCTCTGTGTCTATAATTCTGTCATTTTGAGAATGTTTCATAAATGAAATCATACTTTATGTCACCTTCGGGGATGGTCCCTGCACTCAGCACGATGCCCTTGAGATCCGTCGGAGTTGTTGCATCCAAGAGTTCATTCCTTTTTATTGCTGAGTGGTACTCCATGCAGAGGGAAGTACGCGAGCGGTAAGCGGGCAGGTCAGTGCATTTTCCCAAGGCGAACAACCCCATGGAGCAAATACCAGGTGATGAAACAGAACATGACCGTGACCAGCAGCCTAGAAGCTTGCTTCTGCCCCACTGGGGGTTACCCTCCTGACCTTGGATAACCCTGAAGCTCTTACCTGTTTCTGAACTTGACATCTGTCAGTGGAATCATGCATACTCTTTGGTGTCTCATGGTCACGGGTATATGTTCAGCGCCCAATACCAAATGAGGCTCCTGTGGCCTTTCTTGTTCACAGGCAGCCTTTTATGTTGAGTGTACACAGAGGAGCGGAATTAGCAGGCCGTAGGGGACGCACGTGCTGGGCTTCAGTAGATGCGGCTAAACCATTTCCCAGGGTGCTGGGCCCGGTTTGCCCTCCTGCCAGCAGCATCCGGGACATTCCACTGAAGAGTCTCCAGCCAGCTTCCCCGGGCAGCGGGTGTGCCGAGAGGCCGGTGCGGGCCGTCCAGGGCCTCCCAGGAGTCCTCGCTGCTCAGATCTCCCAGGCCACAGTATTTCCTTAGGTGATTAGTAATCTCTCCTAACTCACATGCAGCCTCTGAGTTGGCCTTTTTTTTCCTCTATGTGGTACATTTTTTAATCTTCATTAAACAAAATAGAGAACATGTACGAGGTTCAAAAGCCACAAAAATACGTAAAGATCAACAAAGATTCTCTAGTTCTCTCGGTGCAGAGATGCGCCTGGTTCTCATGGCTCTCACTAGTTTCTGTTCCTATTTTCTTTCCTCAGACAAAAGGTACCATAATTTGGGGCACCTGGGTGGCTCTGCCTTTGGCTCAGGTCATGATCTCAGGGTCCTGGGATTGAGCCCCACATCGGGCTCTCTGCTCAGCAGGGAGCCTGCTTCCCCGTCTCTCTCTGCCTACCTCTCTGCCTACTTGTGATCTCTTTAGCTCTCCGCCACATAAATAAATAAAATCTTAAAAAAAAAAAAAAAGGTGGCATAATTTACACAGAGCTTCATTGCTCTTTAAATAGTTAATGGTGGAGGTGCCTGAGTGGCTCAGTCATTGAGCATCTGCCTTCGGCTCAGGTCATGATCCCAGGGTCCTGGGTTCGAGTTCCATGTCAGGCTTCCTGCTCAGCGGGAAGCCTGCTTGTGTTCCCTCTCTCTCTGTCAAATAAATAAATAAAATAAATAAATAAATAGTTAATGGTGTGTCTTTCTTTGTCTTTCTGAGCACTGAACTTCCTCCTTCCTTTTGTTTCTTCCTTGTAAGCAGCTGCGCGGATATGCAGTTTTGTAGCGGTACCGGCCTGTGTTTAATGGGCTCCTGTTCACTGACTTTTTGGGGGTTCTGTTTGTAGTCTGACGAGGAAGGCAGCCAGGAGAAAGGAGGTGAAGACGGGCAGCAGAAGTTCATCGCCCATGTCCCAGTGCCGTCCCAGCAAGAGGTAGGACAGGGTTGGGGGGAGCTGCTCTTGCCAGTGGGGCTTCCCCAGCGCCAGGGGCCTCGCCCCTAAAGGAGACTGCACAGAGTGGGGGAGCCGGTTTTCCTCAGCCTTTTATCCATTAGGGCAGCTCTGATTCCGACTGCATGGGTCGTTATGCTCACAGCAGGATGTGGACTCGAGGACTCAGGCTCTCGTCTGCTGTAGGGGATACTGACACACGGTTGTTCCCACACTTCCAGTGGGAAAGAATGGGGCTCGGGGAGATGCCTCTGGGTTTTGGCTCCTCGATGGCCTCTGTCCCGGGCACTCCCTCTTGGCCAGGGTCCGGCAGGGCATGGAGGGCCTCGCAGAGGAATAAAGCACGAGCCCTTTCTTCTTGCCATCCACAGATCGAGGAGGCCCTCGTGCGGAGGAAGAAGATGGAACTCCTCCAGAAGTATGCTAGCGAGACCCTGCAGGCCCAGAGCGAAGAGGCCAAGAGACTTCTGGGCTACTAGAAGGGCTGAGCTGGGACCCGCTTAGGGTTTGGAAATCTGCTAGGAGACCGTCATCCTCTGCTGTTCCTTGGTGAGCCCACCGGACTGCTGTTCTGAGATCGCAGGCGGGCTGGCTAGTGCTGCGAGTATGCCTGCTACTTCCCCTACCTTTCCTAACCCCCCTCTCCTGATCCGAAGGGAGGGGCTGCCTGGTCCTCCCTGGCAGGCTATCTGCGTGCCGAGCCCTTCAGCTGTCATTTTTATACAAATGTTTTGCTATTGTAGGAACCCACTTATTTTTATCCAGAATGTGTAAAGCAGGCTGCCCACGGGCTGCCTGTGTTTTACTTAGCTTTCTACTGTCATCTGCTGGGAGGGAGGTCAATCTATGACTACCATTAAAAAGATGCAGTTTTTCCTAAAAAGACATCTTGCTACCTCCTCTTGAAAAATGACAAATGTGTCAACTCTGGGCCCACAGTCGCATGTGTCAGCTACCAGCCAGGGCTGTTCCTTTTGGATTGGGGACTGTTCCCAGTTCTCCGTGGCCCGCTCAGCCTGCCGCATTCCCTCCTGCCCAGGTGGCAGGAGTTTCAGTTTGTTACTTCTGTCTTATGACTCGTTCATAACAGAGCTATTTTTATTAAAGATTTTTATATGAAAGGGCCACTTCCATGTCTGCACTCGTTCCCTGGAACCGCACTGAGGCGATGGTCGCAGTGGGATGCCAGATGCAGAGTCCCCGCTGGGGACAGAGGCCCGAAGCACACGGCCTGGGTGTGGGGGAGGGACAGGACCCGTACCGGGCTCCCTCTCAGGGCTGAGGTTGGGCGGGCGCCCGAGGTGGCCCAGGTCAGAGCACACCACGGATGCCCAGGAAGCACCAGTCGGGGCCAAGCCTGCCCTCTGGGCTGGGCGTGTTCTTTCCAGTGGGGGGAGCCCACAGCAGAGACGGGACACAGCAGTCTCTGGGGCTGTGTGTGTGTGTGTGTGTGTGTGTGTGTGAGGGGGCTCCACACACTCTGGAGGGCTCCTGGGAGTGTCCAGGAGTCAGCGTCACGACCAGGGGGCTGTCCTTTGGGTCTCGGCCCCAACTCGGACTGTGTGTCAACAGGAGGCCCCGCTTGGAGAAGGCCGTGACACAGCGGGGAGTTGGGCTCTTCGGGCAGGTCTGGGGTCTGCCTATCAGGGGAGCGGCGGGGTCAGGGAATGGCAGAGCCCCGTGTGGCTGGGGGTGGCGAGTGTCAGGGGAGAGCATGGCCAGGCCGTGGCCAGCCCGGACAGGCCCCTTGAGGGAGCCCGAGGGCAGCAGGGAGCCGTGCAGATCCAAGCAAGGGGCTGAGCCGGGCAGCGTGTGACTTGCTTCAGGAAGGTGCATGGAGCCTGATGTGGAGGCAGGAGGCAGGAGGCAGGGCAGGTAGAGGCTGGCTGGGGTGGGAGTGGTCGCGAGGGAAAGGCGACAGAGGGTGAGGAGTGCGGGTATTACGGGTGGGGGCACCATGCCTGCTGGCTTCCCTGAAGGAAGGGCTGGCACGGTCCCTCAGCTGAGCCCCTGGGTGAATGTGCGCAGGGAGCAGGGGGGAGGCGGGGTTGCAGCTTTGGGAGCCCCCAGGGGAGGGGCGGGGCCAGGCTCAGTTCTGAGACCTAGGCCCCTGGCCTCAGTTTCCCTGTTTGAAAGCCCAGGACTTTGTCCCAGGGTCCGGCAGTGCCACGGCGTGGGCTGAAGTAAGCGAG
The DNA here is from genome assembly GCA_028534135.1 of Potos flavus. NCBI lineage: Eukaryota > Metazoa > Chordata > Mammalia > Carnivora > Procyonidae > Potos > Potos flavus. The sequence continues at coordinate 48,994,326 of CM052898.1, read as the reverse complement.
GGCCCCCATCACAGCCTCTGTGGGGGTATGTGGTGGCCGACCACCCCCTCGGGGGTTTTTCTTCCAAGGGGCACATGCCACCTTGGGGGCTGCCCTGCAATCAAGGACAGCAGGAAATCCAAACCACAGGCATTTCTTCTCCCTGGAAAAGGTGACTGGAAGGGCTTGGAGTGTGGGCCCTCTGGCAGGTCCAGGCTCCAGGTCTTCATCCGTCAGTCGGTGGGATTACCAGGCTTCTAACCCCTGGGACGGAGCCAGACACAGGAGCCCCTGCTCCAGCCCCGCAGTGTGCAGAGCCTGTCCCAGCTGGGGTCTTGCAGTGGCTTGCGGGGACGCAGGCGGGACAGGAATGAGTGTCTCATATCTGAGAAAACCGAGGCCGGGTGGGAAAGCACTTAGCTCTGTGTCCTACAGGTGTCCTTGGCAGAGATGGCCCCAACCCCAGGCTTCTTCCTGTCCCAGAGGCCCTGGCTACTTGCCCTGCCAGGGGCCTCAGAGGGAGGAACTCTGCAGGGCTCCCATTCCAGGCCTGGAACAGCAGAGGAATCGGCCGGGCAGGTGTCACCACTGGTGGGGATGTGGTTCCCTTGGCTCGGGTCATTGCTCAGAGGCAAAGGAAGCAGTCCTGGGAGACTTGAGTTTGTTGACAAAATCTGTTTCATGGTTTATATTAGCTTTGGCTCTGCCCGAAGTTTCCAAAAAAGGTCACTTTCCATAGATACATTTCCATAGACTTCCCTCCCCTTTGCTCACCCCACTGGTTTTCCTGTGAGTAAAACATCAGTCTTCCTCTTGTTTTGCTTAAGATTCACCAGACCAGCTCCACCTAGGCCTCAGGTGGGCCTTCCTCCCCCTGCATCCCCACCCACCCTGCACTCTGCCCCCCCCCCCACTTGTGTTCTGGCTCTTGAGCAATTTATAAACTGGGAAGAGATTAACATGTTCTCCTCTGACCCTGGATACCTTGGGCAGCAATGAGAGGGACAGGCCGGTCACAGGGGAGCAAAGGTTCCGGTGGTGCTGCCGCACAGACTGCCCTGCTCCCACCCCCCACCCCATCCTCTAACAACTGAGCTGGAGAAGAGACATCAGCATCCCCCTGCCTCCTCCCAAAGCCCTAAGAAAGGATGGACTGGGGTGTCTCAGCCCCTGCTCACAGGAACTGTGAAGTAGTGACAGCAGGAACCCATCTGGGTACATCAGGCCTTCCCTAACGGGGCAGGCAGCACTTGACTAATGAGCAGATGGGACCCTGGGGAGACTAGTGGCAGCACCCCGTCCCTTCAGATATTTTCATATCTGTCCCCCTCCTGTTGCACTTCCCCCCAACCCCCCTCCCAAATAAGAATGTAGAGGGAAGTTCTCTTGCAGGGCTGAGGGGTGCTGAGTTCCCACACAGGGTACTTCCTGCACATCTCAGAGCCTGGGTTTCCATCTCAGTCAGTGGTGAGGAGTGGGGAGAGCAGGGCTGATCCCCCTCAGTCCCTCTGGCTAGGCAATGGAGGATTCCATGAAAACTGGCAAGTTGGAGGGTCTGGGGGAAAAGGGCCCAAGGGGGGCGGGGGGTGGGGACACGCAGATGATAATGGAGGAGTAAGGTGGAACACTGCGTTCCAGAAGATCTGGGGCTTATCGCTGAAGTTTGAGCAGGGGAGTGGCCTCATCAGAGCCCTTCCAGCAAGCCTGTTTGGTGGGGAAGGGGGACTATGGAGACCTGAGCTGATGGGAGGAAGCCAGGACAGTCCTGGGTGGGAGCACCGCGCCAGGTGGAGAGTGGCAGTGGGGGTGGGAGGACAGCATGGAGCTAGTAGAGGTGGGAGTAGGGGTGCTGAGAGCCGTTTGATCCCTTATTTTTAGGCAGAGCCTCAGGCATGAAATGGGTACCATCAACAGAAGCAGGGAGGGCTGGAGTTCATTTGACCCGTGTTTATGATGTTTCAGGGTTCTGGGAGTGGGGAGAGAGTCGGATAGCTGGCATTTCTTTGGCCTCCAGGTGGGCCGAGGGCTGGTCCCTGGGAGGGAGACTTCCCAGTCCCCAGCCAGCACCAGCCCAGGGCACCTAAGTCTACAAATGTGATAAGATAGCTTTGCTTCCTTGCTGCGCCATTAAATTCTAATATTGCGTAGCAAGCACTCTTCTATATTAAGAATGCCGGGTATCACGGTTGAAGTCTGATCTTCACTTCCTTACGGTGTTTTCTCACCTTTGTGTCTGATGGAGGCACATCTTTAGCAACTAAGCCTGGGTGCTGCCAAATAGAACTCAGATGATATTGTTAGAGGTTGTATATTTTAATCATGGTGACGGTAGAAAGAATAAAGATGAAAAAAGATAGGAGGAAGAGGGGCGCCTGGGTGGCTCAGTTGGTTAAGGGACTGCCTTCGGCTCAGGTCAAAATCCCAGGGTTCTGGGATCGAGTCCTGCATCAGGCTCCCTGCTCAGCAGGGAGTCTGCTTCTCCCTCCGCCTGCCCCTTTCCCCTCTCATGCTCTCTCTCCCCCAAATAAATAAATAAAATCTTTAAAAAAAAGAGAAGAGGAAGAAAGGAACGGAGGGAGGAACCAAGGAAGGGCAAGAAAGATGGTATTTGTCCCTCTAACCACTTGGAGGAGTTCTGATCCACAGACTGTTGGGGTGACAGCGAGCGCTTTGGTTTATCAACCGGGATGGTGTGCCCCCCTGTGCAACAGCACAAACACAGTTAAAACTCAGCCCACCCACCGCTAGCTTTAAGAATGTTATTTTTTTTTTAAGATTTTATTTATTTATTTGAGAGAGAGAGAGTGAGCAGAGAGAGAGAGAAAGAGCACAAGCAGGAGGAGCGGCACGCAGAGGGAGAGGGAGAGGGAGAAGCAGGCTCCTCCCTGAGCAGGGAGCCAGACCTGGGGCTCGATCCCAGGACCCCGGGATCATGACCTGAGCCAAAGGCAGCTGCTTAACCAACTGAGGCACCCAGGCGCCCCAAGAATGTTAAATTCTTGGCACATTTTTAAAAATTTGGGATATGCATTGTTTCAAACCTGGGGCATTAAGCGAGATATCATAAACATTTTTGAATTTAAATCACTGTTTCAAAGGAGCATAATTTAATTTCAGATAAAATGCCACTGTGCTACTCAGAAACTTACCACCAAAAGAGAGGAAATGGGGATATTTTTTAAAAGCTTTACTGGGGTATAATTTACTCACCATCAACTCCACCCATTGTAAGTGTACAATTTATTTTTTTAAAGATTTTTATTTATTTATGTGACACAGAGAGAGAGATTACAAGCAGGCAGAGAGAGAGGGGGAAGCAGGCTCCCTGCTAAGCAGAGAGCCCGATGCGGGGCTCGATCCCAGGACCCTGAGATCATAACCTGAGCCGAAGGCAGAAGCTTAATCCACTGAGCCACCCAGGCGCCCGGTGTACAATTTAAGGATTTAATAAATTTCCTGTGTCATGCAGCCCTCACGACAGTCTAGTTTTATTTTTTTTAAAAAGATTTTACTTATTTATTTGAGCAAGAGAGAGAGGGTGTGCATGCAGGAGCAGGGGGGGAGTGCTGAGGGGCAGAGGGAGAAGCAGACTCCCCTACTGAGCAGGGAGCCCGATTTGAGGCTCGATCCCAGGACCCTGAGATCATGACCTGAGCCGAAGGCAGCCGCTTAACCAACTGAGCCACCAAAGTGCCCCGACAGTCTAGTTTTAGAACATTTCCATTACTGCACAAAGACAAGTGGTAGCTGGGCTTCCTGGCAAGATCCATAGCCAGACCAACACGCCTCCACCCCACCCTAAACCAATTCCAGGCAAGGCAAACGTAAAGGCTAGTTCAGTTACTCAGCCACATGTCCACCCCACCCTGCAAATGTCTACACTCTTCCTTCCTCTCCTCATGCTTGGCTCATCTCAGCCCCCGGGCTCACCTTTTCCTTCCCTCTCTCCACCAGTGGCTGTGAGGAGCCACTCTGGGCTGGAACAGATGTTATTTTCTGGGGTTCTGAGCTTTGACATGCCCCGAGCCAACCCCAGCCTGTGGAAGTCTTCCATCCCATGTCCTCTGTCTCCTACTACCTCAGAATGGGAGGCTATTTCCTGCCTCTCCAGTCTGATGTAATAAAGCTCGGCTCCCAGAATTGCTTTTCCATAGCACTTTGGGGGTTCCCGTCTAACACTGTTGGGTACTTCTGATGGGAGAAGAGTTTACACTGTTCCAGAACAGATTGCTGATCCATCTTCTCCATGGGTCTGTCTTTGCCTCCTCATCCAGTCTCTTCCCCACTTGGCGGGTAAGGTAGGTCAAGGATTCTCAGGGTACTACTGTTCCTGGTGGACTTGCCTTCCGTGGTCTCCTTAAGCTATGGGAAAGCCCTCTTCCCTTTTCTGCTGGAGAGGGTATGGCTTTTTATCTGCTTTGTTCACTGGTGAGTTCCAAGGGCCTAGAACAGTGCCTGAACCATAGTAGGCATTAATACAATTTATTGAACCAAGTAGAATTGGAGTCTGAAGAGGGCAGGAGTGTTCTCAATTCCCTCCCCGCTGAGTAGCTGGGAAGCCCTTTGTGAGGGTAGGTTCCATTTGATCTATTTTAAGCTTAGTTGGGTTCCATTTCTCCAAGGAAATTTATGGATTATCTTGGCAAAAGCTGGTCTGACCTTCCACAGAATTCCCCACAAACCTCCCATGTTCCTCTCCTCAGGCCAGTCATTGGTGCTGTTTGGCTGGGTCAGTTCCCCCCAGGGGACCCATAACCCCAACTGAGCCATTTGGACAGCTGCTTCAACCACTAATAGGCTGCCTTTGGGGGTTGGGATCTCCCAACTCCTCCTTCCGGCCTTGCCATGCACCAAATGGACTCTCTAGTTCCCTTCTCCTGAGAGTCCTAAAGGGTGGGGGGGTCACCCTGAGCACACAGCCTTCAGGTCCCTTTCCCCACCGGGATTCTGGTTTTCACCCCAGTTTTGTAGCCGGCTTAATTTCTGGCCCCACTGAAGCCTTCTCATTCCTTGTATTGGGCCCCTACGCCTTTTCCTTCTGTGTGGGAGAATGCTACCACCTCTCTCATCCCCTGTTGCAGGGATTCTGCCGTGCTTGTCCCCTTCCCCGTGATCCGTTCTAGAGGAGGCCGTTCCGGGTTAAGGCCGGGGTTAATGGCCCCCAGGCCTGCAGGCCCAGGGACTCCACCGTACCCTCGAGCCTGCTCCTGATTGCTCCTTTGAGGCAGCCTGGCCGGAGGCGGTGGGGGGCGTGGCTAGCACTGGGAGCTGTGCTGAGGGCGGAGTTGGGTTGTGGGCGGGCTTAGGGGCGGAGGTGAGAAGCGGACTGTCCGCGGGCCGAAGGCAGCAAGTCGGGCTGGGGGCGGGGCCGAGAGCGACCCACGCGGGGGTCTGGCTGGGGGCGCGGCCAAGAACAGAGCTGGGGGCGGAGTCTGGCCGGGGCGGTGCTGGAGGCGGGTCAGAAGGCGGAGTCTGATCGGAGGTGTGGCCGAGGGCGGAGTCTGTCCCTGAAGTGCTGATGTTGGAGCGGGGATGGGGCGGGCCCGATGTGCTCAGGGTAGAGTCGGGCCGGGGCGGGGCTGAGGCCGAGCGCGAGGGCCGGACTGGCCCGGAACGAGCAGAGGGCCGGCCGCGAGCTTTGCGGAGGCGGGACTAGGGGAGTCCCGGGCTGAGCGGAGGCCCGTGGGGCTCCGGGCTGGCCGGGGGCGGGGCGGGGGGCCGGCAGGGGCGGGGCCGGGGCGGGTCCGGGCCGGGGCCGGCAGACGGCTGCGCCCCTTCTTCAGGTGTTGCGGCCGTTCCACGTCGTCAGGCGGTCCGCGGCTTCCGTGAGCTCAGGCTTCCCTCAGCGTCCGGAGTGCCGGCCCTTCGGCTCCCGCGCGGCCATGGCGGGGCCGGGCCCGGGCCCGGGGGACCCGGACGAGCAGTACGATTTCCTGTTCAAGCTGGTGCTGGTGGGCGACGCGAGCGTGGGCAAGACGTGCGTGGTGCAACGCTTCAAGACGGGCGCTTTCTCGGAGCGCCAGGGCAGCACCATCGGCGTCGACTTCACCATGAAGACGCTGGAGATCCAGGGCAAGCGGGTCAAGGTGGGAGGCCCGGCCTGGGGTCGCCGCGCGGGGGTGGCCTGGCCCTTTCTGGCTGCCGTACAGCCGGTTCTCCGACGGCCACCCGGGGTCGACCGCGGCCCCTAAAAGGCGCTCCCTCAGCGGGGGCGGCCCCAGGCCGCTTCGAGCGCCCGGGATTGTCCTGAGGTTTCTGGCAAATCCCTTTCGATTCCCCCTTTCCCTTCCTCCTGCCTGAGCAGGCCTGGGCCTTGGGGTCTGGGTCAGGTTCAGTCCTCAGAGGGCCGGCCTTGGGATGTGTGTGTGTGTGTGTGTGTGTGTGTGTGTGTGTGTGTGTGTCTTGGGGGTAGTGCGGGGGAGGAGGCCCTGCCCTCCGGAGCTCACGCCCTGGGGGCACTTTTGCTCCAAAATAACTTCGCCAGTGGAAGGCAGCAGAGCGCCTCGGAGTGCGGGGGACAGAAGGCCGCCTGGGTGGCCTGACCTTTCCCCACCTCGATCGAAGACCCTCGCTCGGCCCTGGTGGGGGGAACACGGCCAGAGAACTACACCCCGCCACGACTAGGAGGGATCAGGAAGTAGTTGTTTCTAGGACCGGAGGGCCAAAACTTTTTGTCAGAATTTCCGGCCTGGTCACGCCTCCCTGCAGTCTCTTTGTGGACCTGGTGGTGGAACTTTACTCGACCAGGGCGAGCCCTGGGTCCCCTCCCCCAGCTGGAGTTTGATAGAAACTGAAAAGTTCACAGATACCGGAAGGTGGGGGAGAGGACCCAACTTTGGCAATGACTCTAAAGAGAAACAGCAGGATGTAGTTGCCACAGTGTCCTGGCAGTAGTTTGATAGATAATATTTGTGATTAATGAATCAGTTTCTTAACCTGGCTACCAGCCCTCCCTAATAGAGTGAGGAGACCGTGGCCAGGGCAGAGCATTGTTTTTGCTCCCTAACTTAACTGAGCTCTGCAGAAATCTTTTCCATTCTTTCACGGTTTTCAGTTCACATGATCTCCAGGACAGCCCTTAAGAGTGCTGGGCAGGGGCAGCACAGGGCAAGTGTTATCTCCTGTTAGCTCTGTGTTTTCTAGAAGTTGAGCCAGGGTATGGGGAAGTCCCTTCAGACCTGTTGCTCTGGGGCTTTGCGTCCCTGGGCCGCTGTAGCCCCGCTCCTGGTTGCCTTTAGCCAGGGTACTTAGCTCTTTGTTTCCGCAAAATTGGGATAATTTCTGGGTGTTGCCTACCTCCTATCCCTCCGTGGAGAAATAGTAAGCCAACAAACTTTACAGGAGTTGATGTGCCAGGCGGAAGCAGAACCTCTCTGCCTGAAGGCTTTTGTTTTGTTTTGTTTTAAAGAATCTTTTGAGTTTCTGTGTGTTTTTGGTTGCCTTAGGATAGAGAAAAAAAAAAAAGAGCAAGGTGGGGCCGGCAGCTTTGAGTCATTTTTGGGGACCACCCCTTTGGAACAGGTGGTGAGGGAAGGGCTGTAGGATGGGTGGAGTGTGTCTGTGGATGAGTTCGTGCCCTGCGATGATGCCAGCAGCCACAGGGAAAGCAGTGGTGTTCCTGCATGCTGTCGGCCTTCTCCTGCATGCGAGTGTTTGTGGTGGCTCGGTGCTGACGGGGGTCATGGAGGGGGCGGGGTGTTCCTGTTTACCTGGCGAGATAACAGCCTGTGCCCCAGTGGAGCCCGGGGTGTACTGTGTACCTGAGCACAGGTTATGCAATGCAGGGCAGGGAGTTGGCGATTTCTGTTCCTTACGGTCACCTCCACGTTGTTCTTAGGAAGCAGCCGGGTGGGATTGGGATCGGGACGGGGTATAGCGGCGGTGACAGCCCTCAGTAGTTCCCACGGCTGCCCCTCTTGAGAGGCTGTTGTGTGCGGCTGATGTACAGATGTGTTCTTATTAACCCCGCCCTGGCATAGGACAGGCTGGCCCCAGGGCACCCAGCTCGGAACTGGCAGAAGCGGGCATTTTTCTTCCAGTGTTTCTGACTCCGTAGCATTGAGGTCTTTCCCCTACGCCAGCCTGCTTTTTAGAATCTGGTTGTTTAGAGTGGGAAAGTCTTTGGCAATTATCTACCTCCTCAGTTTGCAAGTCAGAGAAACCTGACTAAAGAGGCTTGGGATTGAAAATGAGCAGCGGTGGGTGGAGGGGGGGGTGGGGATAGCCCTTCAATCGGCCGTTTTTGGGGCTCTACCGACTCAGCAGGAGCAAGTCGTTTTTGCTCTCCAAGTCTGTTTTGCCATCCGTAAAATACCTTGAAGGTGTCTTTGGTTTTTTAAAAAAAAAAACATCAGGTTTGTTAAAGTTAAATTTATACTCCTTAAGCTTCACCCATTTTAGGTGTACCGTTCTGTGAATTCTCACAAAACGTATACAGTCCCATAATCACCACCACAGTCACAGTATAGAGTACTTCCAGCAACCCAGAAAGTTCCCTTGTGTCCCTCCCTTTGTGTCAGTGTCCTCCCTTCACCCCAGCCCCTGGCAATCACCGATCTGTTTTCTGTCCCTATAGTTTCAGCGATGTGATTTTAACTGGAACCTTTGATGAGCCAGATTTTGTTGTTGTCGTTCCTGCCGAAAGTGTGGCCACATCAGGGATTTCGTTTAAAACCTTTCCAGGGGCTGTGTGGGGCCCAGCAAGGATCCAGCATGATCCCCCACACCTCCTCTCCCTGTACTGCCGGCTTTTGTCAGATCTATCTCTGAAGAACCCAGAGATAGATCACCTAGTGTTTTTCTAGCTCCTCTGAGCTCCAGTGCTTGGGGGGGATGCCGCAGGGGTAAGGGGGTAGGCCAAGAGGTCACAAGTTCAGAAGGGCCTTAACTAGCTTCTCGCCCAGCCCGAGCAAAACAACTTTTATCCAGTTCTATATTGAGGTTCCATTTGTTTTTATTTGAAAAGTTCTGCTGCTCAAAAATAAGAAAGTTTGCAACATCACAGATCGAATTAAACCCCTTTATTTCTATAGTCACTTCCCACTGCAACCAGAATGACATCCAGACTCCTCTCCTGAAGCCATGGGCCCTCTTTCTGCCTTGGCTGGCTTATCTCCTTCCCTCTGCCCCTCACTCACTGCTCTCTAGCCTTGCTAGGTCTTTCTGTCCTTCAGACATGCCTGCCTTGGGCTCTTTGTATCTGTCCCTCTACCTGTCATAGTATGTCCCTACATCTCCCTCCTTGCTTCCTCGTTTGGCTCCCACTGCAAATGTGGACCCTCTGTCCACATTACAGGGTGAGTTCAGGGGTAAGTTCATAGCGCTCATCAGGACTTGAAATGACCTCATGTGTTGGTCTCCTCCTGTACAGGGTCTGTCTTCTCGAAAGTGCAGGGATCTAGTCTGCCCTGTGGGCCCGTGAGGCCCTGCACCCACAGCAGAGTTAGACGCACGGCGCACAGTACACGTCTGTGAATTGATTTTTATTAATAGAGAGGAAGCTGAGGCCAAAATAAAGGAAGTGACCAGCATGCCTAAGGCCACACCCAAAGCAGGGGCAAAACCAGGACTTGAACCCAGGGTCTGTCTGGGTCCTAAGCCCGGTGCTCATTTTTACACTTGACCACCCGTCTGCGTCCCTGTGAGTTCAAAATGATGACCCTGAAAGTCTGCAAGTTAATGAATCTAGTGAAAATGCAGTTGCAGCCACTGTACTTTGAGAAACAACGTGGACTTGGGCATTTGATAGATTTTTCAGTAATAAGGGTTGAAGCTCCAGCAAGTTTCAGGATGTTTGCTCCCAGAACACCTAGCCAGCTTGGAACAACTCACCTAGCCTGCTGTGCTGGTTAGTAAGGCTCCATATAGGGTGATGGGTTCCTGTGCCCTATCCCATATGGATTCCTGCAGCTCTAGCTGTGCAGGTTGAACTTCAAGAGCTAATGGGGTAGGGGGTGGGGGACTGCATCTTTCAAACTGTGGGGTCTCTGAAAGAGAGCGCTGGCTTAGGAGTCTGAAGGTCTGGGTCTTATTTCCAGCCTCACCACAACTGTTGGTGAGGTTCTTTTTTTGTTTTGTTTTTTTAATTGTGTTATGTTAGAAATTCTTTTTCCCTTCTTAGTTCTTAGACCCCACAGCTTCCTCATTTGGGAGTTGGGACTAATGATCTTTGTTCTGCCTGCTTCTTAGGGTTGTTGGAAAACTATGGACATGCTTAAACTAGTTTAAAAATTCCCTTTATAGGGGTGCCTGGATGGCTCAGTGGGTTAAGCCTCTGCCTTCGGCTCGGGTCATGATCTCAGGGTCCTGGGATTGAGCCCCATATCGGGCTCTCTGCTCAGCAGGGAGCCTGCTTCCTCTCTATCTGCCTGCCTCTCTACTTGTGATCTCTTTCTGTCAAATAAATAAATAAAGTTTAAAAAAAAAAAAAATTCCCTTTATATATTTCTGAATAGATAATCCAAATTCATGGCCCAGAATTTCAAAATTTCAAAGGCGTAAAAGGGCATATAGTAAAAAAACAAACAAACAAACAAACAAAACACAACTCCCTTCTGCCTTCATCCCCGAACCCCACAGTGCCCTCTAAGAAGAGGTAATCAGTGTTACTGGTTTCTTGCCTATCCTGAAAGCTCTATTGTGAATAAAACCAAGGAATTACAAATGAGGACTTAAATTATTATGGCCGTTGTTACCATTTTCCTCCTTAGATCAGACAGATGATTTCTTAACTCACCCATCCCCCACCCTTTGCTCCACCCCTGCCCCCCCAAACCTCACTGTCCCCCAGGAAATCTCAGCCGGTTCTAAATCCTTAAAACATTCTGACCGCTCCTCTACTCTCTCTTATCTGGGACAACACAAAGGCCTGTTATGTAAACTCATTTTACAGATCGCTGGGGACACAGGCCTCAAGTCCACACACAGAGGTTAGCCTTGTCGAATTGTACCCCCTTTATTCGGCTCTCTGTCAGGTTCACTTTCCCCTTGTTGGGGATGTTGCCAGATCTCTCCCTCACAGAGGCAAAGTGTATGCACTTGGGCCTTGGTGCTAAAGCTTCCCTAGGCCCTACAAGTCACCTTTGTTATTGTAGTGGCTCCTGACGCTTCCAAAGGAGGGGGCAGGCAGGGAAATAGGAACTGCCTTCTTTTTAAGGTTTGCATCCTTGGTCCTTCCAGTCAGGGGTCTGATTTTGCTATTTGGATCAGGTGCTTTTCCGATATGGATGTTATTGGTTTGACTTTTGCAGTTTTGATCAGAAATAGCAAAAGGACTGTTAGATAAGAAAGAAGTTCTGGGTCATGCTGGTTGTCTGAAATCCGCTCTTGAGGCCAATGACGGCCATCCCGTTGCCAAATAAACCTTGCCTCCCAAGGTTTCTGACAGTCCTCAGGTAGCACACATCGTGGAAAGACAGTGGAAGGAGGGCCAGTGTTAGATCCACGAGGCACCACCTTAAAATCTTGATTTTGCCACATAGCGCTCTGGGGTGTGTGATTTCACCGTTCCTGATCTGCATCACCTGCAGACCTCTTGGCTTTAGGGACCTGGCCCATTGCAGATCATCCGTAAATGGGGACTGACATTGGTGTGAATATCACCTGGGAGACAGCGTGGCATGGGGAGTCCAGAAGCTTGGCTTCTTGGCTCGGGTGCCCAGCTGACCTTGTGCAAGTCACTTAACTCATTTGTTACTTTGTCAGTGAGCTGCAGAGAAAATCCCTAGCTCACCTACTCACACAGGGTTTGCTCGTGGTCCCCCTGTGACCCCCCACCTTACAGAGCGGGACACAGAGGCCTGTGTGCGGCAGATCAGAACAGAACCTAGCCCTCTGGCTCGGGGTCTGGTGCTTATCCTCACTGCTGTGCTCTGCCCTCTCCCACTGGTAGTACGCGCACAAACACCACATACACACGCACACGTACACAGAAAGGTTGGGGACGAGTTTAATATCTGGGCTATCATATATCACTTGTATTTTACATTTTTGTGTGTTTTCATTAGCAGTACCATATCAGCATCCTAATGCCCGGTGCTGCTTAAACAAACAAATCCTTTTTAATTCGGATGAACTGGGTGAATTGGTGCATAGGGCTAGTGTGAACACGAGAAAAAGCCCATCTTCTAGAATGGCTTACAAAATGCTGTTCTGTTGAACCCGGAGCAGCAGAACCCGATCTAGTGCTGTTAGAGAGAGGATCTCTCCAACCTGCTGTGATAAATCGATAAGCAAGGACCATTTCTCATTAATAGCTTCTACATCTCTACCATGACGTACATGGACTCTTCTGATCTGACTTGTCCTCCTTTGCCTGGTAAGCCTCCCTTTCTTGGACTGGAAAAACAGAAACTTAGTCCTCCATGAGGTGTATAAACATCGTGAGTTCTTTGAGGTTTTCGCACCTGTTCGTCAACGTTTGGGGTGACACCGTCCCAAATTTGGAGTGTGACTAAGGAGTAATTGGACTGATTTGTAAAAAAAAAAAAAAAAAAAAATAGCGACCTAGAGCCTGATGTGTCCATGGGCGCTCCCCCTTTCAGAATAGTCTCCTGGAGAAATCGTGCACAGATTTCCCAAGTGTTTGATCAGCTATGACGAGCTCTTCCTCCTGGCGGGTCTTTCGGGGGTGTATTGGAGAACATTCCATAGTGGTAGTATTCTTCGCCCCAAAGTGAGGTCTAAGCAGAAAGTCACGATTCTGGTGCACATCAGGCCAGGGGGCTTGTCCAAGGACCCTGACAGCAACTGCTGTGTGTGTTGGGCCATGACAAGTCACTAGAGTGTGTCCTCTCTTGAGGTGACTGTTTTTTAAGGGGACGCTGTTCATCTTGATGCGAGAGGCCTGAAAGGTGGACTTATGGCTCACAACTTATGGTTAGTGGGTTAGCTGATGCTGATGGTGTTGGACCATTTCATCACTGAAGGATCCCATCACTCCCTGAATAAAAAAAGTTCTTCCAGTTTCAAGCCAGGGACCATTTCATCACTGAAGAATCCCATTACTCCCAGAAAAAAAAAAAGTTCTTCCAGTTTCAAGCCAGGGAATCCCCACTCCTGCCATTTTCATGCCTGAGAAGGGTAAAAATTAGGTATTTTTAAAATGAAAAATATCCCGGGGGAATCTGGGTGGCTCAGTCAGGTAAGCATCCAACTCTTGATTTGGGCTCAGGTCATGATTTCGGGGTCATGAGATCAAGCCCCGTGTCAGGCTCCCTGCTCAGCACGGAGTCTGCTTGGGATTCTCTCTCTCCCTTTGTCCCTCCCCAACCTGTGCTCGCACGCTCTCTCTCTCTTAAGAAATAAATTAAAAAAAAAAAAAAATCTAAAAAAAAAAAATGTTCTGTTTACATTTTCCAATGAAAAACTTTTTTTTTTTCATTTGTTTTTTATTCTTGGATGTTAACTTTCTCATGGGTACAGAAATTGTGGATGATTTTGTGATGAAAAAAGTAGATCTTAGCTGTCAGAACAAAGTTCAGTTCGCTAGCTGTGAATTTTAATATCTGCCATGTTTACATTATAGATAATTACTTAGAAAAAGATCGGTTTTATAAAATACATGAAAATTCTTTGAAATACATAGAGAAAAATCTATTTTATTATTGAAATCACAAGGTAAATGCCTCAGTGTAAACTCTGACTCTAGGGTTTTCTTGGGGTTATTTTCACCAGAATAAGCCCTCGGTAAGTGTTGGATGAATAAACTAGCGAGTAGTGAGAGAGAGACACAGGGAGAGAGAGGAAGGGAGGGAGAGAAAGAGGGAGAAGGGAGAGCCTTCTAAGCAGGAAAGGGTATCAGTGACCCTCTGCTCGAAGGGTTGGGTTCGTGCAGGACCCAAAGGACTCCTGGACAGCGAGAAGAGTTTCCAGGTGAAAATGGGAGACCTTATAGGAACTCGGTGTTTTGTTTTGTTTCATTTTATGACTTTTGAGAAATAGGATCATCATGGCGCAAGTTGATGGGGAAATTTTTGTAGACTGGTTTGCTAAAAAGCCCAATCTCTTAAAATTTAACTGGCAAAGTTTGGCTAATTTGAGGCAAAAGGGTCATGGATGGTATTTTCAAGCCTAGCACAAAAAACTCATTATTAAAAGGACTCCAAGTTATAGAATTCCAGCTGGATTCTTCTTTTAATCACTCAGGTTCCCCTGCCTCTGAGCAGGAGCATGATAATGGATGGAAGGCCGTGGTGTATTAAGATGTTTTGGGGTGGTTTGCTGTGTGTGTATACGTGTATACATACATTGATAGATTATTGTTTTGCTTTACATGATTTGGCCTTACTTGACCATCTTTTTTTTTTTTTTTTTCAGATTTTTAAAATTATAGAGAGAGCAAGAGTGTGAGTGGGGGGAGGGGCAGAAGGAGAAGAGAATCCCAAGCAGACTCCGTGCTGAGTGCAGAACCTGATGTGGGGCTTGATCCCACAACCCCAATCTGTTGACCTGAGCTGAAATTAAAAGTCAACTGACTGAGCCACCCAGGTGCACCCTATGACTATTCTGTTTAAAGTAGCGCTCTACCAAGTTCCTTAAAAAAAAATCTTAATGTTGAGATATAATCCATATACCATAGAACGCCCCCATTTAAAGTGTTCAGTGTGTGTTATTGTGCACTCACAGAGTTGTATAACCATCACCACCATCCATTTTCAGATCTTTTCATCGCACCAAAAGAAACGTGCTACTGGGCACCTGGGTGGCTCAGTGGGTTAAAGCCTCTGCCTTCGGCTCAGGTCATGATCTCAGGGTCCTGGGATTGAGCCCCGCATCGGGCTCTCTGCTCACCAGGGAGCCTGCTTCCCCCTCTCTCTCTGCCTGCCTCTGCCTACTTGTGATCTCTCTCTCTGTCAAATAAATACAATCTTAAAAAAAAAAAAAAAAAAAGAAATGTGCTACCCCTGAGCAGTCATTCCCATTCCTGCCTCCCCAGAGCCCCTGGCAACTACTGGTCTACTTTCTGTCTCTATAGAGTTGACTGTTTTCGACATTCCATATAAATGGAATCCTACAATATTGCGAGTTTTCCTGTGTCCGGCTTCTTTCACCAAGCATAACGTTTTTGAGGTCTGAGTTATATCCCTTACTCAACTTGCTTTGTGTTTTTCTTCCTAGTGCTTATTCCCACTCCACGTCTTGCTCACTTGTTTGTTCCCAGGCTGGGGAGGGAATGTGAGTTCTGCTGTGTGCCAACACTTAGCACTGCACCCTCTCTGTTGATGTTGAATGAACTACATGAAGCTCTCTGCCTTCACTATTCAGTGACTTTTTCCACGTCACAAAGTACGTCTTGGCTTCTGTTGGATCTCTCCGCCATGCTACTCTCTTAGTAATTTGGAAATACATACACCCTGTCTCTATTCATCTTGTTAAAAGTTAAACACATATTCAAATTTATATTTTCCTACCTGGGGTCTAGAATTAGTATCTATTTCTTTGACCCTAAGAGGACAAGAACCCTGGCACACTTTTCCTCCCTCCTCATTGCCTCCCCAACCCCAGTTTCCATGTTGAAATCATCTGGGATTCGAGTGCCAGATCATTATTGATTTTTTTTTTTTGACATTTTGCATCAACAGTTACTTCAGACTTTAATTCCAAGTTTTATTTATTTATTTATGGCTTACTGTTTTTTATTACTTTAGTTCATTTGCATTTTGTCTCAATTGTTCCTCAAGTGATTCTTTCAGAAAGAATCTGTAAGTGACTCTTGAAATCAAGTGACCCGTGATTTCTGATGTTCTGAAATCTTACCATAGTGTGTCTAGGTTGTGGGATATTTTTTCATTCACCCTGCTCTGAACTCAATAGATATAATCAGAGTGAAAATTCCTGTATTTCTAAAGGTCTAAGGATTTTTTTTTTATTTGACAGAGAGAGAGAGATCACAAGCAGGCAGAGAGGCAGGCAGAGAGAGGCGGGTCGGGGGAAGCGGGCTCCCTGCCGAGCGGAAAGCCCGATGCGGGGCTCAATCCCAGGACCGTGAGATCATGACCTGAGCTGAAGGCAGAGGCTTTAAGCCACTGAGCCACCCAGGCGCCCCTAAGGATTTTTTTTTTTTAAGATGTATTTATTTATTTGAGAGAGAGAGCAAGCAAACATGGGGCAGGGAAGAGCAAAGGGAGGGGGAGAGAGAAACCCAAGTTTCATGTGAGTACGGAGCGTGCGTGAGGCTCGATCTCAGAACCCCGAGATCATGACCTGAGCCAAAAGGAAGAGTCAGATGCTCAACTGACTGCACCACCTAGGCGCCCCTTAAGGTCTAAGGAATTTTTTAAAAATGTCTTTGATTAGCTCCTATTCTCCCTTCTGGAGCTTGCAGGGGATGGAAGCTGGAATTTAGGGTCTGTTCTCCACATCTCTTATCTTCTCCATCCTAATAGCATGCAGTTCTATTGAGCTGTATTCTGGACAAACCCTGGACTTCACCTTCCAGCACACTGATTTCCTTTTCAGCTATGTCTGTTCTTTTTTTTTTTTTTTTAAGATTTATTTATTTGAGAGAGAGCATGAGTGGGAGGGGCAGAGGGAGAGGGAGAGAGATTCTCAAGCTGACTCTCTGCCGAGCGCAGAGCCTGACTCGGGGCTCCATCCCGAGATCGTGACCTGAGCCCAGATCGAGAGTTGTACACTTTAACCAGCGGCGTCACCCAGGCATCCCTCAGTTGTATCTGTTCTGATCGTTCATTCCATCTCTTGTTTTCTTTATTTTGACAATTACAGTTTCAGTTTCCAAGATCTCCACTTCTTTCTTTTTCATATCAGTAATATTTTCATTCTGTGGGTATTATTAATACTCTTATTTTTTCCTGACTTTTTTTTTAAGATTTTATTTATTTATTTGACACAGAGAGAGATCACAAGTAGGCAGAGAGGCAGGCAGAGAGAGAGGGGGAAGCAGGCTCCCCGCTGAGCAGAGAGCCCAATGCGGGGCTCGATCCCAGGACCCTGAGACCATGACCTGAGCCCAAGGCAGAGGCTTTAACCCACTGAGCCTCAAAGGTGCCCTTTTTCCTGACTTTTTATGATGAAAACTTTCAAGCATATAGAAAAGCTGAAAGAAGAGCACAGTAAACCCCAAACCTATCCTCCACCTAGATTCAGCAGTTACTCCTGTTTTGCTGTTTGCTTTGTATTTCTGTAGACGATATACCTTTTTTTTATTTGAAAGTAAGTTGCAGATAACATGATCTATCACCCCATAGCTCAAATACAACTTTTAAGAATTGGCATTTTTTTTTTCTATTTTTTAAACTCCAGCGTAGTTAACATACAGTGTTATGTTAGTTTCAGGTGTACAATATAATGATTCAACATTCTGTACGTTGCTCAGTGCTCTTCATGGTAAGTGTACTAATTTTTTTTTCTTTTTTGATAAGTGTACTCTTTTAAGAAAAAAGTATATTTATTTATTTGCAGAAAGAGAGAGAGAGCAAGCACACAGGCAGGGGGAGTGGCAGAGGGAGAGGGAGAAGCAAGCTCCCCGCTGAGCAAGGAGCCTGATGCAGAGCTTGATCCCAGGACCCTGAGATCATGCCCTGAGCCGAAGGCAGATGCTTAACCGACTGAGCCAGCCGGGCGCCCCAGTGTTTTCCTCTTTGAACCGTAGTCCAGTAAAGTTTGGTCCAGAACAATACCTTGGTTTTGTTTTTGTTTTTGAATGACTTTTTTTGTTGCTGTTGTTGTTAATGATACTGATTTTTAATTTTTTTAAGATTCTCTTCCTGGATTTGTCTCATGGTTCCCTTGTGGTGTCTTTGCACTTGTTCCTTTGTCTCCTGTATTTCCTGTAAGCTGGAGGTTGAGTTAGAGGCCCGATTTGACTTGGTGGGACAGTTTTGGTGAGAATGAATCACAAGTAACGTTGTGTGCTGCCCTTTGCCACCACGGCAGGTGGCACACGATGCCAGGTTCCCGCCTTGGTACTGATGCCTTGGTTTCATCACTTGGTTGGGGTAGTGTTCACATTTATTGTTAAAAGATGCCTATTTGCTCTGTTAACTTTGTTTCTTGGTGTATCACTTAAGAGTCAAGGCCTTGAGCTGGCCTTTTCTGCCTCGGGCAGCAGGCAGGATGCAGTGAGATTCAAAGGGCAAAATGCCTGAAACTTCGAAAGTGTTCTGTCCAGCCTAATTACAATTGTTGGTAGACATGACCATCTGACACCCTGAGACATAAACCGTGTATTGGGGAGATCATTAAATGGCAACTAGTGGACAGATGGTCTGTCCGTTCGAAACTACCTCCTTTCCCAGGCATCCTTCTAAAAGCTCAAGAAAAAAAAAAGGTGAATAAGAGACAGTCCCTGTTCTTCAGGAGCTCATAACTGGTTGGGGGAACAGATATGCAAACAGATAGCTAGCGTGCAGTGCTGTTAATGTCGTTGCCCAGTTTCCGAACCAGGAGTTGGAAACACATGGCCTGACCAGTATGTGTATGTTTATTTTGGCGACAGCAAGACCGAATATTGAAAATTAGGACTGTTCCTGCAAAGCAGGGCCCTGTGGTTGCCATGGCCGTCGCAGGGATGTCTGCTGAGTGCCACAGGGGCACAGAGGAGGCAGCAATCTGCCCTCCCCAGGGTCACGGAGGCAATGAGTTTCAAGCCACTGAAAGATACGTGAATTTCCCAGTGAGGAAAGACACAAGGGGCTTTGCTACCGCAGCCATCTATGTGCAAAGCCATGGAGGTGTGGGAGGGGAAGTATGGGTGTTTGTCCAGGTCAAGCGGAGCTGGAGTATCTGGGGAGATGAGGCTGGGGAAGGGGCTCAGCACCAGATTTCTGATCACGGCAGCTGTGTCCTGAGGCTGTGGGAAGCTGTGTATGGGAGATCCACTATTCGTCTCAGAGGTTTGATGCCGGCTGGAGGCACCATCAGCCATGACCGAGCGGAGGGGCGGCCAAGGGGTCAAGGCTGAGCAGGAATCCCGGCCTGGCGCACTGTCCGGGAACTCTAGTGGCGGGGGCGCAGGAGGGACAGTTCGACGGAAGGCAGAGCTCATTTTGGGACATAGGGCATCTGATTCCTCTCTAGGCTGGGTCTTTGCTTCAGAGGAGCTTTGGAAAAAGAGAGGAGATGGGTATAAGGGAATTAGTGTGGAGGCAGTGAGGGCTCCACGATGCCATTCACCCAGGAAGTTGGAGCTGGCGGCCATGGCCTTGGGAATGCTGTCATCGCTTGCTCTCGGCTTCTCCTGGTAGGCATAGGTTGTTGCCACGAGGAGTTGGCAGTCCACCTGTTTGTTATGGGCTCTTCCCAGGCTCGTGGGCCTGCCTGACCACCGAATTCGGGGTGGGGGGGGCGCTCCTGGCTCCCTGCTTCAGTCTGGCCGCTCTCTGTTTCCCCATATGCTGAAGGGGGCCCGTGAGTGTGGCTTGGTGGCAGCAGGGAAGGGGGCCACAGAGGAAGAGGCTTGGGTTGTGCTCAATGGTCTCAGCTTCCCTGTGAGAGGGAAGAGGGGCATCCCTGGGGAGCCGGTGGCCCTTTGCGAGCAACCAAGGCAAGACTCGTCGGTCAGAGGCTTTGGTCCCTTTCCCACGTCTTGTGTCTTCCCCACCAAGACTGTTCTGGAAGGGGTTTGACTGATTGCTGCAGGAGGTATGAATCATTGCTGAGGTTTCTCAGAAGAAACAGAACAAAACAAAACAAAGCATTTAAGATTTCTGGAGGAGCCATGTACACAGTAAAGGGCATGGGGTTTTAGAGTCAGACAAAGTTCTTCTGCCGCCGCTTCCTGGTGACCCTGTGACCCCTCAGACAGAAGGTGGCGTCCGGAGGTTCTCGAAGCACTTTAGAACCCCTCTGCACTCCGTGCTCCCGCCAGCCCTGCGGAGTGGGCCTGGTCACCGCCATTCCCGAGTTCCCGGTGAGGAAATGCCAGACTCCAGGAAACTACCGGGACTGTCCTTGACCTCTGCACTGATGGAGTAGAACGGGAATCCGAGATTCTTGATCGCTCGTTCACTTCCAGCTGCGGATAACCTGCCGAGGAGGGCTGCCTTGTAGCAAGGGACAAAGAGACATCTGTGACGCTGGGACCTTGAGCAGCTGCGTTGAGGGGGCAGAGGAATTTCGACCTCAGGAGGACACGCGCAGCCCTTACTGCCCACTGCAGAGGAGCTGGCTGTGTTCAGGACCATGTCATTTGCCCCTCCCTGTGTCACTAGCCCAGCGTGGTCTTGCTCTGCTCTCCCTCCCTCGGCCTCTGCCCACCTGCCTGCGTGTCTTCAGCTAACGTACTGGACGTTCGGCAGCTTCTCGCTACTGCTCCTAAGAGTGTACCCCGTGTCTCCCAGCCCGTGTCCCAGGCCGGGCTCTTCCCTGGAGGACTGACGTAGGAGAAGTGACAACAACTGGCCAAAGGAGGGGCCTGCAGACTCCACCTCCTGGTTCAGCCCACCACATCCCAAGACATGATGAAAAATAGCTCAGGAACTCGTATTTGGGTCAGTCTGACCAGTTTTCGGAGTTTTGTCCTGAGAACTAATTTTTCCAAGGTCTTTTGCTACTCTGAAGAAACAAGGAACTTTCCACGGTCTGTTCCATCATGCAGGAGGAAGACCGTTCAAGTAAAATCCTCTTCTGTTTCCACCAGGGGAGACAGTGCTGGGCATGGGTTTTCGGAACTGAACCACTAATGGTGCTTATTATTATTATTATTATTTTAAGATTTATTTATCTATTTGAGAGAGAGAGAGAAAAAGAGCACGAGTGGGAGGGGCAGAGGGAGAGGTATGGAATCTTAAGCAGACTCCCCACTGAGTGTGGGGCCTGACACAGGGCTCGATCTCACGACCTTGAGATCATGACCTGAGCCAAAATCAAGAGTTGGACCCTTAATCGACTGAGCCACGCAGTCACCCCAGTAACAGCGCTTTTAACCTAATGAGCAGACTTGATTTCCCACTGGGGCACATAGGAAGTCACTCCTTAGGGCCAAGCAGGCACGAATCCCTGGAAAGCAGCTTTAGCCCCACTGTACCTCCTGTCCGCCTCTTGTTCCCCCTCGCTGGCCTGACTACCAGGCCCTGCCTTCAGAAGGGTTCCTTTATTGAGTACCTGGCTTGCTGGTGGCACAAAGGAGTAAAATGGGGTCTCTCCCCCAAGAGCCCATTCTCGAGAGCAAGAGAGAGACTTACAAACCAAGAAGTCAGTCCCAGGCCAGTCCCACTAAGAAAAACCTCTTTTTTGGTGCCTGTGTAATGGTGATTTGCTACTTTGTTTTTAATTGGATTTGCTTTAGGCCGATAACCTTTTCTGTTGTCTTGCTGCATTTTATGTTCCTTGCCTGGCCCCCAAAGGCACCTTAGTTTGGGACCCTGGAATTAAATGTTGAACGCACTCTGCAGTGTGTGCAGTTATAGACGCAAGAACACAGATGTTGGGGGGGCAGGAAGGTAAGAAGTGAATTCTGCTCTGGGCTGGGGCTTGGGCCTGTCTGTCAGGGAAAGCTCTCCTGACCAGGTGACTTTTGAACTAGGATCTTGAAGGTTAGGTAGGAGTTCACCGAAAGATCAAGATGAATGCAATCTTTCCGAGGAAAGGAAGATAAAGACAAGAATACGCCGTCACGGGTGTCAGGACTCAGAGGGACAGTGTAAACAAGGAGTCATTGACTGTGGAGCTTGTAAGAAAAAACAAGCCTCATCTCTTGCCCTGAGATCATGCTTCCCAGACTGAGGCAGCGATCCGTGGGCCCGAGCCCTCCCGTCACCGGGGCAGAAGAAGGACCCGAACGAAACCCAGGACCTTGCAGCCTAGAAATGGCCACAGAAGAGGGCAGCTGCCCCCGCCCCTGCCCATTTGAAACCTACCTGACTGACCTCTGCTGAGTGCGAGTGGGGGCAGCTTCCCCTCTTCTGAGTGTAAATAAATGTTCTGGGAGCCCTTCTTCATCCTAACTGGGCCTAACTCCTACCTTCCGTGCCCAGCAGATGCTTCTGAACTTCACTCCAGATGTCAGCAGCCCTGAAAATTTCCCCTGAGTCCGATGTAAGATAAGAAGGCCTGGCTTGGGGAAGGTAGGAGAGGCTGGCGGCATACCAGGTGGCAAGTGGGAGAGTTAGGAAGGGCCGGCTGGGGCATAACCCACAGTCCAAAGTCCCTGCCTGTTTGTTACGTGAGCGTGCGAGCCGAGGACTTCCGGCGGGTGAGGTGGCGGTTTCCACCTGGCACATGCCGTCAGTGGTTTCAGACTGATGTCAGACACTCAGAGTCTTGTTAGAATGCGGAGACCTGATGGTTCGCTTTCCTAAGTCAAGGCCTAGAGCCCAAGCTACTAGATGGAGACCCGGCAGGGCAGGGGGACAGGCTCTAAGGGGGAGGAAGGGGACTCACCTATCTAGCCTGTATTAATCGAGCATCTTCAACATGCCAGACACTATACTGGATGCTGGGCATATGTGGAAAGCCAGCCAGCCAGGCCCTGCCCTCGTGAAACTCCTATGAAAGAGAACAGGCAACATTTCTTTCTTTCTTTATTTGGCAGGGAGAAAATTAGCCAGAGAGGTAACACAAGCAGGGGGAGTGGGAGACGGAGAAGCAAGCTTCCCTCCGAGCAGGGAGCCCGGCATGGGGCTCGATCCCAGGACACTGAGATCACGACCTGAGCCGAAGGCAGACGCTTAATGACTGAGCCACCCAGGCTCCTGAGAGCAGGCAACATAAAAAGTGCATGTGTGTGAGGGCTGCCCCCAGAGAAAAGTAAATCAGGGTGAGGGGACAGGATGGGCTGCTCTTTTAAGAAAGGGGGATCGCGAAAGACCTGTGAGCACAGTTGATACTTGAAAGCCGGCAGCAGTGAAGGGAGGCAGCCCTCGTGTGCTGATCTGGGAGAAGGGGAATGTATTCAGGAAGGGGAATGTCAAGGGCAGGGGTCTTGGTGGAGAGACCTCCGAGGGCTCATGGACTGGCCAAGAGCAAATACGGTTGAAGAGAAGTTATGTGAAGGCAGATAAACTCCAGGCTGCAGGTCCTAAATTTAGGCCTTTCTGGGGTGGAGCTCCAAGGAGCGACAGGATCCTACTTAACACTGTTTTCGGGGCTTCACCTTGGCTGCTGTGTGGAGAGTGGACCGCAGCACAGGCGGAAGCCTGGGACAGGGTTGAGGCCGGCTGGCTGTGATGGGCTGCGGTGGCTCGGTGACAGCCAGTGTGGAGGGGAGAGAGCAGCGAAAGACTCGGCGCCCATGATTCCTGCTCACCTAGGCCCCTGCTGAGGACAGACAGGGAGCAGGGAAGTAGGCACGCAGACAGACAGACAGATGGGCGTGGGCCCAACATCAGGCTCTGATGCCTTGGCCAATCACGGCACGGTGGGAGCCTGCCTTTCTGCTGTGCCCTGGGCTGGTGGTCTCTGCCTGCAGGCTCCGACGGGGACCCAGCCTCCTGCCTCAGGACCCCACAGCATCCATGCAGCGGCTTCTGAGAAACAGAGCCAGCGGCTGTCCTCTCCGATGGACGGTTGGGGATGGCCCGGGTGTGCTTTGCCTGCCTTCTCACCTGTCTGTCTCTTGAGTAGCTAAGGCGGCTGATCGCACTCGTTAAACTTTTCACCTAGACCCCCTTGGGGCTCTGCCTAACGGAGAAGCTTTGGCCGCTGGGAAAGTAGGCTCTCACCTGGCTTGGCTTCTCCCACCTGTTTTGGAACACAGAGGGCATCTGGGCCAAGAGATCGAGCCTCTTCTACTAAACCTTCTCCGCGATCCCACGGTAGGACCCCACTCTGCCTACTTGACAAGTATCAGTCAGAGAGCCTCTCCTCTCAGCCTGGGCTCCCCCTGGAAAACAAGAGCCTGAGACACAGGCTTGCACACAGCTCTTTTGTTCTGGGTACCGGAGGGAGTAAAACAGAGGAGGAAGGAAATGCTACAAGGCTGCGTCCTCATGTTGGTCCCTGCCACGGGCAAGTGGGGCTTGATTTGGCCGGGGATGCCTTGCTCCCCATTGGCCAAGGGTTGATCCGTAGGTGGGGTAAGACCACTTCCGGGTCACGAATGCACGAAGGCTTGGTGCATTCAGGGAGGAATTGGGGTGGAATTGGGGAGGCTCCGAGGTAGGCAGCGAAGTTCTTGAGGCTGTTAGACTGCATGGGCCGGTTGCTGCAGCAGTGGGGTGGAGTTCAGGGTGGGCTACTAAGATATGGGAAGTGGGATAAAAGAGACGTCTGATACGTATTTCCCCGCTTCGGACAGTCTCCAGTGGCTTCCCATTGCCATAAAAATAAAATCCGCACTCAACCTCGGCCTGTAAGATCCTGCGTGTTCTGGCTTCAGCTGCCCCTGACCGCATCTCCTCCCATGTGCCTACTTCACTGCCGTCTGGCTACACTGCCCTTTCTGTATCTCCAACACGGCGAGCTTTGTCCTTCTGGACACTGTGACCCTGTTCCCTCTGCCTGAACACTGTCCCCATGCCTGGCTTCGCATCCTCAGGCCTCAGCTCGAGTGTCACCTTCCGGGACCACCCCAGGAGGCCCCTATCCTGGGGAGTCTCTCCCCATTATCTTTATTTTCTGCAGAGTGCTCATTATCCTTTTCTGCAAGGATTCCATTTGCATTCTTCTTGTCTGTCTTCTTTCGCTGGGATGTGAGGTCTGTTTTTGTTTGCAATCTCCGCGGGTCCTGGAACAAGGGCTGGCCCATGGCAGCAACGCAGTGCATAGCAGACAAATCAATGACCCATGCACATAGCCGATATATTTTTGCTTTGGGCATTTTATATATTCTACTTTGCATTAAAGCTCCTTTGCTTAGATTTAAAACACTAGCCAAAAATTGTAATAGCGCAGTAAATCTTGTTATATTTATTTTTTTTTTAAGACTTTATTTACATGAGAGAGAGCACAAGCAGGGGGAGCAGCAGGCAGAGGGAGAGGGAGAAGCAGGTTTCCCGCTGAGCAGGGAGCCTGATGCAGGGGTCGATCCCAGGACTCCGGGATCATGACCTGAGCCAAAGGCAGATGCTTAACCGACTGAGCCGCCTACATGGATGCATTTGTCCAGCACCTTCTCTGTGTTAGGCACCATGCACACTGAATCTATCATTTGGCCCTTACTGTACCTTTTTTTTTAAACAGATGAGAAACCGAATTAAGTTGTAGCTCAGAGACACCATGCTGGAAAGTGACAGAGCTGGCTTACGCTCTCAGGCCTGCTGGACCCCGGAGCACTGGCACTATTCTTTTCCTTCTCTTTGTCTAATGTGGGAGAGTAGGATGAGAATATTACCAGTAATGGGAAGGACCTACTTTCCAGAAATATCTCCTCCATTGCTGCCCAGATTTCACCAATTGCTTGACCTAGATACCTTAATCTGGAGCTATTTTGTTGGTTTTTAATTTAGTTTTTATTTTTATCAGAGTTACACATATGTATGGTTTAAAGAGTCATTAGGTTCAACAAGGCTTGTTACAAAAAGGTCTCCTGATACCCCCACCTGCAGCCTGGCGGCGGGTGGGAGGGGGCGGGGGGAGGGGAGGTAATCACTTCCGGCTCTTTTTCAGCTGATGGGATTTTTCTATTCCTTTTTTTTTTTTAAGATTTTATTTATTTGACAGAGAGAGATCACAAGTAGAGAGAGAGGCAGGCAGAGAGAGAGGGGGAAGCAGGCTCCCTGCTGAGCAGAGAGCCCGATGCGGGGCTTGATCCCAGGACCCGAGATCATGACCTGAGCCAAAGGCGGAGGCTTTAACCCACTGAGCCACCCAGGCGCCCCCAGGATTTTTCTATTTCTTTTGCTTATATTGTAACCCACTCCCCCTTCCCCCCAGTTAAAGGCGTAGTTTGTTGACTTCTGACTTTGGAAGGTGATGGTTAACTAACTCTCAGTGCTGCCCCAGCCCCCATCACACACGTACACACTTTGCATCCTCCCAGTAGAGTTGTGCGGAAATAGTGATTAGATCATGATTACATTCCTTTCCACTCTCTTCCCAGAATGTATTCTGAATTTACTCCCTTCTCCCTTCCTCCACTGTTACCACCCTGGTCCAGCCACTCTTTTACCCAGATTGTGGCCATTGCCTCCTAACTGGTCTCCCTATTTCTGTCTTTGATCTCTTTTGATCTCTTCTCAGTACAGCAACCAGAGAGATCCTGTTAAAAAGTAAGCCCGATTGGCTCAAAATCCCCATGGCTTCCCACTTGGACTCAGAGTGAAGTCCAGAGTTCTTACTGTGGTCTAGAAGGCGCCACGTGATCTGGGCCCCTTGATACTTGTCTGTCATCCCTTATTATTCTTTCCCTTTGTACTCTGCTCCAAACACACTAATCTTGCTTGCTTTGTCTCTGCCTCAGGGCCTTTGCACTTGCTCTTCTCTATTCCTGGAATGCTTGTCTCCCAGACATCTGCATAGTTAGCTAACTTTCTCCACATCTTTATTTTTTATTTATTGCTTTTTTAAAAGAGAATTTCTCTTAAAGTTTATTTTTTAGTAATCTCTACACCCAGCATGGGGCTCGATCTCACCACCCCAAGATCAAGAGTTGCACACTCTTCTGACAGAGCCAGCCAGGCACCCCTGTATATTTATTTATTTTTTAAGATTTTATTTTTAAGTAATTTCTACACCTAGCCTAGGGCTTGAACCTACGGCCGCGAGATCAAGACACACACTCCACTGGCTAAGCCAGCCAGGCACCCCCTTCCAGATCATTACCAACAATCATCTCAATGAGGCCTTCTGTGGCTGTCCTAGCTAAATCTTCATTCTTCATCGTGCTTTATACTTTCTTCCCCTGCTCATTTTTTCCCCTCTTTTCACTATCTAGCATACTTACTATTTTTATTATTTACTTTATAATAAATATTTTAATTTATATTATATATGTAGGTATAAATATATACGTTTTATAGTAACTATAAATCCTTATTACTTAGGATCTTACTTAGCATTTGTGTCCTGCACCAGACTGTAAGCCTGAGGATAGGAATTTGCATCGTTTTGTCAGCCCTGGTATCTCCACTCCAGTATCTGGAACACATAGCAGGTGTTTAGTAAGTTCTTATTGAAATGGGTGAATGAATACGTTATGATTAGTAAGTGCTGTTCACTGCTAAGCCATGTCATTATTTTTCATTTACCATGGTCACCAGTTTTTCCTGGAAGTAGTAATCATCTTTGTTTTGCTCCGGTGTCTATGTATCTACCACTAATTCATCTCCCCAGTTAGAGGAGATCCTAATTGATATAGCTTTCCTCCCCATCTGTCCAGTGTATTATATACCTTGCCTCTCAATGTATGGCCTTTTCTCAGATCCGTCTTCTTTTTTTTTAATTTTTTAAATTTTTATTATTATTATTTAAAGGTTTTATTTATTTATTTGACAGAGAGAGAGAGAGATCACAAGTAGGCAGAGAGGCAGGTGGGGGGGGGGGGAAGCAGGCTCCCTGCTGAGCAGAGAGCCCGATGCGGGGCTCGATCCCAGGACCCTGAGATCATGACCTGAGCCGAAGGCAGAGCTTTTACCCACTGAGCCACCCAGGCACCCCTAAAAAGATTTTATTTATTTATTTGAGAGAGAGAGAGAGAGATCATGAGTGGGGGAAGGGGCAGAGAGAGAGGGAGAAAGAGAAGTAGACTCTCCAGTGAGCGGGGAGCCTGACACAGCCCAATCCCAGGACGGAGAGATCATGACCTGAGCCAAAGTCAGACACTTAACTGACTGAGCCACCCAGGCGCCTCTGAGTTCTGTCTTCTTGAAGAAATCTCTCTCAGAGCTTTCTTGATTTCTATCTTAGTTTTGTGTGTGTGTGTGTGTGTGTGTGTGTGTGTGTTTAGAGCAATAGTTTATAAGAATTCAGCTTTTGAAATTTATTGAGACTTATTTGAGGCCCAGCATATGTATGGTTTACCTTGGTGAATATTCTAGGTCCACTTGAAAAAAAATGTGCTGCTCTGCAGTGTTGGGTGTAATGTTCTGGAAATGTCAGTTCGAGCAATAGTGTTTAGATATTCTTTATGCACACTGATTTTTTTTTTTGTTTTTTTTTTGGTCTACTTACTGTATCAATTACTGAGAAAGAGGTAGTAAAATCTCCAACTACGATTGTGGATTTGTTTCTCCCCTTAGTGATGTCAGTTTTAACTTCATGAAATTTAAAACTCTGTAATTAGGTGGATACATATTTAGTATCATTATGTCTTTCTGATAATTGCCTCTTGTTATCATGAAATGTCTCTTTATCTCTTGTAATTCTTTGTTTGGAAGCCTATTTTCATATTCCTATAACTTTAGTCATACTTTCTTATGTTTACTTTTTACATGTACTTTATATATTTCTTTTTTTTTTTTTTTCAGGCTACCTATTTGTGTCTTTATATTTAAGGTAGATAGCATATAGTCTTGCCTTTTTTTCAGTCTGACAAGCTATGGCTTTTATTTGGAGTGTTTAGTCCATTTATATTTAATGTCATTATTGATCTGTTTGAGCTTAAATCTACCATTTGCTCCTTGTTTACTATTTGCCTCTTCTATTTTTTATTCCTTTATTCCTTTCCTACTTTCTTTTGGTTTAGTTGATTTTTTTTTTTTTTTAAAGAATACCACTCTATTTCCTCTATTGACCTGCTATTTCTCTTACTAACTGATAGGGCTAACTATGCATCCTTAACTTATAAAGTTCTTTAGAGTTGGTTTTGTCTCGCTTCATGTGTTAAAACTGACACTTAATACTCTAATTTCTCAGTTCACATCTGACACCTCACAAGTGTAGTTCACCTTACAACAGTATGATTTCATTCAACTGCCCTCATTTAGCTGCTGTTATCGTCATACTTTTTATTTCTTTTTTTTTAAGATTTTATTTATTTATTTGAGAGAGAGAGGATGAGAGAGAGAGCATGAGAGGGGAGAGGTCAGAGGGAGAAGCGAACTCCCCACCAAGCAGGGAGCCCGATGTGGGACCCGATCCCGGGACTCCAGGATCATGACCTGAGGCGAAGGCAGTCCCCGAACCAACTGAGCCACTCAGGCTCCCATACTTTTTATTTCTAATACATTATAAATCCAACCTTACGGTCATTATTTATAGTTTTTTGGTCAGTTGTCTTATATGGCAGTTATAAGAAACAAAAATCAGATTTTTAAAAAAGATTTTATTTATTTATTTGACAGAGAGAGAGAGAGATCACAAGTAGGCAGAGAGGCAGGCAGAGAGAGGGAGAAGCAGGCTCCCTGCTGAGCAGAAAGCCCCATGTGGGGCTCCATCCCAGGACCTTGAGATCATGACCTGACGATCCCAGGACCTTGAGATCATGACCTGAACCGAAGGCAGAGGCTTTAACCCACTGAGCCACCCAGGCGCCCCTAAAAAATCAGATTTTGGATACATCTACCTATTTACCATTTCTGGTGCTTCTCATTCCTTTTGTACATCTGAGTTTCCATTTAGTATCATTCCTCTTCAGCCCAGAGAACATCTTTTAGCATTTCTTGTTGTGCAGGTCTTCCAGGGAGATTCTACTTTTAATTTGTCTCAAATTGTCTTTATTTCACTCTCATTTTTGAGAAAGATTTTTTCCTGGTTAGAGACTTTGGTGTTGAATGGTTTTTCTTTTAGTACTTTTTTTTTTTCTTTTTGTTTTCACCATTGTCTTCTGACATCCATTATTTCTGGTGAGAAGTCACTTGTCATTTGTTACTGTTACCCTGTATATATCTTTTCCTCTGACTCCTTTATATTTTTTCTCTTTTACATTTGTTTTCATCAGTTTGGCTATAGTCTCCCATGGTGTATTTTGTATTTCTTCTGCTTGGGTTTTGCTGAGGGTTTTGTTTTTTTTTAATCATTGATATTTTCATTAAATTTGGAATTTTCAGTCATTAGTTCTACCACATTCTCACTGTTTTTACTCCTGGGACTGCAATTATGTGACTATGGAAGTGTATGATATTGTCCTACAGGTCCCTATGCTTCCATTGCTTTTCCTTCAATATTTTTTTCCCTCTTTGGTCTTCACAGGGAATAATTTCTACTGATTTTTTTTCAGGTTCACCAGTTCTTTTTGTGTGTGTGTTTGCCATCTCCATTTTGCTACTCAGCTCACAGAATGAATTTTCTACTTCACTTATTGTGTTCTAGAATTTCTACTCCTTTTTGTATGTTTAAAAAAAATAATTTCTATTTCTGTGCTGATATTCCTTATTTGTCCACTCATTGTGATCATATTTTTCTTTAATTCTCTGATCATACTTACAATAACTGCTTTGATATTTTTCCTACTAAAATCCAATATTCGGATCATTTTGGCATCATTTTCTTTTATTTTTTTAAGATTTTATTTATTTGACAGAGAGAGAGGGAACACAGCAGTGGGAGTGGAAGAGGGAGAAGCAGGCTTCCTGCTGAGCAGGGAGCCCGATGCAGGGCTCGATCCCACGACCCTGGGATCATGACCTGAGCTGAAGGCAAACATTTAACAACTGAGCCACCCAGGTGCCCCTTGGCATCATTTTTTATTGACTGTTGTTTTCTTTGTGGATCAGATTTTCTTAGTGTTTTTTGTTTTTTTGTTTTTTGTTTTTTTGGCATGTTTAGCAATTTTTGATTGTATAGTAGCCATAATGGTTGATGCCTTATTGAGACTCTGGATTCTGTTCTCTTCTTTTGAAGAGCATTCATTTGTGTTCTTTTTTTTTTTTTTTTTTAAGATTTTATTTATATATTTGAGAGAGAGAGAGAAAGAACAAACAGTGGGGAGAGGCAGAGGGTGAGAGAGAAAGAAACAGACTCCCTAATGAGCAGGAAGCCCAATGTGGGGCTCCATCCCTGGACCCAGAGATCATGACCTGAGCTGAAGGCAGACACTTAACGGACTGAGCCACCCAGGCGCTGCCATTGATTCATGTCCTAATAGTTAATTCAGTTTGCTTGGCCCAACACCTTGAACCTGTGTAGGCTTGCTTTTATGTTTTGTTAGGGCAGATAGGTGGAAGTCTAAGGATATTTCTCTAGCCTCTCTAACTTGACAGAAGTCACCCTCCAAACCTGAGACTCGTGTTGGTGCTTGGTGTTAGGCTTTGTTAGGGCAGGTGTTTGGAGGCCTTTGTCATGATCTTCACGTAGGCGACAGCCTTTCTGATGTCTCCGATTACTATCTAGGTTACTTTGAACAAGGTGCTAGGGAGTCCTCTTCATCGTGACTGAATTGGAACCAGCATCCCCCAGCACTGCTCAGCCTCTATCTCTGGTCTTTTCTCGACCCCGTAGGAGTCACTCTCTGGTAAAATTCTGGTAGTCCCACCCTATGGGGAAGGAACTCACCAAAGACTCCCATACCACACCTAGACTTTAGGCTTTCCCACCCCTGCATTGGTCCTTGTTCCGGTCCCATCGGCTGCTCCAGAGTCTGATATTTGCCTCCTGGCCATGTGGGACCAGTGCGCTTTGCTTGGATTGTAGCCCATCGTCCGGCAGTCAGGAAGCCATCCCCGGGTAGAGAGTCCTGGCGATCGGGAGACGCAACTTACAAGTTTTACGTCTTTCAGGATTATTGTCTCATGCTGCTTGTTGTCTACATCTTGAAAACAGCAACCTCCCATATTTTTCTCAGTCTAGTGGTTGTTTGTGGAGGGAGGGCTCAGCTGCCAGGAACTGCTCTGCCAGGGCTGAGAGCTGTTGCTGGAGCCCCGTGGCCTGCTGCAGAGGGGTTGATGTCCAGGCTCACTGCTCAGCTTTTGTCTTGGGATCGCCCTCGACCACCATCCTGGGGTTCCCTTTGCCTCTCTTTAGAGTTGAATTCTCTGTTTTCAGGAATCCCACATCTTCTCGTTTTCAGTTGATTTCTTTAGTTAGAGGAACTGTCAGTAGCTTTCTGAGAAAGGGTGGCAGGAAGGTAAATTTTTTGAGGCTCGTGGATCTGAAAATGTGTTTAGTAAACCATCACACTTGACTGATGGTTAATCGGGTAGAGAATTCTAGGTTGGAAATAATTTTCTCTCCTAATTTTAGGCATCTTTTCATTGATTATCTAATGCCATGTGGATTTTGTGAAACTTTAATGTTAAAACCTGTTTTGGGGCGCCTGGGTGGCTCAGTGGGTTAAAGCCTCTGCCTTCAGCTCAGGTCATGATCTCAGGGTCCTGGGATCGAGCCCCGCATCAGGCTCTCTGCTCAGCTGGGAGCCTGCTTCCTCCTCTCTCTCCGCCTGCGCCTCTGCCTACTTGTGATCTCTCTCTGTCTGTCAGATAAATAAATAAAACCTTAAAAAAAATGTTAAAACCTGTTTTTTTCTTTTTCTTTTCCTCTTTGGAAGCTTTTAGGACCTTTTTTCTTCCCCACTACTGTGGAATTCCCATGTGGTATGTTTTGTGGGGGTCTGTTTTCCTCTATTGTGTGGGTACTTAGTGGGCTCTTTCAACCCAGAGGAAGTTTTCGGGAAGTTTCTCTTTGATTTCCTCTCCTTGATTTTACTGTTCTTTTTCTTCTGAAAGATTTACTATCCCCACATTGGACCTCCTAGGCTGCCTCTACAATTTTTTCCCCTCTCTGTTCCATCTCTTTGTATTTCTTTATTTTGGAGGGATTTCTTCAACTTTATCTTCCAACCCTTAGGTTGCATTTTCCATTGAGGTTCTATTTTTAATTAACAAAAGCTCTTTTTTTTTTTTTTCAAGATTTTATCTTTAAGTAATCTCTACACCCAGTATGGGACTCGAACCCACTACCCTAAGATCAAGAGTTGCATGCTCTTCAAACTGAGCTGACCAGGCGCCTCTCTGTTTTCTTTTTCTGAATACTCCCTCAACTTTTTTTTTCTTTTTAAAGAGATAGTATTCTATTACTATTTTACAGATCTTTTCCTGTCTCTGAAAATACTGATGTTTGTTTTTGGTAAACGAAACTTGGCCTCTGCATAGTTTTTGTTAGGTCCAAGTCACTTTTCTTCTGTGTTCATTTGGCCTCTGTCTTATGTGCTTCTTTCCTCTGGGGTGTGGAGATGAGTTTCTCGGTCATCTGGATTCCAGGTTTCACCCCATGCGTGAGCTAGCAGACACCTGGTTTCCTTGGAGCCTTTTATAGTTGAGGAGTCAATAGGGTAAATAGGAGGTCTCAGGACTGGAGGGTTCCATTGGGCATGTTGTGGCCCAGAGTTTGTTAACTCTTAAACTTCTGTTGGTGGCACCTAGGGAAGAGGCAGTCCCGTCCCCCCCCCCCCCCCGCAGCCCTGCCCTCAGGAACTGTCTGAAGCCTCTGGGGTTTTTCCCTATCCTGGACAGACGAGGGGGCCTCCCACACCTCGTGAACTAGATAAAGAGGCCCTCAGAGTGCCTGTGCCCGCAAAGGAGGGTGGATGGACCCACAGCTCGGTGGAGATCAGAGGCTCATGTTCACTTCCAGAGAGCCCCAAGAACCTGTGATTTGTGAAGCAGAGAAGACAAACCCCGAGCCCCCAATGGCCCTGGCGTCTGCCCACCCTGATGGCCCCCGACAGCCCATCTCTCCCAGGCCCAGAGCTGGTGACACCTGGTGACACCCAGCCCGGGAACAGTGGAGGTCCAGGTCTGCGCCGCGTGCCGCCCCTCCCCCTGCCCTATCTGGCATCCGTCATGCCAGGCTGCTGCTTCTACGGAAACCAGGGGAGCTCCTGCTACCCACGGGCACCTCTTCTCCATGGCCAGTGTCCAGGAGGGCTTGGCAGTGGACAGCGATGGATGTTTGCTAAGTGAAGACGTGGCAAGGAAAGACCCCAAGTTTCTTGCCTTTGTCCAAGCTGGGCCAGGTGGGGGTGAAAGCCCAGCGGGAGGACCCTATCCACTGCCTCCCCCTGGGCCTTCACTGCCATAGCCCGGGCCCCCTCACCACCGGGTTGTGAGCCATCTTCCCGGGCACCACTGAGGCAGAAGTGGAGAACCCTAGTGCTGGAGAACTCTCCACATGGCTGGGTATAGCGGTGCATTTACAGGCTCAGAGAGGGGAAGGCACAGGATGTGCACACACAGCCAGCATCATTGCCCACCCGGAAGGACCTGTGAGCTGCTGGAGCTCCCCTGGCGCATTGTTCCCAGCAGTGAGCTCAGTGTGTAGGGGAGAGAGGACCCTGGGTCATATGTACTTCCTGCTGCAGTGCAGAATGTCCCCTTATCACCTTTCCCTGGGGAAAGAGCAGAGATGAGGGCTCCCCACCTTCCCTCTGTAACCTCCCGTCCCCCTCAAAGTTGGGCCACTGGGTTGTTTCCTAAGGGCTCGGAAATCCTCTCTCTGTCTACCTTCTAGCCCGTCTTGTGTGATTCCTGCCAAGGTGCGGGCTGGTGGCCTGCCCGGTGGAACCAGAGCTTCGGGCGCGGGTCTGTGGGATTGCCCTCCCTATCCCCTGCGCATGGTCACACCACCAGGTTCACGGGAGGCCCCCTGTTTCTTTAGCTGCAGATCTGGGACACAGCTGGCCAGGAGCGATTCCGCACCATCACCCAGAGCTACTACCGCAGTGCCAACGGGGCCATCCTCGCTTACGACATCACCAAGAGGAGCTCCTTTCTGTCAGTGCCTCACTGGATCGAGGATGTGAGGAAGTACGCCGGCTCGAACATCGTGCAGCTGCTGATCGGTGAGCTGGGGCGGGGGGCAGGGAACGTAGCAGGTCCAGCAGGGTTCCTCGGGACCACGGATCTTGTCTCTCTGTCTGTCCTCGTCTCTTTCTCCTTTTTAAACAAAGGGCACATGGAGCGCAGAGAGAGGCTGAACTTGGCCAGGCAGGAAGGGAGCCAGAGCTTGAATGGTGATCTTCCAAATTCTGATCCTGCCAATCACTTACACAAGTTATATTCAAAATCGGAATTAGAGGGAGGAAGAAAGGGAGCTAGCGTTTGCTTTGCAGTTACCATGTATCTCCACGGTGGGTAACCCCGGTTAAACCTTCAGTGGTGTCGTTGGATTTAGTTCCCATAACCTCGGCTTCTCCTCGTTTGTCAGGAGCTAGAGCTGAGGCTCAGAAAAGTGAAGTCATTTATCCCAATCCACAGACCCTGCGAGCACACAGATAGGAAGCCTGAGCTCTGCCAATCATCATTCGGTGACTTGCTGTCACACCACACTGCAGAGCAAGGCTTCTCAACCATCTGTGTGCTTCCCAATCACTCTGAAGTTTGTGAAAGCACCGATACCAGGCACCGCGTCTGATTCAGGAGGGCCAGGTGGGGCCCTTGAATGTGCGTTTCTCACAGGCTCCCAGGTGGCACCATGTTTGTGCCCCAGGGACCAACTTTGAGAACCACTGTTGCTCTAACCGCCATTTTCCCTTTTCCTCCTACATCAGCTTCCCAGACCCGAGCCCAAGAAGCTTTGGACCGTTTGTGTGGTCCCCGGGGTCCTCATTCCAACTGTCAGGGTGATTCTTCCTAGACGAGATTGTACGGATGGGGCCTGGCCATCGCTCCAGCTGGGGAAAGGGTGATCTTGGTTCTACCCATCCTGCCTGGCCTGGGATGGGGGAGTGCTTGGCGGAGCTGGACTCCCCAGGCCCGAGTGGAGTTGCCCGAGTGGAGTTCTCCTTACCCAGCCTTACACGTCCCTTTTATCCAGGACATTTAAAGTAAAACATCCTGTCATAGACCGTTTTATAAAAATACAAAAATTAGAATAGTGCAGTGAACCCCGAATATCCATCCCCCGGCTTCAGCTATGAACAACTCCATGGCCAGTCTCTCCTCTACCCTCATCTCTTCCCCTCCCTTGTCTTGTTTTGGGGCGAATCCCAGCACCATAACTATTTCACCTGTAAATATTCCAGCAAGGATCTATAAAAGATACAAACACTTAAAAAGTACCTAACAACAGTACCATTTTCACATCTGAAAAATATTGATATTTTCATAATATAATCCAGTAGCTGATCAGCGTTCGGATTTATCATTGCTCCTAAGTATCACACGTACTTTTTTTTTCTCAGTTTGTTGAAAGTAGGATTCAAATAAGCCCCCCACATTGAAACTGGTTACTGCATCATTTTAGGCTACCAAAGAAAGTTTAGATCTTTCTAGACAGTTCTCTTTTTTTTGTCCTCCCCATGTAGTCACATTACAAAAGTCAACCATTTAGAGACTTAAAAGAATTCTTCTAGAAATTGGGTCAAGGAGCAGTTGACCAGATTTTTTGGGAACATAATGAAACATCTGACAGCTTGTAGGAGAAGCCAGGGGTGCACAGAAAAGCAAAATAATCGAAAACCATAGGGCGCCTGGGTGGTTCAGTGGGTTAAAGCCTCTGCCTTCGGCTCAGGTCATGATCTCAGGGTCTTGGGATCGAGCCCCGCATCGGGCTCTCTGCTCAGCAGGGAGCCTGCTTCCCCTCTCTCTCTCTGCCTGGCTCTCTGTCTACGTGTGATCTCTCTCTGTCAAATAAATAAATAAAATCTTTAAAAATAATAATAATAATCGAAAACCACGATCTTACAGTGAATGAGAGAATTCCAAAGGAAACCAGGAGAGAATAAATAATAAGCATCACAAAACATTAGCAAAGAACAGACCTCGCAATGCTAGATTTCCTTGTTAACGCACCCACATAGGGCATGCCTGCCGAGTGCCAGCTGTTTTCCTGCCCCTTGTCGCTGAAGGTGGCATCAGAGATGGGGAAACCGAGACTCAGGAATGAAGTGACTTACCTGAGGGTCACACATCAAGTGCAAGGGAGCCGAAGTTCCTCGCAGCTCTAAAGTACTGTGTTCTGTTCACCTAACTCTCCTGATCCTACTTGTTAGGAAGAAGCAATAAAATACATGAGCCTCTGGCAAAGATAGAAAAGGAAAAAAAAAAATGAGGGACGGAAGATTAGAATAAGCACTTTAAAATTTAAAAGGTCTTTTTTTTTCTTAAAAAAAAAAGAGATGGCCACGCAAAACGGTATTCGTTGGTGGCAGACAGGGCCCCCAGGGTCTCTCAGCTTGGCCCTGCCCGGGGGAGAGGGGGAACAGGGCTTGCTGGCGCCTGTGGGCCTCACGGAGCCACTCCCGGCCTTTCCCTACAGGGAACAAGTCGGACCTGGGCGAGCTCCGGGAGGTCCCGCTGGCCGAGGCGCAGAGCCTGGCAGAGCACTACGACATCCTGTGTGCCATCGAGACGTCCGCCAAGGACTCGAGCAACGTGGAGGAGGCCTTCGTGAGGGTGGCCACGGAGCTGGTCGTCAGGCACGGCGGCCCTCTGCTCAGCGAGAAGGGCACCGACCACATCCAGCTGGACAGCAAGGACGTCGGGGAGAGCTGGGGCTGTGGCTGCTGACCGGGGTACAGGGCAGGCAGGCAGGGCCCTCCCCTTCTCTCCCCCCTCTCTTTCTCTCTCTCTCTCTGGCCTGCCGGGCCCACCCCTCCAGAGCTGGCCCTCCATGGCGCCAGCGATTCTAGAGCAGCCGGATAAAGTCCTGGAATTCTCCATTCCGTGGCCTGGGTACTTGATGGGAAGGCTCCCTTCGAGGAAGGAAAAAGCGGGGTACCTTCTGAGGGAGACTTGGCGTCATACTGGGTGGCGGGTGTGGGGCCCATCCTGCCAGCCGAGGGCTGTCCCCTCTGCGTCCTTCACGGTCCAGGACTGGCCCCGGGCCTGCCAGGGTGGACCACTGCAGGAGAAGGGGCCAGGACGTGCCTCCCCTGCCCCGCACGGACCGGTTCTGGCCATTCCACACCTTGCGTCTTGCCGAGGCTGTGGCGGCAGGTGGCTGCCCTCCAGCGATGTGGCTGGTGCGTTGGATTCTTCGGGGTCATTCCCGGGCCTCTGTGCGTGAGCCTCAGAGAGTGAGAGCAACCGGCTCGACAGACTTGGTTCCTGGGCGCTCAGCCCCAGGGAAGCCCTGGCTCCTTCCGGGCGAGGAACCTTCTTCCTTTCTTCACTGCCAGCTCTAAGCTCACAGATAGCTTGGGGCTTGGCTTGCTGCCTTAGCAAGACCTCTCAAGTTTTCTTGTTTTCCATGTAGCTTCTTGTTTGCATCGGCACGAGCATGGGGTCAGGGCCCGCAGCCAAGCAGGGACTGTCTGCTGGCCTGGGGCCCGAAGTTTTGCCACTCAGGTTGCAAAACCAGCTGATACTTCAGCACCGACTCTCAGAACTTGGGGGGTTGGGGGAAAGAGATAGGAATGTGGACATTTAAGGGAAAAGTAAAAAAAGCCGGCATCCCTGAGGCTAAGGTCTGAGAGGGACCCTCGGGGTGCCTAGTCTGACCTGTGCAGAAGCCCTTCCTGCCACCTGCAGAGCGACAGCTTGCCCACTGCTCCCAGTCTAGCTTATGGTTTCCAGAATGAAGAAGGCAAGGCCCTGGCAGTTCTGGGTCTGGCCATGTCCTCCTCCTGGGCCCACCCGCCCTTAACAGCCTCAACGGGCACTGCATGCTGAGGTTAGAAGGCAGGTGGGGGCTGGCATTCCTGGGGCTCTGGGAAGCGAACTGTCCTCTGCGGGTAGTTCAGAGGATCACAGGCATGGAGCTGGGGGAGGCAGGTGGTCTTCCTGTACCACCCAGGCCCTCCATGTCAGCCCAGTGTAAGCCCCTTAGGCCCCCCTCCTGTGGGTCCCCAGGAAAGACACTGCCATCAGAGCCATCTGGCATGTGGCAAGCCCACATCATGGAGGTAGAGCCCAGGCAGCGCCCCGGGCCCAGCCCCGGGTACCCAGCGGTGGGCCACAGGCCTCCAGCTGACTTCCCTTGCCTTCCACTTCCCGCCCTTTGGCCTGCGTCACCCCCCTCTCCCAGGCAGGCCTGACCGCAGAACCAGAAGCCAGACCTTCTGTAGCAGCCGGACCCACAGCAGTCTGGTGAAGGTCGGGCACGGAAGGCTGAGACCGAGACAAGCAGGGCTGGTGACTCCCTTTTGGGCAGGGAGGCAGCCCTGGGACGGCTGAGCCTGGAGAGGAAGGATGTTGGCCTGGTTGGACCAGGAGCTACTGAGCAGGGGCCTGCACTCAGGGGAGCCAGCCCACCGGTGGCTGGGTGGGGTGGGATCTGAGAGCAAGAAGGCCACTTGGCTTCCTTCCTCAGTTGCCTTGCCAGTGGGGTGGGGTGAATGGGGCCTGGGGCCCAGCTGCTGACAGGGAGGGCTTGTGTCTGCTCAGCCCCTTCACCGCAGTGCCTGGGCTCTACCTGCAAAGTAGAACGTGCCTGTGACTGAGGCACATTCCGGCCAAGGGCAGAGGTCCTCTAGCCCCATGACCTCTGCTAGGGGCTAATGTTTGGGCAGGCTGGAAGAGAAATCTCACGAAGCCTGACCTTGCAAAGACCTGCTGCTTTGGGGGGCAGTGGTGGGGATGCAGGGGGCCTTGGAGCACAGGCCTGGGCCTACTCCCCCGTGATTAACTTGAAGCCTCAGTTCCAGCTGAGCCCAGATACAGACCCTGTTCCTTGTTACCTGCTGTCCCTCTGTGCTTTGGGGCTGGATGGCTAGGGAATGCGGCAGGCCCTTCCATTCCACCTCCTTCACAGGGACTCCCTGGGGAGGCCCAGCAACAGGGAGCTGAATGGTGACAGGGGCTTGGACTACGAACCATCACCCTCCTCCTCCAGACCCTGGGGTTGGAGGCCTGAAACCTTGCAGGGCCTTGGCTGAGAAGGGAAGGGAGCAGCCAGCCCAGCCAGGATCAGAGAGGTTTGGCTCACCCAGCAACCACGAAAACACTTCCCTTTCCTGCCTTTCTCAGTCCCGGGGTGTCTGGAACGCTGGGCTTAGTGGTCTCCTGCCACCATAGCCTCCAGGGGTTTAGCCTAGAAATCCAGGGGTTGTCTTAGGCTCCTCACTGCCTCTCTCCCCCCCCCCCACCACAGTGCTGGGATCCCAGCTTCACGCTGCCCCCCGCCCCTCTGCTCTGGATAGGCCCCGGCCTCCCCAGCACACCTCATGGACCTCCTGGGCCCCTGGGCTCCCTCCTGCTGCAGTCAGCGCGGTGGTCGTGAGAGGTCACACTGACGCTATCCCCTCACCTTCCAGGCTGCCTGGGGCCCTCGGGATACGGTCCAGGCTCAATCTGGATGTCCACGGCCTCCACGGCTCTGCCCCCGCTTGTCCCCAGCACTTTGTCCCCCAGGAGCACCCTCTGTCCAGGCCACCCCTTCCCAGCCGCCCCCCACTCACCCAGCCTTTATTCATGTCGTCTAGACTCCCACAAATGACCCACTTGGACACCCCTGAGAACTGGCCCCACCCCAAGCTGGTCCCTTGCTCCCAGAACCCCTTGGCAAGAACGAGTTTTTTGTGCCCCTCTTCCTCAGCAGGATCCATTTCCTACAGGCTCGAACAGACCATTTCCGAGCTTCCGGGCGAGATACAGATGCTCGTGCTCGGGGCCCGGCGCTGGTGTGGGCTTCACCGCATGCCGGCTGGGCTGCCCGTCTGCAGGGCCCTGTCGGGTGGGGGCCTCCCTGTCTCCTGGGCCTCCGTCTTGTGTCACGTGGGGACCTGGCTCTCACGTGGGAGAAAATGAGGAAATGCTGAGACAGAACACGACCCACCTCGGTTTCCTCCCGCAGCAGGCCCGGGGGGAGCACCCTCTGTGGTCTGGGTGGGGCCTGTGTGACATAGTCTGAAAGATCGAGAAGGCGAGGGACACGGATCGTGATTCCCGAGCCGGAGAGGTGGGGCCCTGTCCTTCCGGAAGAGGGGTTCGAGGACATCAGGCGCCAGCAGGCACGGAGCCGGAGGAAGCTCCTAATTCATATTGAATTCAGTTACTCTTTCCCAGGAGGGCTGCCAGGGGTGGGGCCTCAGGGACCCTCCGCACCCCGCGGGCCTGGACCGTTGGGCCGTGGGGAGGGGCCCCCGCTAAGCCCAAGGATGCCATTTGCATTGGGGGATTTTTCACATTTCCTATTTATGATACATAAATCTTTATAGCAAATCTATTTTTTTTTTGAAACATGGAAAAGTTGCCTTTATGGAAACGGCAGAGCCAGAATGTACACATTCCTAAACCATTAAACAGATTTCTGCTAAGAGCTGATGGTGCCCAAGACTGGTTCTCTCCACCTTTGAGCTGGCCCAGGTGCATGTCTCCACAGACGGTTCCACCGGCCCAGAGGGCTTCCCTGACTAGTCTCCAGGCCCAGAGTGGGGGGGTGGGGGGCTACGCACTGCCCACTGGCCGCCTTTTGCCCTGTTAAGACTTCTCTGCCCCAGACTCATGCGGGATCCTTCGGCAGAGAAGCGGTAAGTGCCTAAGGGGCAGGAAGGAGCTTGGGTTGGGTCCTCCCTCTGCCAGGGATATACCTGTGTGACCTCGGGCAAGTTACTGCACTTCTCTGGGCCTCAGGTTCCTTCAGTTGGGTTTGAGCTGCGGAGGCAGGTTGAGGCGTATGATTCAGCTATGGCCAGGGGCATCAGGCTTGGGATCTCTCATCCACAACCCTTCGGGAAGGTGTTACTATCCTTGTTCTTTGTGGATGAGCCAAGCGGCTCAGCGGTTGGGAGTTCCTTGCCCAAGCCTTGAAGCCATAACAAATCAGAGCTTTTATTCCGAGTCAGGAGAGCCCCCGGGGGCCGGACTGGTCCGGCTCACTGCTATAGTCCCAGGGCAGAGAACGGTTTCAGGCACATAGTAGGGAGTGGTGCCTGATTGGGGCTCCTGGCACCAGGAAGTCCATGAACCCATAGCCCACCCAGGTACTCGGGGGTCTATTCCCGGTCATTCTCAGAAGGGGGCCTCTGCTGGCACAGGGGCCAGATAAGGATTATACGGCACGGCTGCTCGGTCTCTAGTCGGTCTGCCACGCCCTGCTCTGCAACGAACAGACATTGTGGAGGTCAGACCAACCTCCATCCAAATCCCAGGTCTGCTGTGACTAGTTGTGTGACCTTGGGCAGATATGGGACACTCATTCCCATCCCTCCTGCGTCCCCGCAAGCCACTGCAAGACCCCAGCTGGGACAGGCTCTGCACACTGCGGGGCTGGAGCAGGGGCTCCTGTGTCTGGCTCCGTCCCAGGGGTTAGAAGCCTGGTAATCCCACCGACTGACGGATGAAGGCCTGGAGCCTGGACCTGCCAGAGGTCCCACACTCCAAGCCCTTCCAGTCACCTTTTCCAGGGAGAAGAAATGCCTGTGGTTTGGATTTCCTGCTGTCCTTGATTGCAGGGCAGCCCCCAAGGTGGCATGTGCCCCTTGGAAGAAAACCCCCCGAGGGGGTGGTCGGCCGCCACATGCCCCCACAGAGACTGTGATGGGGGCCCTCGCTTACTTCAGCCCACGCCGTGGCACTGCCGGACCCTGGGACAAAGTCCTGGGCTTTCAAACAGGGAAACTGAGGCCAGGGGCCTAGGTCTCAGAGCTGAGCCTGGCCCTGCCCCTCCCCTGGGGGCTCCCAAAGCTGCAACCCCGCCTCCCCCCTGCTCCCTGCGCACATTCACCCAGGGGCTCAGCTGAGGGACCGTGCCAGCCCTTCCTTCAGGGAAGCCAGCAGGCACGGTGCCCCCACCCGTAATACCCGCACTCCTCACCCTCTGTCGCCTTTCCCTCGCGACCACTCCCACCTCAGCCAGCCTCTGCCTGCCCTGCCTCCTGCCTCCTGCCTCCATAATCCGGTTCCACGCACCTTCCTGAAGCAAGTCACACGCTGCCCGGCTCAGCCCCTTGCTTGGATCTGCACGGCTCCCTGCTGCCCTCGGGCTCCCTCAAGGGGCCTGTCCGGGCCGGCCACGGCCTGGCCATGCTCTCCCCTGACACTCTCCACCCCCAGCCACACGGAGCTCTGCCATTCCCTGACCCCGCCGCTCCCCT
This sequence comes from Potos flavus, assembly GCA_028534135.1. Taxonomy (NCBI): domain Eukaryota; kingdom Metazoa; phylum Chordata; class Mammalia; order Carnivora; family Procyonidae; genus Potos; species Potos flavus. The sequence goes on along the minus strand of CM052898.1, from coordinate 48,951,659 downwards.
GATAGGCAGACCCCAGACCTGCCCGAAGAGCCCAACTCCCCGCTGTGTCACGGCCTTCTCCAAGCGGGGCCTCCTGTTGACACACAGTCCGAGTTGGGGCCCAGACCCAAAGGACAGCCCCCCTGGTCATGACGCTGACTCCTGGACACTCCCAGGAGCCCTCCAGAGTGTGTGGAGCCCCCTCACACACACACACACACACACACACACACACACACACACACAGCCCCGGAGACTGCTGTGTCCTGTCTCTGCTGTGGGCTCCCCCCACTGGAAAGAACCCCAGAGGGCAGGCTTGGCCCCGACTGGTGCTTCCTGGGCATCCGTGGTGTGCTCTGACCCGGGCCACCTCGGGCGCCCGCCCAACCTCAGCCCTGAGAGGGAGCCCGGTATGGGTCCCGTCCCTCCCCCACACCCAGGCCGTGTGCTTCGGGCCTCTGTCCCCGGCAGGGACTCTGCACCTGCCATCCCGCTGCGACCATCGGCTCAGTGCGGTTCCAGGGAATAAGCTGCAGACATGGAGCTTCCCAGTTCCTAATTCAAAGCTGCTTACTCATCAGCACAGGGTCAACAGCACCTACAAGGGAGCTGGAGGGTCTGGGCGCAGGGCTGAGGGGACATCAGGGGATGCGGACCCGGCAGAGGAGGAGGCCAGGAGAGACGGCGGTCAGGGGACTGGTGAGTCAGGTCCTGGACGCTGGGTGAGTGGGACCAGCATGCTCCAGCCTTCGGCTCACCGTGTAGTCTCCCAGCAGCCCTGTGTCCTCCAGGAGCTGCTTAGAAATGCAGGATCTCAGTGTCCACCCCAGATGTCCTGATTCAGAATCTGGATTGTAGTAAGATCCCCAAGGTTATAGTTTGAGGAACGCTGGTGTACACAGCCTTCCGACTGGTGGCCCCTGGCAGGCCTTCATGTCTCAGAAGTTTTTAGGTTCTTCCTAGAAAAGAAGGCCTGAAGGTTCTTGCCCATTCACCCCTGAAGTGTGTTTTCCGACCTCCGCAGGGGCACCGATTCTGATCTGTGAACATCGAGGGCAAAGAGCTGGTGGCCGGCTCCTTGGCAAGGCGCTGACTCTGACAGTGAGGCAGAATCCGTGGGGTCACCTGGGCCAACCTAACACCCAACATTCTTCCAGAAAACTGCACCCCCATCTGGAACATTGGAGCTTGTCATGTGTGATGGGGGTTCTTGATCTTTTCTGGATCTCGGACCTCTAAGATCGATATTCACATCTGCACCCAAATGTGGCGTGTTGTGGGTTTGTGGGGGGTGGGTAGACAGTTAGGTGAAGGCTGCCCACTTTCCGAGTCTCCAATTTCTATCAGAATGCTGTTTACAGCCTCTTGAGATGGCAGAGTCTGAAATTTATTGAGAGGTTTCTATGTGACTTACAAGCAAGTTTAAGGCCTTGCCTCAAATGCACATCCAGTGAACAGCGGAGAGAAGATTTGAGCCCTGGATGTCGGGCTCCAGGGTTGTGCCTTAACCCCCTGAAATCCTGGGAGGGACCCTTGGATTCCGTGGAGTGGGACTGTGGCTGGACTGACAGGTATGCATTCGACAAAAGGGACCTGATTCTGGGTGGACGTTTCTGAAAATAACAGAAACCTTACGGCGATCTATCTCAAGGAATGAATCTTAAAAACAGTAAACCCTCTATGCACAGGAATATCCACAACGGCCTTATTTCTGTACAAGTAGAAACTGGGAGGCGGCCATCCCTTGCTGCAGAGTATTTCAGACCACATGTCTGAGTGTTGGAGGTGAAGGACAATGTCTCAGCGAAGGGCTGGGTAACTTGGGTCTTCCTTCTGCCTGTCCACACTTTCCAGTCTTCTATGATCAACACCTACTACATCTGTCATAGAAAAACACGGTCCACTTCAGAAGAGTCATGAAAACGACGTAACATTCAAAACGTGATGCAAATCACAGACAGGAGGCATTTCACCCAATTTGGTCATTATGAATCTAAAAACAAGCAGGCGAGCAGAACCTTAATGCCATTAATCCCACCTAACAAAAGGAATCATAATTTCTCCAGGTCATCCTGGATCTGTCCATATGCAAATTCACCAATTGCTCAAAAAAAAAAAAAGTTACTTAATTTTGTCTTTGGTGGTTGTTGCTAGTTATCAGATTTGGGTGTGTATCTCTTTTTAAGTCTCTTTTAACCTAGAGTAGCATTCCCTTCTTTTATTTTTTTCATGCCACTTACTCGTTGATGAAACTGGGTCATTTGCCCGTAGCATCCCCTCTCAACGTTTTTAATTTGGCTGATTACACCCCTATGGTGTTCTTCAGCATGTTTTTCTCTCCCCCGTACTTCCCGGAACCGGGTGGTTCAGTTGGCTTCTTGGCAAGAATAGGGGTGGTGCGATTTGTGCCTTTTGCTCCTGCCGGGAAGCACATAATGGCAGGGTGTCCCCTTTCAATGTGTCGAGGATTGACCAAGGCGGTCAGGGAGTGCCCACCTCGGGCCTTCTTGTAAGGGTCTTCCATCAGCCTTTCACCTAATGCATTTACCATCTATTAACCATCGCTGCCTGAATCAGTCATTTCATCAGGGAGTCGCAAAATGGCGCCATCTAACTCCTGGTCAACTTTCCCATTAAAGTCGTCCCTTCCGTGGACACTAGCTGGAATTATTTGAGCCGATGAAAGTATAACTAATGGCTTTGATGAATTAAAACATACCGAGTATGTGTGTGTGTGTGTTTCAGCGAAGGAACATATTCAGTGGGTTAATCCATTGAAGCCATCATTCTTTTTAATGCTCCGTTTATTCCATCTCTGGACACTGAGACTCCTTTCAAGCAGACTCCCGAGTTCTTCGCCATGACCCATTGGTCTTGAGTGCTTCTTTGCTTTCTGACCTATATTGTGCATTTTCTGCCCCCCGACCTAGACCTAGACCTAGACCCAGAGTCATTCCTTACTCCAAGGAGCGACTGGGGGTTTCGCTGTTTCCAAGACAAGTTTTCAAGTGTTCTCCTGTGTTTTGCTCAGTGTTCCTGTTTCCTGTTGTTTGTTTTGATCACGCTGGGGGCTTTTCTCAGCCTGCTCACTCCTGATTGTGCCCCTGCACTGAAAGCTTCTGGGGAGCCTGGCTGGATGCGTGGGTCCTACGATGGGTGGGCTTCTTCTTATAAGGTAATCGGGGCCCATCTGGCTTTTCCACTAGGGAGGGGTCCTCAAATGTCTATACCTGGAAATCTTTTCTCCCAGGCCTTTCTGTTTTTGCAGTAAGGATCTTCTGTCTCCTCCCAGGGGTTGGTGGTCCTGCCAGCGGTTCTAGGCCTGGAGTCTCTCTTCTCAGTGTCTCTGAAAGCACATCTCCTCTCTCCTGCAGGGTTGGGGCAAAATGGTGGTCACATCAAGGTGGAAGTCGGGGAGGGCGCCTGCGGGTTCCAAGTGCTCTGAGCCCGATTTTCAGCCAGCGCTCGGTTCTGAGCCCCTAGCCTTCCCCATGATCTGATCTTATTAAAATCCGCGCAACCTAGAAATGAAAGCAAATTCCTCTTCACGCAAACTCTTCACTTTTTAAAATATAAAGTGGTTGGTGCTACAAAAACCTTTTACTTCTTAATATCCTGTTTTTTACAATCATTTAATAAAAGGTTGAATTCTATTTTAAAGGTTTTGTGTGTTTTTTTCTAGATGTGAACTATTCCGATTGCTTTCGTACAGGAGCTTGTAATGGAAATATTCTTAGGATCTACATGATGGCTTCAGTAGGCCCTTGCTGCTTTAAAGAGTATCATCAGTGTCCTTCGGCTCATTTGTGCAGTTTATTACATTTGAATTTTGTTACCTTAAAGAAAATCATGTAAAGTGTTACCATCTTACAGACCTTAAAAAATTCTTTTGTTTCATATCCGAATAAAAGTCATATCCCAATTGCATAAAGGGAGCGTGGAGCCTCCTGGGGGGTCTGGGGGCAACGGGGCTGCCCCTCCTTGGGCTCCCTCTGCAGGCTGGGGCGTGGGGACTTCTCTCACCTGCCCACACAGCTGAGGCTCCTCTGCCCACTCTCCATCTTACAGAAGCTTGTGGGGATAACTTGCCTACTGCTGTCTCCTCCATTAACCTGGTCCTTGAGGGTTTATCCTTTTTTTACAATCATCTAGTAATTTCAGTGGGGCTTGGGGCAGGGAGAGGAGACTGTCCCATGTGGCCAGTATGCCCAGTGTAAGCAGAGTCTGGGGAAGGTTCTGTATGCATCACCAGCGCCTCTCCAAGCTGCTGTTCTGGCTTTATCTAGCTTTTTGCTTACCTCCTTCTTGAAGATTGATAAGGAGGTTCAGGTGGTGTCGGTCTCATCCCTGATTTGTCAGGTTCTATGGCCAATTTTGATTGGGATGAAATTGAATTTAGAGGATAATCTGAGAGGATCAAATCTTGCCATTCACGAATGGGTACCTCTTTCCGTGTTTCAGACCTTATGTCCTCAGTGACACTTTGTCATACTTGTTTTTTTAAACTGAATTTTAATACCCCACTAGAGCTCTAGGTCTATGTTTCATAAGTGGGCTTTTTAAGAGTCTTGAAGCTCATCAATAGCCCACAAAGGGCAGGGATGGAGAAGGAGGGAAGGGCGGAGCTTAGACCCCCGTCCAACCAGAATGAGCCACTTTATTTCATATACCAGGTACTACCTAGGGGTTCGTCGGAAACAAGTTCTCACCGCTAAAAAGGTTTGAAAACCATCACTCTAGACTTTTAAAAAAATTGTGATCAAATATACATAACATAAAACTTACCATCTTCAGCATTTTTAAATGTACAGTTCAGTAGTGTTAAGTATATTCCCGTGGTTGGGCAACCGTCACCGCCAGTCACTTCCAGAACTTTGTCATCTTAGTTCTTGCAAAACTAAAACTCTATATTTGTCCACCAACTCCCCATTCCCCCCGCCCCAGAGTCCCCACTCCAGACTTTTTAAAGACAAAATGAATGGGTGGCTTCAGTTACACAATA
>CM052898.1:48769847-48946178 GCA_028534135.1 Potos flavus | reverse complement strand
GGCTCATCGTCCTCCGGTAGTGCTCTGTGCCCGCCTTCCCTGTGGCACCCTCTGAGCCACAGGTCCACCGCATGGATCTCCTCGAGGGAAGGACCTTGGTATAATTGTATTTGGGTTTGGGGTGGCCAGGAACAGACCTGACAATATTCTCTCACACGGTGGAGCAAAGTTTATTAGTTTAACTGCTGGCATCAGAATTCCTCTGAGGGAGAGAAGTGTCTTTTTTTTTTTAAAGATTTTATTTATTTGACAGAGAGAGACAGCGAGAGAGGGAGCACAAGCAGGGGGAGCGGGAGAGGGAGAAGCAGGCTCCCCGCTGAGCAGGGAGCCCGATGCGGGGCTCGATCATGACCTGAGCCGAAGGCAGACGCTTAACCGACTAAGCCACCCAGGCGCCCTGAGAAGCATCTTGTTTGAAGAATTTTGTGGCCATTGCTGGGGGTGGAAGTGGGACCGCAGTTTGAGGCTGTCCCCACGTCAGCCCCTGGAGTCGTTTCCTTGAGAAAGGGAAGAATTTGTTTTGTTTCTGAAGAAGAGGGCTAGAGAGGAGGAAGAGGAGAGAGAGCTTATAAGAGAAGGTGAGGAAGGATGGGGCCAAGCGAGCAGGTGTCTTTGTGGTCAAATGGAAACAGTGGTGTGTGTGCCTTTCAAGGTTATGTCCGTCAGAGAGATGGAGATGGCTCTCCTCCTCCCTGCCCAGGGTCTCCTCTGCTCGCCGCCTTGGGGGGAGAGCGTGCTTTCTGTGGAACTGGGAGGGGAGCTGAACGCTGATGGGAAATGTGCCTGGGCGCTCTGGAGTGGCCCATGCAGGAGGAAGGTGCCAGCACAGAGGAGAGCGTGAGGACCGTGACAGCCTGGGACCTGTCAGGCATGGAGGAAGGGCTCGAGATGTCCACAGACTGTGTGATGGAGGGTGGCTGGTGTGGAGGAGATGGGACAGTCCCCCCACTGGGGGACCGAGAAGCCCCAGTTGGCATCTGGTTATAACAAAATGGACCCAGTTTTCCAGAAAGAGCCAGAGGAAAAATAACCAAAATTCTGAACTTGGATAAAATGGTCGAGCAGCCAGTTTATTTTGAGTTACTGGTGGCCCCGGCTGCCCAGGCCTGGCGGGGTCTGGGGACCGGCTCAGGGTGACCCTGGGGACCCGGGCTCAGTCGAGGATCTCTGTCGCAGTGCACAGCAGGCCGGCCAGGAGAGCCAGGCCCAGCGTGGCCACGACAACAAGCAGCACGTCCCGCCAGAGCCCCGGGTAACTCCAGGACGCCGGGAGCCGCCAGCCGCAGCTGCCCAGCTCAAAGCCCGTGAGCTCGCCCAGCGGGCGGGCGGTGGCGAGCTCGGGGCTGGCGCAGCGCATGCGCAGCAAGACCTCGGGCGTGTGGTCCTCCAGCCAGAGACGCAGGTAGGTGAGGCTGCAGTCGCAGCGCCAGGGGTTCTGCGTCACGTCGAGGATCTGCAGCTGGGGCAGGTGGTCGAAGGCGCCGGGGGGCACGGACCTCAGGCTGTTATTGGCCAGCAGGAGGTGGCGGGTGTGGACGGGCAGGGCGGGCAGGGCCGTGAGCCCCCGCCCCCGGCAGTCCACCCACAGCCCCAAGGTCTCCAGGGTGTGGCAGGTGCACTCGGCGGGGCAGTCGTTGGTGGCCTGTGCGGCAGCCCACAGCAGCAACAGGGCCCCCCAAGCAGGCATTGGCGGGCTGGCTGTGGGCAGAGTGGCCGTGATAGGATGGAGGGCCCGGCAGCCCGCACCCCCTGCCAGCCAATGGCCGGTGGGACCGACCCGGGACAAAGGATAACTCACCTCCCTTCTCAGGCCTCAGCCTTCTGCTCTGTGAAATGGGGTGGTGAAGACTGCAGGAGGCGAAGTGCGCCCAACCCAGGCCTCGCTGAGCTTCCCCAGACACTCAGAAGGCAGGATGGTGAGTGTCGCTGCGGGGTGGGGGAGGGGAGTGAGGGTAGGAAGGCTCTTGGGAAGGGGCCAGGTGGGGAGGGGGTGCAGATGCCTGTCAGATGCTTCCCAGTCCTTACTCGCGCCCCCGGCCCCTGGGCTGCTCCCAGCCCCCACCCCTCAGCCTGGGGTCAGGCCGATGGCGTGGACTTCATCCCTCCTCCCATCGATTCCGGCAGCTGGCCTGTGGCCCAGGGAACTCTTCGGTGATACCCCATGTAGAAAACAGCAGGATGAGGATGCTGAGCTGGGGACCAGGAGGGAGCTCAGAAGGGGCTCCCTCTGGAAAGCCACTTGTCTAGGCTAACACTCGGAGTTGGGGAAATCGAGGCCCGGAGACAGAGAGCGACTCGTGCAGGGTCACCTGGCGGTCGGTGTCACAGAACCGACTCCAACTCAGGCCTCATGAGCTCCAGGCTCTTGCCTGGGTCACCGACTTTCCTACAATTGCTTCTTCTTCCTCAGCCAGGCTCTCTGCCCCCCGCCGCCCCCCACCAGGGCCTGGCCCACGGCAGGCTGTGTATATTAGTTGAATCAACCAAGGAGCCAGTGTCTCAGCGCAGTGCCCTCCCCCTGCCCCATCTTCTGGAGGGGAAAGCTGAAGGGGGGAGAGTGGCGGGCTGCTGGCTGGCTTCTTCTCCCTGCCGGGCCCTGTCCCCACCGTTCCACCTGGGTGGGGGCGCGCTGCGGGGGGTGGTCCTAGGTAATAAGAGGGCCACTTACTTGTGAGGCCTGCAGCTGGCACCCGTTTCTGTGGCTTGAACTGTCCTGGTTGAGGCTGAGGTGACAGCTCTATGCGAGGCCGCCGGTGGTGGCCGCTGCTTGAGTGGGAGGAAGGAAATGATGAAAATAGCCTGCCTTATCCCCCACACGCAGCCCTGGGGGGCCATCTCCGGAGGCAGTGGGCCCTCGGGGTCCCAGGGAGTTGGGCCCTGAATGGGAGGTCAACCCCTGTTTACAGAAGGGGGTCCTACAGGGCATCCCCGTGGACCACCAGTGCCTTGCTGGGCCTCAGTACTGGGCCTGGGGGAGAACCAAGGAGGCCCCTCACCAGGTCCCAGGAGGTGGGGAAGGCTTCCAGGAAGAGGAGGCCTTGGAGCTGAGCGGCTCTGCTGGTTGTTCCTCCAAATCTCAGACTTCCTCATCTGTAAAATGGGAGCAATCATCACTATTCTGCTTGGCATACGCAGGGCGTGGCTGGGACAGCTCCTGTGGGCTGAGAATCCCATGGGGGGGAGAACAATGTCGTTTTGAATTTTCTTTGGTTCTTCCGAATAGGTCAAGGAGAAAGTCACTTTTTGGTGTCACTGCATCTTCAGCACCTTCTAATACCTCCTGAACTTTTTCTTTCACAGAATGCTGCAGGCCTGTGGGTCGTTCTCTATCAGTCATTGGTCTCTAGCTAGAATTTAAGATCTTTTTTTAATTTGCATTATATTTCTTTCTTTCTTTTATTTTTTTTTAAAGATTTTATTTATTTGACAGAGAGAGAGATCACAAGTAGGCAGAGAGGCAGGCAGAGGGGGAGGGGGAAGCAGGCTCCCTGCTGAGCAGAGAGCCCGATGCGGGGCTTGATCCCAGGACCCTGAGATCATGACCTGAGCCAAAGGCGGAGGCCCAACCCACTGAGCCACCCAGGCGCCCCTGCATTATATTTATTTCAATAGCTACATTTTACCTAGGGGAGTTTTACATTTATATTATATATATCCATTTATATTAGTGATATAGAGTTCCCTTTAAAAGATAAATGGATTTTCTGTTTATTTATTTATTTATTTTTAAAGATTTTATTTATTTAATCGAGACAGAGAGAGAGAGCACAAGGAACTGCAGAGGGAGAAGCAGACACCCCACTGATCAGGGAGCAGGATGCAGGGCTCGATTCCAGGACCCTGAGATCATGACCTGCACTGAAGGCAAACGCCCAACCAACTGAGCCACCCAGGTACCCTCAGTTTATTTATTTATTTATATTTATTTATTTATTTATTTATTGGTTTAAAAAGGTGATTTTATTAAAGCACAGGGACAGGACCCATGGGCAGAACGAGCTGCTGCCTATTTATTTTTTAATATTAAAAAAACATTAATAAAAATCTAGCCTAACAAAAAAATATCATATGAAAGTATATTAAAAAATTAAAACATTCATGTATGCATTTTATAATAAGTTATAAAATATCATATTCATATTCATATGAAATATCAGATCAGTCAGAAAAGGGCTTGCAGAGATGGCACCGTTCATGCCCGTGGAGGGTGTGGGGGGCTACCGAAGTGTGGGAACCCCTGGGGTATAGCAATGCTTTGGGAACAAACAGAGGGGTTCTAGCAACCCAAGTAAACAGAGCCCTTGCTAGAGGGGCCCGGGAGAGGAGCCCAGAGTGAGGGGCCGTTGAGGAGAGGAAGGGGACCCCTGGGCCATTCCCGAGGTCATGGCCAGTGTCGGCCACGGACACCAAACCTGAGAAGAGGGTCTTGAGGCTCCCCTGGTTGTTTGAGCAGTGGCAGGTGGTACCTTGGCCAGGATGGCGGGCATGTGGGCGCCACATCCACAGGGACAGCAGCAGGAGAAGTCCAGGGTAGACGACTGAGGGTGTTTTATCTTTTTTTAAGATTTTATTTGAGAGAGAGAGAGCGAACAAGCAGGGGGCAGGGCAGAGGGAGAAGCAGGCTCCCCGCTGAGCAGGGAGTGCAATGCGGGGGCTCGATCCCAGGACCCTGAGATCATGCCCTGAACCAAAGGCAGACACTTAAACCACTGAGCCACCCAGGCGCCCCTCAAGGATGCTTTAAACACCTCGTTTGCACACTACCCAAGACCCATAGGAGCGTGCCCCGTGTTCACACAGAGCGTGGGTGTTTTATTTTTTTAGCATCTTGCAACTCGGAGCCCGCTTCAAGGCATGCTCCCGTTCATCGGTGTATTTGCCATCTACTTCTCCCCGACAGCACAGCAGCTCCCCGAGGGCTGCGTCCGTGGTCAAGCCACGGTGCCCAGGTCAGCGCCCGCACCTCGCAGGTCCTCCCTTAGTCTGTGCTGGGTGATTGCCAGCGCTTTGACTCTGAAAGATTCCATCAGCTGGGAGGATCCCGATCCTCTTCTAACCCAAACCCTTGTTGTGCAGATGCCGGCAGGCCACTCAGAGGGGAAGCCTGACTCCCAGAGAGGCTCCCCTGCCCCCGTGGCCCCGTGACCCCACGGGGCCTACTGCTCCAAGAACACCTGGGATTGGGTTGGGCTTGGTTTTGTTTTAAGTACCCAAAGATGTGCATTGCAGCATTTTTAATGGCAGCAAAAAGCTGGAAACAAAAGAAATAGTTACCGGTCATGCACATCACAAGGTATTAGATGGACATCACGTGAAATGAAATAAAACTGCGTGAATCGTGTTGGAGGAATTTCCATTGTGTTGTTGAGCGACAAGAGTGAAATGCATAAGAGTGTAAGGTAATAACCCATTTTGGTAAAACAAACTGTGATAAACTGTCCTTGCTCAGGATGACTTGAGAACTTGGGCCTCCTTATTTCTTATCATGTGCTCCTCTCAGGCTAGCCTCTGTCCACCCCTGTGGCCGGGAGCCCGGGGTCTCTCCTGCCGGCCCCGGAGGGTGCTTGGATTCTTGCCCTCTGCTCGGCCCAGCTCTGCTCTCCGGGAAGGAGCTGGTCATTGACCTTTCTGTGCAGCCCACAGGGCCAGCCTCCCCAACTTTCTGATCCCTGGCCCAGAGCAGGGTGGGGAGAGAAGGTGTCATTCGGTCCCCGGAGTCATGCCCGCTGTAGCTGGGGTGACCTGGCAGGTACTTGGTGAGCCCTCTCATCAGAACCTAGACCCCAGACCAGGAACCTCAGCCTCCACTGACCTTCCCTTCTCCCATTTGTGGACACTTGGACTTGTCCCATCTTCATCTGCCTGCATGCCTTTATGGCATGTGGGGAAGGAGTCCCAGTGAGTGGGAGTCCCCCAGCCCCCAGGCTGTGTTTCCTGACCTAATTGGGCACATGCTCTTCCTCTTGGGCCTCTGAGATTTCCCTCTTATTTTTTAGCATGTACAACTTAAAAAAAAACAACAACAACAAAACCCCAATCAAATGAGAACTCATTTTTGTAGTGGAAAAATTGAATGTTCAGATGAGCACGAAAAAGACAGTAAAATTTTCCCTTAATTCCGATATCAAGCAAGACTGCCTTTTATTTTTTTTCCTGTGCTTATTTTTTTCTTACCCCGAATTGGGTCACTTGGGGCCCACGATCTTCTGGAACCTCCTTTTTCCACCTATGAATACACCCACATGTGTCACCAGTGTTCGCCATGGTTCCATTGTATGGATGTGGCAACTTTTATTTAAGGAATTTCTAGGCATAAAGAGTGTGCCTCACTCTCCTTATCTCGGTCAGACAGGCTTTTGTGGGGGCCGAGTGTGGGAGAGGGGCAGCTCTTCAGGCTTCCTGAGCTGGGGAGGCTCTTCCTTCCGGGGCTGCCCAAGTTGGCTGACAAGTTCCCTGTGGAGAAACTGAGGCATTCTCCACTCCTGTCCCTTCAGGCTCCTTACTAGGTCACCCCCCACTCCCTCTGTATGGAGGCCCACTCTGTCTGGCCCCCTCCTTCCTCTCAGTTTGTCAACATGCTTAGGACCTCCTTTATTCTGGAAAAATCTGGTGTGTGTGTGCATGTGTATGTGTGTGTGCATGTTTCAAACACCCCAGTGTGCTCCCTGCTCTTTTGATATGCATGTTGTCTGCCAGGCCGCCTGCTCCTGCCTGCTGCTCCCCATCCTGGTCACTCCTCTTGTGGGTGACCCTCATTTTGGGTACAGGGCTTTCTGTCCACCATGAACGTTGTCTCCCTCTAATTGCAGTATTCATGCAGATGACCCTTGGTCACCGTGGCCTCACAGTCCGTCGGCCTCTCCCAGAGCTGGGCTCCTGTCCTCGGGCCCAGCCCCAGCACTCAGCCTCACAGTCCTACCCCAGATCGGCCATCATCAGCAACTGCTCCCCCTCAAAGCCTTGATGCAAGTGCCTCACCTCTGGACTACACCTCCCCATTCCAGCACAAGTCCTTGAGCCTACCTACTAAGGTCCTTCTCCAACCTCATTGAGGTCTCTGGGCCAGGGGCCTTATCACTGTACTTCTATACTTTCCACGTCATGGCCTCACAAGCTGACACAGGGATGACCACTGTCCTTCAGTGTCCACTCTTCCCTTCTTTCACACAAATAGAATTTTAGGGGGACATGCAGCCTTCAAGCTAAAGACTACATTTCCCAGCCTCCTTTGTCTTCAGGTGTAGTCATGTGTCCAAGTGTAGGCCAATAGGAAAAGAGGAAGAAGTGATCCGTTCTGCTTCCCGCTGGCTGCGGAGAGCCGGGAAAGCCATTTTGGTTCTTGGGGTGTAGCCCTGAATTGAGGGTGGCAGAGCAAAGAGATAGAAGGAGCCTGGGTCCTTGATGGTTTTGGAACTGCCACCCAGCTCAGGTGTGCCTACCTGAGCTTCTTCCAGAGAGAGAGAGAGAGAGTGAGAGAGAGAGAAAGGTAGGAGGAGAGAGAGAAAATTTTATTTCGTTACAGCAGCCCATGTGCCTCGAGGGCAAACCCACCAATCTGCCTATAGTGTAGGCGTGTCCTCACACATTCTGCCTTCCCACCTGCTACAGCACGAAAAGCGCCCTGCTGCTCTGAGGCTGGGTGGGCACAGTTCCTAGGAATGTCCCCCAAGATCCTTCACCCTAGTTCCCAGAATTGGTGAATCCGATGAGACTTCACTGCTGTGGTTGTGCTGTGTTTTGCGGCTCCGTTGACGTTTAAAAAGGGCGGTTTTCCAGGAGGACCTGATCTAGACGAGAGAATTTTCTGCGGCTGCTGGCAGAAGAGGAAGTGAGAGAGACGCAGCAGAAAGGGAAGTCGGAGAGATCTGGAGCGTGAGAATGGAACATCTACAGAAACAGAAAGGTGGATGGAAATGGAAGGTGGACGCGCTAATGCTTCAGGAAGGCTCGACTTCAAACTGAACCAATGTTTCTCTTCCGCATTCTTGAGCCTCCCCCTCTCCTTCACTTGTTTTTCTGGAGAATCCTTTGGTCCAGGATCTTGGTATGGATACTTAGTAACGAGACTCGGGTGGCCTGTGCGCCGGGTGTCAGACCACGTGGGAGACGTGACAAACGTGGCGGGCCAAACGCACTGGATTCCTAGCAAAACCTCCCAGATCGTATACTTTCCGATTAAACCCCTCTGCCTTTTAACCCTGGCGGGTCTGCAGTTTGGACGGCTTTAGCCGGCTGCAGCCTCCTTCACCTGGCAAAGTAATAAAACCGTCATTCCTCTTTATTCCCAAACTCTGCCTTCGTGTCATATTTCGGCTCCCGAGCACAGAGGTCGGTTTTCGACAACAAGAAGGACTTGATGCGTGATTGCTGCTTGGAAGTTTCTAGAAAGCAGGAGCCGGACGCAGCCGACAGCTGCAATGAGCCAGTGAGTGGATTCTGCCCCCGAGCCTCTGGAAAGGAACACGGCCCTGCGCGCACCCTGATTTCAGCCTGGTGAGACCTTAAGCAGAGAACCCACCTCCACATTGTGCCCACACTTCTGCCCCTTGAAAACTGTGAGATAAGGAATGAATGTTGCTGTAAGCCTCTAAAGTTTGCGGTAATTTCTTACAGCAGCAAGAGAAAACCAATATGAAGGGCAAACTGGGATCTGGTGCTCTGCGTTCTATCCCTTTGTGAAAACTAATGAAAGGAAATCTTGTGTAGAACGGAGTGGGAGGCCGGCAGGGGGGAGCGCTCAATGCCCTGCCCCTCGTGGTCAATTGTAGACCTGATAGGAAGAGAGGGACCTTGCACTTGGATGCTAGTTTACTATCCCAGCAGGTGGAAGGAAGGTTTCTTCCCCCACCTCTCCTCCCGCCCTGCAATAGGCCAGCCAATGAGAGACCATCACGACTCAGCCAATGAAAAGCCAGTATACTTGGAGCTCCCAGTTTACTCCAATGGACTTTTTGTTTCTAACAGCCCCTCCCAGCAACACCCCGTCCCGCCCCCGGTTCCTCTATAAAAGAGCCTTCCTCGCCTTTAATCTGCGGATTTGGGTATGGTTTTGCAGTACCTTGCGTGTCTGGAGTTGCAGTTCTCTGCTATTCCCGAATCAACCCATTTTTGCTGGCAAGGTAACCGGTGGTTTTATTTTTAAGGTTAGCATCTTTGACTTTCTCAAGGACATTGCTCCCATAGCGGCCCACTCTCCTGCATCATGGAATTTATCCTTTACTGGATCATTCCCATTAGATGACAAATGGCCTATAGTATTGTCCTTTAAAAAAAAAAAAACCTCCGTAATTCCGCATTTTCCTCCAGTTACCACTACTTTTCCTGTTTTCCTGCCTCTCTCAACCACAAAACTCCAAAGATTTGGCTCTACCTGCTGTCCAACCCATCAGCATTTCCTGTTGTCTCAGCCCCCAAAATATATTCAAAACGGACCCCCTGTATTGCCACTGCCCTAGTCTTCTCTTAAGTGCCTTGGCTTCCCATTGTAACCAGAATGAGCTCCACCTCCTCCGTGTTTCACGAGGCCCTCTATGGCTTGACCCCCACCTAGTTCTTGACCTTGCAGTGCACTCTCCTCTTTGCTAATCTACAGCCACGCCTACCTTCTTTCTGTTCCTCAGTCACTCTGGTATCTTCCTGCCTCAGGGTCTTTGTACTTGCTGGTCCCTCTGCCAGGGGCACCCTTCCCCCAAACTCAGCCATGGCTTCCTCCTGATCACCATTCATGTCTCAGGTTAAGTGACCTCCTTCTCAAAGGTCCTCCCCCACCCAACTAAGGTAATTTTCCATTATTCTGCACAATAGTATTCCATTTAATTCCTTCCATAGCACTTAACAAGACCTAGGATTATCTCGTTTTTAAATTTTTATGCATTTTTAAAATGATTTTAAAAAGGTTTTTATTTAATCTCTACACCTAACGTGGGGCTCGAAGTCAATCTTGATACCCCAAGATCAAGAGTCGCATGCTCCCCCGACCGAGCCAGCCAGGTGCCCCTAAATTTCTATGCATTTCTTAAATGTTTGTGCCCACTGAAAGTGAACTTCAAGAGGATAGGGTCTCCGTTCCATCAACCCCTATTTGTAACCGCACCTATGCCTAGCACATAGTCTGAGCATAATACACATTTGTCAGTTTTGCTGACCATCTTTCCTCTGGTTCTAGCCAGTCTGTATCTCTCCAGGACTTTTATCTCTTGGATGCCAGTCTCTGCCTCCGGCTGCAAAGCTTTGACCTTGACACTTGCCTGCTCAACATCTTCTCATGGCTCCTCGGTGTCTTCGGGATGAAATCCAATTCCTCGGCAGAGTTCTCCTTGGCCATCCAATCCAGGCTCCCCTGTCATCTCTTCGTGACCTGAAGCTTCATGGTAGGTCATCTTCGTCACTACTCACTACCCACGTGCTGGTTTCCTTCTCTCTACTTTTCTTTTTCTGGAGTCCCTCCCCTCTGCTGCCCACCCTCCCCCACAGTTTTGCCTGTCATACTCCTTTCCTTTAAGATTCACCTAGGGCATGACCTCTTCCCGGAAGCCCTCCCTGACCTGCTCCCCCAGCTGAGTTAGTGGCCCTGCGTTTGCCTGTCTGTCTGCCCACGAGCCCAGCTGCTCCTCAGGGACCCCAGTCACTGAGGCGTGACACACGAGGGTCACAGAGTGAGGAGTGACTGAAGGTCAGTTGAGTCTCTTAGGGGATTGCAGGCGGTACATGCGCCTCTGACATACATACTGAGACACACGAGGGAGGAGGGAGAGTCACTCCTGTCCCGTTCCCTGACCCGAAGGAGAGAGCCTTGGTCTGGTCATTGTATTATAAAGGAAGCTGCTTAGAAACCCTTTCCTTGGGGGGCCCGGGATCCTTCATTATCCCCCTGAAACATTTTTTTTTCTTCTCATGGGAGGCTGAGGAGAGTAAGAAGTGGAAACTACTACCCAGCATTTTTAGCCTGTGTACAACCAGGGGTAAATGGGTCACCCCTGCCGCAGCTGCTGAGCCCCTTGGACAAGAAACTCTGCTGGCTGATTCTCTGCGGATACACATCTCTGTCCAGAAAGCTGTTTGGGGCCAGGCTGTGGAGTGGCACACCTGGCTTACTAACTCCGTGATCTTGGGAAATAGTTTCCACTTCTCTCTGCCTCAGTTTCCTCATCTGTAAAATGGAGGAGTAAAAGAACCTGCCTCCCTGGGAAGCCTTGAAGGCTGAGTGAGTATGAGGCTCTCGAGGCGTGTTGCTTGGAGCCTGACACTGTGCTGGGTAAGCCAGCTGGAGAGGGTCTGCCTGGATGCCGTCAGGGCATAAAAGGTGGGCCTGACACCCTTGGATCTGTCTGTGGTGTCAGAGGGTTTGGTTGAATGGACCGAACAGTCTAGCTTGGCACCCCTGACCACTGAGGCATTGACCCTTGCTTGTCCCGTCAGCCTCAGCAAATGCATCTGGTCGGAAGTCAATAGGTTGTTGTATTTTCTGTGAACTGACTGTTGTGTTACCTTCTCTGTATGGCAGGTAGGATTGCTTTCTCAGTTAAATGAGAGCATATCGACTTTCCTTCCTAAAATCCTTTCCATAAATTTAAAAAGTGGGCTGATTCTAGGAAAAATATTGAGTCGGTAATAGCACCCGTGGTGCAAAGATATGGCAAATATCTCAGGAGGGGCGTTCAAATGAATTCAATCCCAGACTTGCAGACCTCGTGCTGGGGGTGATTTTGAAGCCTGTTTCTTCCTCTATTCAATGAGTGCGCTCGCCACCTAGTGGCAAGAGTGTGAAATTACAGGATAGTTGGACAAGTGGGGGCGATTTCAGGTCAACAGAAGGATTTTGTTGCCAGAAGGTGAGAGAGGGTGTTAGTTAGAAATTCCAACTAACAACCAAAAACAACCTTAACGAGTTGCAGACCATTTGAACAATCCCAAAGAAGCCTTTCTAGAAAAGAGGCAAAGAAGAGTGATAGACGTGAAGGCTATTCACAAATACGCAATTCTCCTATTTTCCATGAGATTCTTGCCCCACTGCCTGCCTCCTCCTTGCTTCTCCGCTCACCCGGCGCCAGCTTCAGGGCACGCAACCAGTGACCAGTGTAGCTGCAAGGGCTCCGCACTCAGAAAGGCCTTGCAATTGGGGTTTAGTGCCCTGTGGCTGCTGTCTTGAAATTCATAATTGTCTTAACTTTAAATTTGTTCCATGGAGCATGCGCCAGGGCCTTGGAGCCTGACACGCACCCCACTCCCTGTCACCTCCCTGACTCTTGGTCGCCTACTCCCCTGCCCCACTGGTCCCCCAGACCCCCTCCTGCTGCCCCCCCCCTCCCCGCCCACGGCCAGCGTGCATTTTGATGGGTCAGCCAGCTCTGGGCCTGGGGAACCCTTGTCCTCTTTGCAACCTGCTAGTGATTATTGTCAGGCCTCCGGTGACGACTAATAGAGCCAAACACCCACCGCAAACACACTTGAATTATCCTGTGTTCTGATAAAGCCTATTTTTTTAAAATTAGGAAATTGATCTGTTATCTCCTGCTATGTAACAAATCATCGCCCAAACTGGCAGCTTGCAGCAAAAACACATATTCATCTGTTATCCCGCAGCCAGACTCACACCTCAGAAGCAGGTCCTCTGGCCCTAGTCAGGTCTTCGAGCGAGTGTAGCCCAGGCGGAGACCCCAAACTGCAAAATCCAGAAACAAGAACTGCCCAGCGTCCATGACCTCAGGCCTCGGTGCTCAGTGCAGGCCCTGCCTGCTTATCACGGGGACAGGCTGGGCTTGAGTCCGGGCTCTGCTCTTGAGCTGCGTGGCCATGGACGAGGGCCCTCAGCGGTCAGAGGTGGAGGTGAGAGGGACCACCGCCCACCCTGGCCCTACCCGGCTTCTGCTGGTCACAGGTGTCGATGCTGCCTTTGGTCCCTGACCCGGGCCTTTCTCCAGGGAAGTCCTGTGGTCCTCTCAGGACGTCTCACCCTGAGGCATTGGGCCAGGTTCCACTGGGCTGGGAGCAACAGGCCATCCTTAGGCCAGAGCAGAGCATCGGGCAGATGCTTAGGTCACAACCAAGTTCAAGGTCTTGAGATTGAGGAAGTCCCAGCCTCTCCCCACCGGCCAAAAGGAAAGCCGCTGAGGGGCAAGTCAGCAAAGCTGAGGGGCCAGGAAGCCCCCGACACCAGGGCTGAGTGGTGTCTCCCCTCTTCTTTTTCCCCAATGGAGTTAATTTTTTAAGAGGAGTTAGGTTCACAGCAAAATTGAGCAGCAAGTGTAGAGTTCCCCTGTCTTCCCTGTCCCTGCTTATATGCATAGCCTCCCCCACTATCACCATCCCAGACCTGGGTGGTGCATGTATTACAGCTGAGGAACCTACATGGACACACCATCATCTTCCAAAATCCACAGTTTACAATAAGGCCCACTGTTGGGGTGTATGTTTTATGGGTTTCAACAAATATACCTATTGGGGTCTCATACAGAATAGTTTCTCTGCCCCAGATTCCTCTGCGCCGCACTCCCCCCCCCCAACCCACCTCTGGCAACCTCTGATCTTTTTACTCCATAGTTTTGCCTTTTCCAGAACGTGATCTAGCTGGACTCGTACAGCATATAGTCTTTTCAGACTGGCTTCTTTCACTTAGTAAAACACATTGATATTTCCTCTATGTCTTTTGGGGGGCTTGATAGCTCATTTCTTTTTAGTGCTAATGTTCCGTTGTCTGGATGTGCCCCAGTTTCTGTATCCATTTCCCCCACTGAAGGACATTACGACCGCTTCCAAGTTTCGGCAATTGTGAATAAAGCTGCCCTAAACGTCCGCGTGCAAGCTTTTGTATGAATGTACATTTCAACTTCTTTGGCATAAATACCAAGGAACATGACTGCTGGATCGTGTTTAGTTTTTTTTTTTTAATTTTATTTATTTATTTGAGAGAGACAGCGAGAGAGGGAATATAAGCAGGGGGACTGGGAGAGGGAGAAGCAGGCTCCCCGCTGAGCAGGGAGCCCCCGATGCGGGATCGATCCCAAGACCCTGGGATCATGACCTGAGCTGAATTCAGGCAGACGCTTAATGACTGAGCCACCCAGGCGCCCCAGCGTGTTTAGTTTTTAAGAAGATGCCGCACTGTCTTCCCAAGTGGCCACACCCCGTGTGGCATTCCCAGCCAGCAGAGTGGCCTTCCCGTTCAGCAAAGAACAAGAAGTTCCTGTAGCTCCACATCCTCGCCAGCATTTGATGCTGTCCGCCTTTCTGATTTGGGCCATTCTAGCAGGTGTGGAGCAGCATCACCTTGTGTTAATCTGCGATTAACCACCAGAAATCTTGATTACTGTAGCTTTGTGGTAGGTCTTGAATTCAGGTAGTGTCCACCATCTTTGTGGTTCTCTTTAATAGAATGTTGGCTATTCTGGGTCTTTTGCCTCCCCATATAAACTTCAGAATTGATTTGTCAATATCTACAGACTAACTTGCTGGGACTTGGGTTGGGGCTGCACTGAGTGGATCAGTTGGAAGAACTGACATCTTGATAATGCTGAGCCTTCCTGTCTGTGAACGTGGACCATGCCTCCATTTATTTAGTTCTTTGATTTCTTTTATCGGAGTTTTGTAATTTTCTTCATATAGATTTTGCACATATTTTGTTAGATTCTTATCTAAGTATTTCATTTTGGGGGGTGCTAATGTAAATAGCGTGGAGTTTTTTTTTTTTATGTCAAATTCTACTTGTTTTTTTTTTTTTTTTTTTAAGATTTTATTTATTTATATGGAAGGGGGAGTGGGGAGAAGCAGACTCCCCGCAGAGCCGGGAGCCCGATGTGGGACTCGATCCCGGGACTCTGGGATCATGACCTGAGCTGAAGGCAGTTGCTCAACCAACTGAGCCACCCAGGTGCCCCAAGTTCTACTTGTTTATTGCTCGTATATAGGAAAGCAGTTGACTATCGTATAGGAATCTTGTATCTCGCAATCTTGCTATAATTACTTATTCCAGGTTTTTTTTTGTTGTTGTTCCAAAAGAAATCTTTTGACTTTCTACTTAGATGATTGTGTCATTTGTGCACAAAGACAGTTGTATTTTTTCCTTCCCATTCTGTGGACCTTTTGACTTAGTTTGGGCTCTTGTAACAAAACACCATGGACTGAGGGGGTCGCTTAAGTAACACACATTTGTTTCTCACAGTCCTGGAGGCCTGATCAGTGCGCCAGTGTGGTTGGGTTCTTGGTGGGGGCCTTCTTCCTTGTTTACAGATGACCACTTTCTTGTATCCTCTGCTGGCAGAGACCCGAGAGAGAGGGGAAGCAAGCATCTCATGTCGAAGGGCACTAATTAGCATGAGAGCTCCAACCTCATGACCCAACCCCTCCCCCCCGCCCCCGAAGGCCTCAGCTCCAGATACTATCCCACTGGGGATTAGGATTTCAACATATGAACTTTGCGGGGATACAAATATTCCATCCATAGCACCTTGTATTTCCTTTCCTTATCTTTTGCCTTGGCTCTGACTTCCAACAAGATGCCGAAAGGAAATGGGGAGGGGGACATCCTTGCCCTGTTCCTGATCTTAGTGGGCAAGTATCTAGCTTCTCTCCATTTAAGTGTGATGTTGGCTCTAGGTTTTTTTGTAGATATTCTTTATCAAGTTGAGGAGGTTCCCTGTGCCTAGTTTGCTGACGCTTATTATTATTACTGTTTTATCATGGATAGGTGTTAAATTTTGTCAAATGTTTTTTCTGCCTTTATATATATAATCATGTGATTTTTCTTCTTTAGCCCGTGGATGTGATAGATTAAGTTAATTTTTGAATGTTGAGCTAGCCTCGCATACCTGGGATAAATCCCACTTGGTTATGGTGTATAATTCTTTTTATATATTATTGGATTCAATTTGTTAATTTTCTTATGACTTTTGCATCTGTGTTCATGATAGATATAGCTCCGTAGTTTTCTTTTCTTATAATATCTTTGTCTAGTTTTGGTATTAGGGTAATGCTGGCTTCAGAATGAGTTAGGGAGTATTCTCTCTGCGTCTGTGTTCTGGAAGATATTGTAGAAAATTGGACGAATTTCTTCCTTAAGTGTTTGGTAGAATTAACCGGTGAACCCATCTAGGCCTGGTGCTTTCTCTTTGGGAAGGTTATTATTGATTTAGTTTCTTTAATAGATAGAGGCCTATTCCTATTTCTTCTTGTGCAAGTTTTGGCAGATTGTGACCTTCAAGGAATTGATCCATTTCATCTAGGTTATCAGATTTGAGGCTTAGAATTATTTGTAATATTCCTTTATTATCCGTATAATATTCATCTCCAATGCTATCTCATTCATTTCTGATGTTAGCAGTGTGTGTCCTCTCCCCCTTTTTCTCAGTTAACCTGGCGAGAGGCTTATTCAGTCTGTCGATCTTTTCAAAGAACTAGCTTTTGGTTTCGTTGTTTTTCTCTGTTTTCCTGTTTCCAATTTCACTGGTTTCTGCTCTAATTTTTTTAAAATTAAAAAAAAATTTATTTATTGGACAGAGAGAGAGACACAGCGAGAGAGGGAACACAAGCAGGGGAAGTGGGAGAGGGAGAAACAGGCTTCCCGCCGAGCAGGGAGCCCGATGCGGGGCTTGATCCCAGGACCCTGAGATCATGACCTGAGCCGAAGGCAGACACTTAATGACTGAACCACCCAGGTGCCCCTTCTGCTCTAATTTTTAAAAGTTATTTCCTTTCTTCTGCTTACTTTGGATTTAATTTGCTCTTCTTTTTCTAGTTTCCTAAGGTGGAAGCTTTGATCTTTGATTTTAGATCTTCTGCTTTTCTAATATATGCATCTGATGGTGCATCCCACAAATTTTGGTAGATTGTATCTAATTTTCATTTAGTTCAAAGTATTATTAAGTCTCTCTTGAGATTTGTTCCTTCACCTATGTGTTATTTAGGAGTATGTTGTTTAATTTCCACATATTCTGGGATTTTCCCACCTATTTCTGTTGATTGATTTCTAGTGTGATTCTATTATGGTCTGAGAGCGTACAGAATATGGAAATTTGTGAGGTGTGTTTTATGACCTAGAATGTGGTCCAATTTGGGGAATAGTCCATGTGAGCTTGAGAAAAATGTGCATTTTGCAATTGCTGGATGAAGTCGTCTGTAGATGTCAGTTAGATCCAGTTGGTTGATGGTATTGCCGAGTTCAACGATGTCTTTATTGATTTTCTGCCTGCTCAATCTGTCCATTTCTGTTAGAGGGGAGTTGAAGTCTCCAAATATAATAGTGGATTCATCTATTTCAACTCGCAGTTCTACTGGTTTTTGCCTTATATATTTTGACACTGTTGTTAGGTGCCTACACATTAAGGATTGTTATATCTTCCTCGAGAATTGACCCTTTATCATTATGTAATGAATGCTTCTCTTTGTGCCTCAAAATTTTTCCTTGCTCTGAAGTCTGCTCTGTCTGAAGTTAATATAGACTCATAAAACCCCAATAGGTTAGGCTCTGGTAAAATAGTTTCTCTTCAGGGCAGGCCTTATTAAGGAAAACAGAATGTTCTGGCATGTTTCAAAATGGTTATTTCCCTTCCCACTGTGAGAAGCATGAGAGGTTTTTTCCCTCTGATTTTCACTGTAAGGACCTCGTAGAGCTTCAGAAGGTAAAACTCACAAAGATGTGAGACCCCACCCCTCATGACTAGGTCCCCCTGGGGTTTTTAACTCTCTATACTTGTCCACATTGAGCCTCCACCAATTTGTTGATTACTGTTCAGCTCGTCCTACTCTGGTACTGGTTCCCGAGAAGGTGGGTTCTTTGGCAGGTTGTGATTCTCTGCATTCCCCAGTCTGTCTTTCCAATTTTGGGGGTGGCCGTTTGTCCTGCAACCTCCCTTCTCTCGTGGATCTAAGCTGAGTTGTTGAATTTTCAGTTGTTCAGATTTTTACTTGTCATTATGGACATTATGGATGGACTGGTGACTTCCAAGCTGTTTACATGCTGGACTGGAAACTGGGCACATGGTTGCCCAGCCACAGACTGACTCTATCTCCCAGCCTCCCTTGCAGCTAGCTAGGCTTGGCCAATGGGTTATGAGTAGAAGCCTTGTGAACCAGAGTGCCTTGCTTCCCTTACCCTCTCCTCCTTCCTGTGGGTTGGAAGGCCGATGCAATGCTGATGAACTGTGCAAGGGGGGGCGGGGCATAGCTCTAGGGAATGGCAGAGCAACAAAGTGGAAGGGACCTGCGTCCTGGGTGACCACCTAGAGCAGAGCTGCTCTGCCAACCAGGACCACTCACCTCTGGAATCTTACAGCAGGGAAATAAAGTTAGAGCTTATTTGACCCAGAGTATTTTGGGGTCTCTTTATCAAGGCAGTTTAGCCTGTACCGTAACTAGTCCAGACCATAAATCCTTAGTGAGCCCAGAGCTTCCGAGCCAGAGACAGCTGACTGTGGTAGAAAAGTGCAAGAGATGGGGGCAGAAAACAGGCTCCCTCTCCAGGCTTGGGTGCTGATTTGCTGTGTGATGCTGGGTATTTGCATATGCTAATCCATCTCAACTTGCTTCCAATGAGATGAGGGGCATCCAGGCGTGGTGATGAACCACTGACGGTTGGGCAGTTGCTAAGAGAAGATTTGAGTTAGGGAAATCTTGAGGCTGAAACTTAGCGTAGTTGTAACCTACAGGGGCCCTTCTGTTTGCAGATTCCAGGTGCCTAGAGGTGGAGACACGCCAGGAATATCTCTTCTGGTCCTTCTTATATTTTATTAACATATGGTGAAGTTGACTTTGTTTGAGGGGGAGCTTCCAGATTTATGATTTTTTTTCTATTTTCATTAAAAAGTTTAAAAAAATTTTATTTTAAAGAGAGAACGTGGAAAGGGGCAGAAGGAAAGAGAGAATATCAAGGCGACTCCCCACTGAATGTGGAGCCCTACACGGGGCTCCATCCCACGACCCTGAAATCATGACCTGAGCCGAATTCAAGGGTCAGATGCTCAACCAACTGAGTCGCCCAGGGGCCCCATAGGTATGTGAATCTTTTTTTTTTTTTTTTAATTTATTCGAGCGAGAGTGAGTGAGAGAGAGAAAGAGAGCACAGAGGGAGGGAGAGAGAGAGGGAGAAGAAGACTCCCCACTGATCAGGGAGCCCCGATGCAGGGCTCGATCCCAGGACCCTGGGATCGTGACCTGAGCCAAAGACAGATGTTGAATCGACTGAGCCACCCAGGTGCCCCTCTGCGAACCTTAACACGTGTAGATTTCCGTGATTGACGCCATGGTCAGGATATGGAGCCTTCTTACTGGGCAGGGGCACAGGTGGGGCTCACCTGGGTCATTTGGTCCTTAGCAACACGGCCAGAGGAGGAGGGCCTGGTGGGCTCAGGCTGAGCAGAGAGGGGCAAGCTAGGGGCAGCCCCCTCCGCTCAGACCAGCCTCCTCAGTGCCCAGTCCTGCCCGCTGGTCCATGAGGAGTCCTGAGGACCTTCTCAAAAAAGCCTGGCCCATTTGACAGGACCATGGGTAGGGTAGCCCCTCTGGAATGGCCACTGGCCTTGTCTCTTTCATTCCATTCCCAGAGGAACCATAGGGAAACTGGGGAGGGGCTCCCAGGAGTGGCTCCCTGATGCCTCCTGCCCCCATCCAAGCTGCTGAGTGTCTGAGACAAGACAGGTCAGGAATGCCAGTCAGGCATTTTCTGTCCCCAGTCCCTCCTGCCCTGCCCCGGAGTGCCTGCTGCTCCCAGGCTCATCACTGGGCACCCCTTGATCCTCCTTCTCCCACGATCCCTGTAGCTCTGGCTCCAGGCTTCTAGTGCCCCCTTCCTCCTACAGTCTGCGGCTGCCTCTTCTTCACTCTCCTCCATCTACCCTCCAGGAGGCAGCTCAGAATCCTCCAATGGCTACCGATTGCCTGTGGGAGCAACTCCCAGCCCGTCATCTGCCATCGAGTCCCCCCATGACCAGCTGCTGTCCCTCTGGGCACCTGCCCTCACCCCTATAGTTCCCCTCTGTGGTACATCTGTCCTCCTTGGCTCAGACAGACCCCTCTTGGCTGGACTCTTGCAAATATCTTACCTTGATTTGGCACTGATTTCACCCATGTTGCATTATTTGCCAATGTATCTTTCTCTCTTACGAGATATTAAGGTAGGTGAGACCAGACAGCTTGTCTTACTCCTTCCTGTGACCCCATGAAATCCAGTACCCACTATCTGCCTGGGAAAGAGGTGTCCCAGGTCCTGTACTCCTCTCTCTGTCCATCTAAATCCTACCTCTCTTCTAGAGCTAGTTCAAGAGCAGCCTCCATCCAGAAGCTTGCAGTAATCACCCTCGCCTTGTGTTCCCCCAGCTCTGCCTGGTCTTCAGCACTGCTGGGGGTGTGGGGATTCCCCAGTGGGCCAGGTGTGGCCTGGAGGTTGGGCATAGCAGTGAGAGGAAGGGGACAGTGCTGGGAGGGGAAAAGACCCCAGGAGACCAGGAAAAGGATTTTGGGCTGGGCTGCGTGAGAAGATGGGCAGGGGAGGCAACAGCAGGTATGGGCTGATCCAGCAGCCCCAGGGCTTAAATGTGAACTGTGGCACCAGGAATGCAGGGGCTTCGAGGGAACCTGGGAGGAACTCAAGGAAAGGATGTCTGCCGGGCTCTGTTGTGGGAGGCTCTGGGCTTGAGCCCAGTTCAGAAGGATTCGGGGTCTCCAGGGTTCTGAGGATGTGATGGTGGTTGGGCTAGCCGTGGAAGCTCATCCGATGGTGGTCCGGCTGGTCATGGAACCTGGTCTGGTGGCGGTCAGGCTGATCTGGAGGCTGGTCTGCTGGAAGTCAGGCTGAGCGAGGTGCCCTTAGGCAGGGCCAGTGACCTCAGCAGGAGATGAGGAGGGGGTTGGTGAGTGCAGCAGCTGTGGAGGCTGGTGCCGAGAGCTCTCTCTGCAGGAGCTCACAGCCAGCCAAAGCTTGGTGCAGGGCATCCAGGATGGCCGAGGGTCCAGATCGCCCCTCTGGAAGGAAAGAATGGACAGGGAAGGCAGTTCAGCTTGCTCACTGTGGCCCACATAGCCACTCTTCCTTCTTTCCGGGGCCCTCCCCAGTCCTGCCCAGCCACCTCCCCCTCTTGTCTCTCTCCCACTGAGGACCCCAGAGAAGGGGGCTCCTAGCACACAATTTCTGACCTCCCTCTCAATTCCAGGGACCATCCAGGGCACCAGACCCACCTGAGCCTTGCCTGGCAATGCCCTGTGAGGCCAGCGAGCAAAAGCTCATCACCAGTTGGTCGCCCCATTAGCGTGTGAGGTCCTTTGAGAAGAGAGCTTGGCCTGGCTCCTCTTGATTTCACCAGCCACAATCTGGCACTGATGAAATCCTGCTGCCCTGAACTTTGTCTAAACAATGGGGGCCACGTAGCTTACTGCTTAAGGGAGAGACCCAAGGCTTTGGGTACGGCCGGTACTTGGCCTTTCTCTGCTGTAGTCTCTCCATCTGTGGAATGGGTACAATAACAGCACCTTCTCCAGTAGGCTGTTGTCATGACTCGGGGGGTTAAAACCACGTGGGGTGCCTCCGCAGAGCCTGGCCCACACTCAGCCCAGTGAATGAACCTTGCCTAGCTCCCTTGGGGGTTTGACCATGCTGGCTTCTGCTTAGCTCTTCTCCTTGGGACACCCAATAGCATTTGCAACTTTCTGAAGCCCATTCCTGACTATGCACTCTGCATGTTGCGGGCGGTCAGAGCAGTCATGACAGTGGCATTTTGTAGACAAGACCCCCAGGGCAGAGAGTGCTGGGTCAGGCTGCTCTCCAGACGCTGTCCAGGGTCTGAAAGATGGGGGAGTTCTCCTACCGTGTGGGGGGTCCTTGCAAGCATCCAGCGTGTTCAGCAAAATCTTCCCCAGGGCTCTTTTCGATATGTTCTTGAAAAGAAATGGAGACAGGGCTGGACTGCACTGTGGCTGCCATGTCCACATCCAGCAGGTGGGACTTGATGGCCACTAGAGGCTTCTGTAAGGCTCCCTGGGGGCACATAGCGTCTCTACCCCCTATCCCTTCCCGGGCCCCTACCCTTAGCCTGGCCACACTGCTTGACAGGCTTCTCAAAGACTCTTGGTGGGTGGATAGTGTGGGCTGTAGCATCCATTCCCTCAAAGATCACATATTTATGGATTACCATTTATGTGCCAAAGCAGAAGTTGGCACTTCGGAAATAAACGTGAATAAGAGCATTTTTACACATTGGCTCATTTAATCTTTGCAACAATTCCCTATTACCAGGCTCATTTTAACCAGTGAAGAAAAGCAGTGCTGAGAAAGAATGAGAAATTTGCCGAAAGCCACCCAGCTAGGAGGAGGTGAGAGAAGCAGCTTTCACCCCCAGGTTGCATGGTCTGGAGCTGTGGTGCTAACCACCGCCTTCACTGCCTGCTTATGTTGGCTGCTGCTCAGCCATTCTCTCAGGCTCTGCTGCCCTGGCTTTGGCCTTGGTAGTTCTGTGTCCTGGGCAGTCTGGTGCATCGGCAAGAGCCCACTTAAAATCCAGGCACCCTGGGTTCAAATCCTACTTCCACCTTACAGTGGCTGTAATCCCAGCTTAGTGGTTTCTCAAAAAGAGTTTTTTTTTTTTAATGATTTGCTGATGCTATTTAGGAACACAGTTGATTTCTGTGTTTTGATATTTTATTATTTACCTGGCCAAGAAATTACAATAATTTGCCTCCAGATTCTCTTGGGTATTCTACGTAGATGAGTATGATATATAATCACCGATAGCTTTGTGTCTTCCTGTCTAATCCTTACGCCTTTTGTTTCTTTTTCTTGTCTTACTGCATTGGCGAGGCCCTCTAGTTGGCATACAGTGATGACAGGCATCACTGTCTTGATTCTGCCTTTAGAAGCATTTAGAAGACTTCTAACATTTCATCAATAAGTGTGAAGTTTGTGAGAGGTAGTTGGCTGAGGCTTCTTATCTGGTAAAGGAAGATCCTTACTGTTCTTAATTTGCTGAGGGGTTTTATGATAAAAGGAGACATTTCTTGACTTTCCTGCATCTATTGAGATGAGCACATGGTTTTTGTCCTTTAATCTGCAATGTGTATATGATGTTAATAGATTTGTTGATCTTGAATTATCTTTAAATCACTGGGATTAAATCCAACGTGGTCATGTTGCATTTCTTTAAACACTGCTGGATTTGATCTTATTTAATATTTTATTTAATATTTTGCATCAACATTTCAATGTGACATTAGCTTATAATTTTCCTTTCTTATATTTCCCCTTCTCTGGTTTTGAAATCAAAGTTGTATCAACTTTAGAAAATGAATACCACCACCTTGCGCAGGACAGAGAGGCCTTCCCCTCTTTTTACTATAACTTCCCTGAGTCTCCTTTTCTGTATCTGGAAAGTGAAATTGACACCTGCCTAACGTGAGGAAAGCTCCGAGCCAGGTGCCTGGCAGAGGCCAGTGCTCCTTGAGAGCTCCTCCCCTTGTCCCGGGTGTGCCAGCACCCGTCGGCTTACCAGGTCGCGGAGCCTTTGCAGGAGCTGCAGCACGTCTACGAGCTTCTCCTCCAGCAGGGACAGCCGCACCCGCTCTGTCTCCACCATCTGCAGCTCCAGCCTTAGATGCTCAACCTCTCCCACCTTCTGCTGCAGCTCCGCCTGCGGGGACCAACGGGGACTCAGCCCCCACCCTGCTGCCCTCTGCCCACCACTCACTGCGCCATCTCCAGGTAGGGCCCATGCCTTGCCTTGACCCTTTCACGGAGGTCATCTCCTCTGACACCCCTCTTCCCCCCCCACCTGCCAGGGGACTGGGCAGATAAAATCACCCATCTTCCCAGTGGGGGCACCAAGGCCCAGAGAGGCTACGTGTCTGGCCTAAGGTTACACAGTGAGTGGCGTTAATGTAAGAGTATGCATATTTCGTTTTCTAGTTGAGGACTCCATTTTCCCTTCTCTTCTCTATCCATCTGCTTTCTTTCCTTTCTAATACTTTTTATTTTTTTGGGTTGCAAGCAACAGAAAACTATCTGGCTGGTGAAACAGAAAGAGCATTCACTGGCGGGCTCTGGGTCATTCTCAGAACAGACTGGCAGCTGGAGAAGCTCAGGGATGGGCTCGCGATGGAGGTTGAGATGCTAGGACAGCCTCAAGCGTCTTGTCCAGGGGTCAGAGCTGAGAAGCCCGTCTCCCACTTCCCTCAAGATAGAGAGGCCCAGGAGGGGGCGCAATTGGGCCAGCGGGAGTCATGGCCCACGCTTGGCCAGGGCAGTACTGAGACCATGGGTCCTACCAGGATACCCACCAGGGGGCAGTCACAAAGCATCACATGGCTACCTGCCTTCTAAAGCAGGGATGCCAGGAGAGAGGCAGCCCCTATTCTTGGCACCGATGGAGGGAAAGAGAAGCAGCTGAAGGTGTGGCATCCTCGGACACTCTGGGTCCACTCTGGGCTTCGGGCAGGACAGAGAAGGCACGGTGCCGGTGCCCGCCACAGATGGGACTGAAAGGTGGGCTTGGGGACACCAGTCACATGCCTTAGTAACGCTCCTAACCCCCCACGTCCTAACCCCTTTACTTACAAAAGGGGTGGTGGCCATGCCTTTTAGAACCACATCAGACCTCAGATATGTCAAAAATAGTATGGATTTCCAATTTCAGGTATATAAATACAAAACTATCTTAGATCTTAGATCAACACAACAGTTTGCAAAAGCGCTGCAGGCTAGGGCTTAGTGAAATGGTGACTCGCAATAACACTCTGTACTTGATCACTGTGGAATGGAGTGGAGAGATGGGAAAAAAATGCAAAGCGGTCTTACTGAAATAGAGACATCCTGCTATTGGTGTTGCCTGCCAGCTCCCTCCCATAACCCTCAGTAACTTTCCTGGGGAGAAAAGTGTCCCTCCCTCCCCTTTGTCTGACTTTGATGGAGCTGCTAATCCCTGAACGTTGCTTGCCTACCACTGCCACCACTACCATAGGGACTGGCCCAGGGACAGGCACATGACCAAGGCTGGGCCAGTTGGAGTTCTTCCCTGAGATTTAATATATCGGGCTCTTAATCTCCCTGGGCTTTCTTAGGTGGGCCAGTGGGAGCCTGGAGCTGTCTGTGGTCCTGACTTTCCTCTCACCACCCCATGGAGAAAGCCCTTCTGAAGTAGGGGGAAATGAGAAACACAGGGCAGACAGAGATAGATAGAGACAGTCTTGTCTGAGTTACTGGATCCAGCTGTTCCTGAAGCCCATCTCCTGGGCCGTTCTTCTGAAGCTGTTCTTGCCGACTCCATATTCTAATAAATACCTGTTTTGCACTCAAGCTAATCCAAGATAATCCCGTTGGCTTGCAACCCAAATAGTCTTCGTTAAATCTAAATCAAAGCAAGTCGCATCTCCTCTCTGAGTCTTGGTCTGCTCATCTGTGAACTGGGCCCAGGACTTGGCTGACATCCCTTGGGGTTCTTGCAGCTATGAGAGACTCTAGCATTGGTCCAGACCTCGACTTCTGGGGCTCAGCTGACCTCCTTCCCAGGTGTCCCCAGAGCCTTGCCACGGCAGCCCTGGGTCCCCAGCTGCTCCACCAGCGTGGCGATGCGGGCCTCCAGCTGTCCCAGGGTGCAGGCATGGTCACCACTGCCAAAGTGGCCGAAGTAAGTCGTGAGCTTCTTGGCTGTCTGGTCATCACACCTGCAGCAAAGGAGAGCAGCAGCACTGTGGAGTGGCTCTGCAGAGTCTGCTCCAGCCTCAGAATGTGGGTGTTGCCGCCGAGCCTGTCTCCTGAAAGCTAAGCCAGGCCATGGCATCCCCTGCCCAGTACCCTCCCGTGGCTCCCTGTCTTATTCCGAGGAAAAGCCAAAGGCCTCCCCCAGTCTGCCCCTGCGATCTCTCTGACCTCCCTCCCATTCATTTTCACTCACTGTGCTCCAGCCTCAGTAGCCCCCTCACTGCCCCTCCAACATGCCTCAGGGCCTTTGCACATGCTGTTCTCTCTTCGTGGAATGCTCTTCCCTCGTGTCCTTCAGGTCTTTGCTCACATGGCACCTTCTTAGAGTGGCCTTCCCAGCATCTCCCTGCACCACACCATCCTCTGTCCCTCCCCCTGCTTCACCTTTCTTCTTCACACTTGTCATCACTCACTAGAATAGGGGGTCCGGGGCAGGGGGGTGCTGTCTTGCTTATTGCTGTTCTCTCGGTGCCTCCAGATTTGCCCAGCACATAGTAGGTGCTTCATAAGCTTGCTGTTGACTTAAGGGTTGGTGATAACAATCACCCGGGAACACTGATAGCATTGTACAATATAACGAAAGTCCGTGCTGGCCCTCGGGGGTCAACTGACGGGGATCAGGCACCTGTTAGGCATTTTATAGCCTCGATAGCAAGTCCTCACAAAACCCCTGCCAGACAAGTGTTACTGGCCCATCTTAGAGACGAGAAGGCTGAGGCTCAGAGAAGTCAGGCGACTTGTCTGAGGTGCCCCAGGAGTCTGGGTCTTTCTTCCCTCCAGGGTGGTCGTGAGGATTCAGTAAGCCAGGGGGTCAGCTGGAGGAGGCATTGTAAGCGTTGTTGCTCGCAGCAGCAATGGGGAAGGAAGAGTCTGATCGTCCTGGAGTAACACTAGAGCTTGGGGCCATGTCTTGGGATAGCAGCCGGGGGAGCGGGAGGAAACCAATGGGAATGGGAGCTCCCCACAAAGTGCGCCTTTGTCAGTCACCTCATTTCATCCCTGCACGTGCTGGGGGTGCCGTCATCTCACTTCCCTCCTGTGGGCCAGGGGCCAGAGTGTCTGGGGAGCTGGAGGTGATCCACTCTCGACTTGAATCCAGTCCTCAAGTCAAGCTCTGGGAAGGGGCTCTGGGCCTCCAGCGCCGATCCCCCTGCCCCGTCCCCGCCCCAGCACACATACCCACTCCTGCAGCTGGAGAGGCACGCCAGCAGCGCCTTGACCTCTGCTAGTGAGCTCCGCTCTTCCTGCCACTTCTCCTCACCCTCCTCTTCTTCGTCGGAGGCGGCCTGGCCCTCCACTGAGCGGAACAGCTGCCCGTCCGCTGCCGGAGAAGCAGGGGCTCAGGCACCAGGGACAAAGGGAGGGAACCGGGCAGCCCTCTCCAGGGGCAAGTGCGGGTGGGCCGCGCAGAGGGGACAGGCTCTGGCACCATCAGCCCCTTTTCCAGAGAGCCACTCTCCCACCCTCCCCGTCCCCGCCAGTTGAGGCCTCCGAGGCTGGTGGGGCCCCTCCCCAGTGCCAACCGGAGCCCCTCCCTGGGGTTTTACACAGGGCCCCGGGGAGCGAGAAGCCCTTTCTCTTCTCTGCTTTCTAAGATGACGCAACCAGCCAGGGCCTGTCTGCGCTCTCAGAGGGGGGTATTATTTCCATGTTAGGGTATGACCGTCCCAGCCAGGGGAGCCACGGGGCTAGGGTCAGGGCTCTGCAGGGCACGGGCAGCAGGGTGAGCCTATTTTCAGCTCTCAGGGAGCTGCGTGCCTCTGGCACTTGGGGGGATGTACGGGAAGGGTTGTCGCGTGTGTGACCCTGTGTGATCCCCAACGTGGCCGTGTCTGGTTGGGGTACTGTAGTCGGATTGCGCAACGGAAACCCCGGGGTTAGGCCGCCCAGTGTCAGGCTCCGGGTGAGGGTGGGGGGCAGCCCTCCCTCTCCTCCCCACTCCACCCCAGCCCAGGGGACGCACGAGCCCAGCCTGGCCACATGACTGGTTCCGCCAAGGCAGGGGATGCAGCGTGAGCCAAGGAGGCCAAAATCGGAGTCAAACTTCCAGGGAAGAGAAATGCCGTCATTCCTCTGGCCTGGGAGGTGGAGGGTGTGGGTCTGGAACTCGTGGGGGGCGGTCTGGTCAGTCCGAGCAGAGCGCCTTCTGCACAATGGGTACACGATGGGGAAAGCAGGCAAGGCAGCAAGAGGTAACATTCCATGACACCCCAGCTGTGCCTGAAGCCGACTTGGACTTTTTAACTAATCTGAGCCAGTCTGACAGTGATAGTGGCCTGATCCTTGCAGACAGATAGTGTCCTGAGCAGCAGAGCTCTGTCCCCCTCCCCCTGTATGGGAAAAGCAGGATCCTAAGCAGCAGAGCTGGGGTGGGCCTGGGCTTCTGTATTTTTAAAAGGCTCCTGGGTGATCCTGGCCACTTGGCAGGTCTGGGAACCACCGACTCGGGTCTCCTGACTTGGGACCCCATCTCTCTTCAGCCTGACTGCCCTGGCTGGGTGGGCTCAGGGCCCTTCTGTTTTGTCCTAGACCGAACAGAACCAGGGTTGAAGGGACTGGTCCATGACTTTTTGGTTGTGTGATTGGCATTCCTGATATTGACAATTTGTTTTCCGTCCTGGCAATTTCCCAACACCGTGTGTGTACGTGTGTTGTGTATGTGCACACGTGCTTGTGTGTATGTGTGTATGTACGTGTGTGTGTGTGTGTGTGTGTGTGTGTGGCGTCATTGTTGTCACGGTCATTAACACTGTCCTGGTGCCCCAGGCAGGGGCAGGCGAGGGGCTCTGACGAGGAATGGGAAGGACAGCGCCAGGAGCCCCTCCACACTTGCCCATGACCGAGCCCGGAGAGTACTGGCCATGCTCTCAGCCAGCGTGGCTCCTCTTTCCGCATGATTGTTCCACACCCACCAGGCCTAGGTTCTTAAGACAATGGGCCTCTTTGTGGTCTGACCATCCAGCCCCTGCTTACACACCTCTGATGACGGGGTGCTCACTCCACCTCAGTTCCCTGGGCACCCATCCCATCCCTGCGTGGGACTGAAAGATGACAGATTTTTCCCACACTGAGCTGGAGCCTGTCCCTGGGAACCACCCTCTCCCACTGGGTGTCTGTGCCCTTCGAAGCCCAGCCTCAGCACACAGGGAGACAGGGTTCTGTCTGGAGGCCGGATGGCTGCATCAGTGCCAACAGGGCCGTGGGAACAGGGCTGGGCACAGCTGACCAATCATGAGCCCGGGGGCAAGTCCGAGTGGTGCGGCGACAAACCTTCGTCCAGGGGTCTGCTCCCGGAACCGCTGTCTGACTGCCAAGCTCCCTCTGGAGGGCTGTCTGGGCTTCTGGTCCCACTGTCCGCAGTGTCACCACTCTTGGCTTCTGGCTCTGGGCTGGCTTGTGATGAGATGGGGAGCTGGGTGCCCTCTGACCTGTGGGCAGGGGAGAAGACACAAGTGTTGAGAGGGAGGAGAGGGCTCAGCCGGCTTCCCGCAGGAGAGTACGGGATATGGGCCCATTCTCTTCCATTGCTTACTCTGCACAGGTAAGCTGTGTATGACAGATCCAAAGAAGACACTGGGTTGTCTCTGCGGTTGACCCTACTGGCTCCCTACCCAGCGGCCAGCATGTTAGAGCCAGCTTTCCATGACACACACCACTCTCTCAGAACCTCTTAGAGTGAAGGCACAGGCTGTAACCCAATTTTAGCCAATGAGACTAAAGGCAAAACCTTCTGAGGAGCTTCTGGAATGGATTTGTATCTCTTCGGATAAGATCAACAAAGGAAATGCCCTTCCTTCCCGCCTTTGGACATTGTCAAGTGGATATGATGTTTGAGGCTATGGCAGCCATCTTGAGATCATGAGAAATGGCTGAGAGAATTATAGAGTAGTTAAACAAGAGCCCTGACATCTTTCAGCTGCTGAGTTAACTAGTCCTGGAGTTACCTACCTCTGGACTTCTTATTTTGGGTGAGATTTTTTAAAAAGTCTTAATTGTTTCAGTTACTTTTAACTGCATTAAAATTGAAAGTATCTCTCCTTTTTGGGCTTTTTTGGAGAACCTACCCATCAATCTTCTTGATAGTGTAAGGTCCTCACTTTTTGAATATTCATTTTCCATGTCACCGCAGTAACAAAGTTAAGGAAAAAATGAAAACGAATCTGTTATAACATGAAAATATTCATAATGAGCTAGCTGCTTGTTAAACTAGTCCTTCCCTTCTCCCTCGTTGTACACCACCATCGCTCTCATCTCTTCAGAATCTCTCATTCCTTATTTCTCTCAGACTATCAGACGTAACAACCCCAGTACAAAGGGTCTGTAAAATGAAACTGCACATCTTGGAAAAGTCAGGAAGAGGAAGCCACTGAGAACAGAGTGTGGAGAGTGGGACAGATGAGGACACACTTCGGAATGTTCCAAGAAATAAAGTGTGGCTGCAGAGAAACAGAGTTTCCCTAGAGAGACTGAGGGTGTGCTACTCTTGACTAGTAATTGGTATTTAACTGAGTCTGTCATCACCCTGCTGATTCAATCTGTAGGATCATTCACTTAATCACATAAGTGTGCTGTAATATCTCCACTTTAATACAAAAACCAAACACCAAACAAACAAAATAACCCTCCCAACCATATGGCTTCCCCCAGCTACCACCCTTTCTCTGTCTACTGTAGAGCAGAGCTTCTTGAAAGAGTTGCCTCTGCTACACATTGCTGTTCCGATCTCAGCTTGTCACCCATCCCTGGCGTGCTGCTAGATCCAATGGTGGCTTCTCAGTGCTTCTCTCCTTTGGCCAGTGAAATGAACACTGCATTTCACAATGCACAGGTCATAGTGTACATTTCACAGTGTACATTTCACAGTGCACAGGTCATAGTGTACATTTCATAGTGTACATTTCACAGTGCACATTTCACAGTGTACATTTCACAGTGCACAGGTCATAGTGTACATTTCACAGTGTATATTTCACAGTGCACAGGTCATAGTGTACATTTCATAGTGCACATTTCACAGTGCACATTTCAGTGCACAGGTCATAGTGTATATTTCATAGTGTATGTTTCAGAGTGCACACAACATAGTGTACATTTCAGAGTGTACATTTCAGAGTGCACACTTCACAGTGCACCCTACATAGTGCACACTTCATAGAGCATATTTCATGAACACTACTACACAGAAAGCAATGAACTTACATGACTCCCTCACCTGGTCACTTTCTTCCCTTGGCTTCCAGGAGACAGCGCCTCCCTCCCTGGCACTCCTCGTTGTTTACTTTGCTAGTTCCTTCTCTTCATCCCTACCCCTCTATGCTGGCTGCTGTGCCCTCAGACTCCACCTGAGAACTTCTTTCTATCCGTTCACTCTATAAGGGGTCTCAGCCAGTGCTGTGGCCTTAAGCGCTGATGACTTCCAAATATATCTCCGGCCCTGGCCTCTGGGATCTGGTGTTCTGAGAACCTCACCCAGCTTAACTGCTGCCTTAGCGTCTCCACCTGGATGTTCCCACAGGCATTGCAGATGTCTTGTCTTTCTCTGTCTGCTCCTCCTGCTTCCCCTCAGTGAAAAGCGCCATCACCCACCTGGCCACCCAAAGTGGAGGTCATACTGAGGATGGAGAGTGTGACCCATCAGTCAGTGTCCAGCCCAAGGATGCTGCAGGGAGGCTGCTCAGCAAAGGGCCGTGGTGTCATGCTATTTTGTGGCCACTCTCTTGCCTGGGTTTGTGCCAGTGCAAACAGAAGTGAGAAGGAGGGGGGCGCCTGGGTGGCTCAGTGGATTGGGCCTCTGCCTTCAGCTCAGGTCATGATCTCAGGGTCCTGGGATCGAGCCCTGCGTCGGGCTCTCTGCTCAGTGGGGAGCCTGCTTCCCCCTCTCTCTCTGCCTGCCTCTCTGCCTGCTTGTGATCTCTCTCTCTCTCTGTCAAATGAATGAATAAAAATCTTAAAAAAAAAAAAAAAAAGTGGGAAGGAGGATTGAGGGAGAAGGAGTGCAGCCCCTGCCCTCAGGGCACCTCTGGGTGGCAGGGAGCCCAGAGTCTTCACTCTTCAGGGCCACGCCCACTGGACTCAGGGCCAGACCCTCACATAGACAAGGAGGGCGCTGGGTCTGCAGAGCAGGGAAGGTGTCCTAGAGGACTTGGGGACTTGGGTTGAGTAGGATGAAATAGGCTTGAGTGGAGGAGGAAAGGCAGCAGGTGTGTTTGGGGACAAATGGGGGGCAACAGGGCTAGAGAAGAGGACGTACAGCAGATCAGAAGGGGCTGAACAGACCCTGAATGGGCACCCCAACTTTGGGCTGGGCCTTCCGTGTGTTATTTAGGGTACTGCTCTTCCCCTGGACTACGAGACTGATAGCTCTCAGAAGAAGAAAAAGTCACAGAGGTGGTGGGGGGCCAGCAGGGATCTGGACCTGGGTCTTCCATCCAGAGCCTGACCTTGTTCTGTCGCTCCGTCCCTTATGTCACCAGGCCTTGGAAAGTCCCACGTGTTATAAATGGTGGAAGCCAGTGGAGCTTTGCAGGTTTTAGGTTGAACCATATGGAATTGCTGGCTTTTGCTGCTTTTTGACCTGCAAAAGGGCAATTTAAAATGGTTCGATCTGATCTGTAAATGTTTCTTGATTGGCTGCAAATCTGTCACTTCAGTAGTGAGTATGCTGGTTTGCAAAAGGTTTTGTTAGAATTTTCTGGGCCTAAGGGCCACCTGGCTGGCTTAGTCATTGGAGCATGTGACTTTTGATCTTGGGGTTGTGAGTTTGAGCCCTATGTTGGATGTAGAGATTACTTAGACATAAAAATCTTAAAAAAAAAAAGAGAGAAAAGGGTTTTCTGGGCCTAGAAATCTGACAGCCATTGGCCCTAGGACTGGACCACATGGCCCAGAGGTTTAAGTAGGGTTTCCCATAAGAATGGCTCCCTGAGAGTTGGGTCTGGGGAGGAGATGGAACTGCCTGGGGACAAGGCAGAGGGTCACCTGTGGCCTTGCTGAATGATCTCGTAACCTGCAGGTCCAGCCTCCTTAAAAACGTCAGCCCCAAGGTCACGGAGCTGACGCTGCATCACGTTACATCTCTCGTCTCCCCCCGCTCCTGGGCCATCAGCACTTTCTATCATGGTCATTTTCTGGAAGACAGCTCCGACCCTGCTCCAAGCTCTGGGTGGCTTCCCGTGGCCAACTAGAGAAGGCCAGATCCCCTGATACTCCAGCCCGTCCACGGAAGAGTTTCTGAAGTTGCAAAGCAAAGATCCCAAGGAAGAAAGAACACGTTTCGCTCAGGAGGACCCCGTGGGTGCAGAGAAGTCCCTCTGCTCCCTTCCCACCCCCAGTGCTGCCCCTCCAGTCCCCACTGTGCTGCCACAGGGAACAGAGCTCAGCTTGGGCCCTGTCTCTCTTCCCTTCAGAATGCTCTCTTTGGCCATTAGAAAGAACTCCAATGTCCTAACACAACATCGAAGGTCCTCTGAGATCTGACCCAAGCCTCCAGCCTCATCGCTGGTGATGACCACTGGACACAGCACAGCCAGGCCCACTGAACCTCCTGTGTGTCACCCTCGGGGCCTTTGCACATGACAAGCAC
Source organism: Potos flavus (assembly GCA_028534135.1). Taxonomy (NCBI): domain Eukaryota; kingdom Metazoa; phylum Chordata; class Mammalia; order Carnivora; family Procyonidae; genus Potos; species Potos flavus. The sequence continues at coordinate 48,912,927 of CM052898.1, read as the reverse complement.
AGCTAACACCTATATGGCCTTACCATGTGGCAGACACTGTACCGTTCAGAGTATTTTTGTGCCAGCTCATCTACCCTCCCCAGCAACTCTATGAAGGGATGATTCTTCTTGCTGCCATTTTACAGATGAGGAAACTGAGGTGCAGAGCACAGACTAATTGGCCCAAGATCACACACAAGATCACACAGATCCGTTTTCTGTGTATATCCCAGCCTAGGAAGCTCTGTCTGGAAAATCCTACTGGCCCTTTACTCTCCCCTCTCTAATGCACATGCCACATTCTCTCAGAACTCCCCCGTCTCTCGAATGGACTCCCAGAGCTCACATGCTCTCAGGTGTCCTCTTAGGATCTGTGTCCCTCATCAGACTGGGATTTCCTCTGAGGGCACAGCACACAGAGGGGCCCAGTAAAAATTGATAGAACAAAACCATTGGCGTTAGTGGGGGTGAGGAAGAAGAAGGGCAGGGCAGGCCTGGAGCAATCCAGAGCTTGGATGGGGATCCCGGGTTCCCCCATCACCTTCTGCTCTGAGATTGTTCCAGAAAGGACAGAGAGGAGAGCATTCAATCGAAGCCACGAGATCCAGGTGGCGTCCCAGCTCTGATCAGCTTTTCCTTGGATCAGGGACTAACCTCCCTGCCCACGTCACTGAGGGGCGGCCCCTCAAAGTGGGAGGATGAGGTCGAGTTTCCTAAACGGCAGACTTTTTTGGTCACCGGCCCTCTTGCTTACTAATATGGATTTCCTTTAATAGGAAACATTATCACCAGTAGTGAAAAGCCAGTATCTTGTCATACATAGAAAGTAACCAGCGAAATACATAAAACAACAAAACAAAGTGAGTCAGTTGTAGCTGGGCCTTCTTTTCTGTCTGCTCCTGACCCCGACGCTGCTCTTTCTCCCCTAAAATGGGGGTTAGCCCTGGGAGGAGCTAGAGATTCGCCAGTTCCAAACCAGGACTGAGAAGGCCCAGCGCCCTAGCTCCATGCCTCCCCGGCCTTTGGGAGCCATGGAGGAACTGGGGGAAGGGGGCATTTCTGTGACTGCAGATGTGCCTGTCACCCAGCAGGCATTGGAGAGGGTTCTGGGGAAAAAGGTGGGCCCTGGAGGCTGCCCACTGTCCCCTTGCACCCTCGCTCCCAGACAGATCTGAGTCTGTGTGCGGTCGGGCGTTGTCTCCAGCTGGTCCCATCTGTGCACTGACCGGAGCCTGGGGTGAATCTCTAATGTCTCCCTCCTGTCAGAGGCTGACGGCCACATCTGGCCACCAGCCAGCGGCTTGCACAACCTGACAAAGGCCAGATGTTGCCCTTCCGCCCTTCCTCCAGTCCTGGACTCCTGGCCCTTGACTTCCAGATCTCCAGCAGACCAGAACCCCCCCCTTCTTGGGATCTGAGACACAGAGAAGGGTCTGGGGAGCTGCCAAATCTGGGTTGTGCCCCACAGGGCTGTGGCTTTACAGAGTAACCCCCCCCCCCAGCCTTCATTTCATTCCCCCACTCACTCATCAGGAAACATAGAGGGGCCCCCGGTCCCATGAAGATGAAACAAAACAGCTAGCTAATAAGGAATGCCTGTCCGTTGGCCTTCATTATGCTGTGTCCCCGTGAGTCTGCAGGTCTTTCTGTCCATCTGCCTGCCCATCTGTTCACCTCTCTGTCCGTCCGTCCATCCATCTATCCATCCGAATGTATTTCCTTAGCCGCTATTTCACAACGGAGTTTTATAATATATATTTCCATATGTCTTCCAACCACGGGGAACTCCTGCCTTCACCAGCATTCGAGGCCATTTGAGGTGGCGCTCAGATGAACAGGAGCGCGTGTGTGTCTTAAACAGCTAAGCATTTATTTTTAATACGTATTAAAAAACAATTAGCCTCATTTTGCTTAGCGTGATACCCTCTAGTTCCATCCAAAACCATAAGAAACTCTTAATCTTAGGAAACAAACTGAGGGTTCCTGGGGGTGGGAGGGGGTAGGGATAATGTGGCTGGGTGATGGACATTGGGGAGGGTATGTGCTATGGTCAGTGCTGTGAATTGTGTAAGACTGATGATTCACAGACCTGTACCCCTGGGGCAAATAATACATTATATGTTAATTTAAAAAAAGGCAAAAAAAAAAAAAAAAACCCAAAAAAACAATTAGCAAGCACACCAAACAATTTTAGTTTTACCTGTATGGAAGTGATATACCCTTCTTTTATTTTTATTTTTTATTTTTTAAAGATTTTATTTATTTGAGAGAAAGAGAGAGAGCACCAGCACGGGGGAGGGGCAGAGAGAGAGGGAGAAGCAGGCTCCCTACTGAGCAGGGAGCTGAACATGGGGCTCCATCCCAGGACCCTGAGATCATGACCTGAGCTGAAGGGACACGTTTAACCGACTGAGCCACCCAGGCGCCCCAATATACTCTTCTTTTAAATAAATTTAAGTAAAAAGAGTGAGATGATTTAAGGAAAAATGTTAATCAAATAATAATAATACAAGTGCTATGCAGATATGGCAAAAAACAACGCAGACCCTAGGGAGTGTCTGCAATTTGGCAAACCCTCGGACTCTGAGAGCTACGCTCTAACCACCTCCGCCACTCATTTTGCTCCCCACTAGAGAGGACCCCAACTCTAAGTATAAGCATCCTCTCTCTTTTTTAAATATTTTATTTATTTGTCAGAGAGATAGAGAGAGCGTGTGCACAAGCAAGGGGAGTGGGAGAGGGAAAGGGAGAAGCAGGCTTCCCACTGAGCAGGGGGCCTGATGGGGGACTCGATCCCAGGACTCTGGGATTATGATCTGGGCCGAAGGCAGATGCTTAACCGACTGAGCCACCCAGGCGTCCCTGGGCACTCTCTTTTTATAATGGATATTTTCTAATGTTCCTGTGCGATCCCAAAATGAGCTGGATAAATAATATACCTAATCTTCCCAAATATTTTGAAACAATGTGATGCTCTAACAATGATCTAAAGGAAAAAGGGATTTTATGATATATATTTCAATATGTAAATATTCAGACATAACGATATTTTTAGATGCTTAAACCTATTAACAGGACTAAGATTTTTTTTAAAAATTGAAGTGTAATTGACACACAATGTTATATCTTAGTTTCCAGTGTCCAACATGGTGATTATACATTGCACTCTCTGCTCAGCCACAGTGTGGCTGCCGCCTGTCACCATACAATCCTATCACGATACCACTGACTACATTCCCTATGCTGTGCCATCCATCCTCTTGACTCACTCATTCCATAACTGGAAGCCTGTATCTCCCACTCCCTTTCACCCATTTTGCCCATCCCCCCACCCCTTCCAACCTCTGACAACTATCAGTTTGTCCTCTGTATTTATGGGTCTGTTTCTGCTTTTTTTGTTGTTGTTAAAATGGCTGTTTGAATTTGAGACTAGGAAGGTAATATTCAATTTTGTATTGTTGACATTCTTTTCCTATGTTTGACGCTTTGAAATAAGGGCTAAGAAAATATATTCAGATGGATGGATGGATGGATAGATAGGCGAATGGATGGGCAGATAGGTGGATAGATAGATATGTAGACTCACTGGGAAACAGCACAATGAACGTCAGGGGACACAAGCATTCCTTAGCAGCTGGTTAAGCACGAGTGTGATGTGGTTCTGAAATGATGAGCAACTCTTGGAAAATTCCAGACAAAGTGTAACCTTCCCACTACTCACAGCATTGCATTCTTGGAAAATCCATTGTGCATTAAAACTATGCAAAAAAAAAAATGTATTTTTATAGGTAAAGCAGAGTTAGATTCTAGTCTTAGATCATTGTAGTGAAAGCAAGTTTTTTGCAGAATGAATGCCCAGGGACATCTGGAAGTCGTGGGGGGTACAGGGCAATTCTGGGTCTCATAGAACCTGTGCAGAGGCTGGTATCCCAAGTGCCAGGAACCCTGTCCCCACAGTCACTGAGACAAACACTCCATCCACACAAGTTCCCACAATCTCCCTGGGGGAGACATGCCCTGTGTAAACTCTGTCCCCAATCCTCCTTTCCAGCCTCATGTCCCACTGGTTACGGCAGCCTCCACCCAAACCTAGCTCTAGGCTGCCTCGTGGGGGGTGCTGTGAGGTACCCAACCGATGGATTTGGACTTGGGGGCTGCCAGGTTGGCTACCTGGGCCACACCCAGGCGCTGGGGAAGTACCCAGGATCTGCAGCTGCCAGGACCCACTGGCATGTGGCCTCCAGGCTTCCCCATGTGGCCTCCAGGCTCACCGAGCCATGCACGACTAGGGATGGGCTTGTACCTGTTTACTCCTGGGCCAGCCTCTCAATCAAGGGGTGCCCTCATCAAGTCCCTTTCCCTCCCTGAGACTCAGCCTCCCCAGCTTTTAAATGGAGACATTGCCCCCGCTCATGGACGAGAGCTGGGGCTAAGTGAGGGAACCATGTGCCTGGCACACGGTAGGCACACAACTCTTGTTGGTTCCCATCCTCTCCTCCCAGCTGCCTCCTCCTATAGTCATTTCGTTTTCCGAAAACCTCGAATAAATGCTTGAGCGCGAGGATAGGCCCACAGTCTCTTAATCTGATCTGTGCTGTTGAATATGGCAGCCACTAGTCACACTGGGCTACTGAAGTTTAAATTAATTACAGGGAAATAAAACTAAAGATTCAGTTCCTCAGCCATGCTAGCCACATGTCAAGTGCTCAGTAACCACATGGGGCTTATGGCTGCCATATTGGATGGGGCCGATGTAGGCCATTTCTATCATCACAGAAAGTTCTGCTGGACAGCACTGAGATCATGTTAAAAGGGGAAGTAATAGTTCAGAGTCATTTTGTCTGGAACTGTAATTCTCACTTGTAAGCCCCCTATTCAATTCACTATTATGTTCGTGCAGTGACAATTCTGCTGAAGTCACAATTATCTGAACCTAGAACTTGACTCTGCATAGCGTAAACACAAAATATATCATGAGTGAGGTTCCTGCCCTAATCCCAGCGCATCCCTTTCTACATGGAGAAAACCCAACCCGGTCCCTGTCTATACCACCTGAAGGGGTGGGTCCTCCATAGAGACCTAAATGTGAAGGGCAGAATTAAAATAGAACAAAGAGCAGGATGAATGACCTTGAAACCTAGGGGTGGGGGGCCGCTCACATTGAAACTCAAAAGCAAAATCGCAAGGCCCAAAGCATTTGATGAATTGCATTACATCAAAGAAGACATGGGAGCCAGCTCATGTCCCTTGGCAAAATTCTGTTTAAGCCTCCCGTATCCCAGCAATTCCTCTCCGGGGTATATTTTCTGGGGGGAAGTTTTCGCACCCGTTCGCAAGGGGGCGTAGTAGAAGGTGTTCATCAGTGTCACGTGCAGATGCGGGAGCGGGGGGGGGGGGGGGGGCGGGGGGCAGCTCTGGGATTGGGTGGGAGACTCGCCAGAAGGAGAAGCAGAGGACAGACGTGCACATGCCCAGTGCCCCTGAAACACGAGGCACTGTGCGAAGAATGCAAGAAACACAGTGAGGCATAGAATGCAGTGCCAATATGGAAACGGAACGTAGACACAAACCCACACATTTTGCAAGGACACGACAACAAGAAGATACACGGGAACTCATACGAGAACGGTCGCCTATAGGGCAGATAGGGAAAGGGGAAGAAAAGGGGGGAAAAATCCATTCTGTGTCAGGAATGTTGTTCCTTTTTTGAGTTTTCCCAGCCACTTTAAAAGGTTAAAATCAGAGTTTGCACCAGATACAAAAACAGGCCTGGGGCTAGATTTGGCCCACGGGCCATAGTTTGCAAACCCCTGATTTAACTGATGGCTTTTGCCCACAGTGGATAGAATTTCGTCCAGGGAGAACAGGTTTAATCAGTGTGGTGGACTGAGGTCTCACCTTTGCTCCTAAGGCCAGCCAGCCAGCACCTTCTGGATTTACTAAGAGACCTGAGTGAGGATATGGAGCAAAGCAACCACCTGGAAGGGGCCAGAAAGCCCCCCTGATGCAAGTGCTTGCGTCTGGCTCAGCGAGAGGGAGGGATGTTGTTATAGCTGATATGCGAAGGGGGTGGGCGGCTGACAGTCTGTGGGACCCGCGTTCACACGCAGGTGCAGCCTCACTTGAGCTCACAGGTGGCATCTGATGGCATGGGACATGAGCGCCCGGACCGGCTGGGTCTGCCCTGCCTTGCTTTTGGCCCGAGTCTGGCCGTCCAAACTGCACATTGACTGCACTGACCCCTGACACCCTCCCAAAGAATTCTCTTCCTGCTTCAGTGAGCCGGTGTCATTTCCTGTTGTTTGCAACAGGGACCCCTGGCTGGTATGGCCTCGAGCACTCATGTTCACCTTTCTAAACTTCACCTTTCTTTCCAAAAAAATGTCTTACTGTGGCGCACCATGGTTACTGCAGGGTGGGCAGAATTTCTAGGAGTGACTCCAGGCTCCACCCCCTGATCCCTGCAGTCTGCGAATGCGGGGAGGTGCCATTCCCGTGATGGTGTTACGTTATATGGTACAGCTGATCTCAAGGGGGTTATTGTTCTTCTTGAGTCCCTTTAAAAACAGAGAGCTCTAGGGGCTCCTGGGTGACTTAGTCGGTTAAGCATCTGCTTTCGGCTCAGGCCATGATACCAGGGTCCTGGGATCGAGCCCCGTGTTGGACCCTGCTCAGCGGGGAGTCTGCTTCTCCCTCTCCCTCTGCCCCACCCCCTGCTCACGCTCTGTTTCTCTCTCAAATAAAAAAATAATCTTAAAAAAAAGGAAACAAAAAGAGAGAGCTCTCTTGGCTGGCACAAGAAAGGTCATGAGGGAAAGCTGAAGCATGAAGACTGGGGTCCTTGCTAGCTGGAAGGTGAGTGGGGTCACATGGAGTGGAGTGTGGAGCGTGATCCATAGGGCTGACAGCCAGCAAGGAAATGGGGATCTCAGTCCTACAACCGAAAGGAACCTAATTCGCCAACACCTGAGTTTGGAAACACATTCTTCCTCTGAGCTTCTATACCTGGCCAATGACACCTTGATTTCAGCCTCCTGAGAGCCTAGGGAGAACCAAGCCAAGCCTGCCTGGACTTCTGGCATACACAGTGTGAGATCATAAGTGGATGTTGTTTTAAGCCACTGAGTTTGTGGTAATTTGTTATAGTTGCATAGAAACCAAACACAACTGCACGACACACCCATCTGCCTTAATGGCACACACAACCTCAATTATTCTTTCAGGCACAGAGTGGCCACATGCTTCTAGAGAAGAGATCTGATTGGTCTGTGCTGATCATGATGATTCCTTCCCTTTACTAAGGATTGGTTTAGGGATAGGCATGTGATGTGCCTCTGGCCAATGAGACGGGAGGGGAGGTCTTCCTGGAGGATCTCTGGGAAAAGGGAAGTCCAAGGAGGAAGTTCTATTTCTGTCTGTGGATGTGGCAGCGATACCTGAGGCCATGGCAGCTATATTGTGACCATAAGGAGCATTTGCTGACAGGTGAAGATGACAAACTGAGGAAGACAGTATGGGAAGATGAAGAACTGTATCCTGGCCTGGGACGCCTGGGTGCCTCAGTTGGTTAAGTGTCCCAACTCTTGATTTCGGCTAAGGTCATGATCTCAGGGTCGTGAGATTGAGCCCTGTGCCAGGCTCTGCGCTCAGCAGAGAGTCTGCTTGAGATTCTCTCCCTCTCCCTCTGCCCCTCCCCCCCCACACCGAGCTCTCTTCCTCTCTAAAATAAATAAGCTAAAAACAAACAAAAGAAAAGAAAAAAAAAAAAAACCTTGCAGGTATCTGTGCAGATATCGGAGTTGCAAAGAAAGTGCTTTCCCCTGGGCTCCTCTGCATGATCATCAGTGTCCTTAAGATTTAAGCTATTTGGAGTTGAATTTTCTCTCTCTCTCTCTCTCTTTAAGATTTTATTTATTTATTTGAAAGAGAGAAGGCACAAACAGTGGGGAGAGGCAGAGAGAGAAACAAGCTCCCCACTGAGCAGAGAGCCCAGTGCGGGACTTGATCCCAGGACCGTGGGATCATGACCTGAGCCGAAGGCAGACGCTGAACCGACTGAGCCACCCAGGCAGCCCTGGAGTTGTGTTTTCTGTTTCCTGCAGCCTAAAGCATTGTTACTGAAAATAGCTCACAGCGCTGCTTGGGGGTTAAAAGAGGTCGTACATGAAGTCCTTAGCACGGTGTCTCATGCCCAGCAGGGGCTCAGAAATGCTGGCCTGTGTTCTTAGGGCTGCTCCCCTCTGCCTCAGCTCTGGGGGGAGTCCGTGTCCAGCTGGAGAAGCGGGGCCAGTGGGGAATACTGATCTGTGTCTATGTCTTTATTTTTTTTTTTTAATTTTTATTTATTTATTTGACAGAGAGAGAGAGGGATTACAAGTAGGCAGAGAGAGAGGGGGAAGCAGACTCCCTGCTGAGCAGAGAGCCCGATGCGGGGCTCGATCCCCGGACCCTGAGATCATGATCTGAGCCGAAGGCAGAGGCTTTAACCCACTGAGCCACCCAGGCATCCCTGTGTTTATGTCTTTAGCTATAGTGCTGTCTCAAGGGTTTTATCACAAGGAAGTGGCTTCTATGACTGGGGGGCTGGCTTGGCCAGTGTGCCATCCATAGGAGGGGGAGGTCACAGGAAGGCTGGTCACAGGCAGAACCCCTTCTCTTTTGCAAGGGAGTCCTCAGTCTTGCTTTAAAGGCCTTTCAAATAATGAAATCGGGCCCACCCAGATTATCCAGGATACTCTCCCTTACTGCAAGTCAACTGATGATGGGCTTAAATAACATTGGCAAAATGCCTTCACCGCAAGTGTAGATTCCTGTTTGGACAACTTGGGGCTGTCACCAAGGGACACCTCAAGGTGACACATCAGAAGACCATCACCACTTGCCCCCCACACACACACACACCGCCCCCTGACACAGCCCCCACCCTGGCTCAGCTTTTCCTAGAATGGATGGAAGGTGTCACTTGCGTTTGCTTCTCTTTCTGCTTTCAGCCACCCAAGCCACTCAGGTGCTCTGTGAGCTCTGGGAAGCTGCAGGGCAGACAGGACACCCAGAGCCCGGCCAGGGCCTGCTGAGGGGCGGCGGGGTGGGGGGGGATGGCTGCCAAGCAGCGGGCCAGGCCATGGAGCCTGCCCCGGAGGGCCTGGGGGCTCGCGCACCAGGCTTCCTTGGCTGCTGGAGTTTCCTGAGCGAAGCCTCACAGGAAACGGAGACTAGCATGTGAAAACAAGAGAACAACAGTAGGAAGAAGAGCTTGAGAGGGGGGCTGTGGAGGATGAGCTGAAAATAAATCACGAAGAGGGGAGCCTTGGGGCCTGGGAAGTGCTCTCCATGGCCCCTCATCTCTGGCTCCCACTTGCCTCTACTGGGGTGGGGGGCAGATGCAAGGGGACCCATCGGGGCTCGGTGCTGCCGCTGGGGGGTCCCCAGAGGCATCTGCCAGCCTGGCTGCTAATTCCGTTCTGTGATTCATCGGACAGACGCGTTACTGAGTGTGTTGCTGCTCTGGGTGCGAGAGATACCGCCCTTAGCCTCAGAACAGCCCTGACCTCGTGAAATTTACCTTCTCCTGGGGGACACAGACATGAATGACGTTATCACAAAAGTACATTAAGGACGGAAAAGGCTGGAGGCTGTGAGAGACGGTAGAGGTGCGGACTGGATGGGGTCGGGGCCTCCGAAAAAGCGAGCTCTGGCGGAGGATACTGGCAGTGTGGACGTGAGCTAGGCAGGGCAGGCCTGACAGCGGGCAGGAACCGAACGCCCAAGAGCAGAGTGGAAGACGCCGGGGCTAGATCCGTGGCAGTGGCCAGATCACGCAGGGCCATGACGGTAACTGCAAGGAGGCCAATGTTTATTCTAAGGGCAACAGGAAGCTACAGGGTTAGATGTGGGTTTAGAAAAGCTCCTTCCCACCTCCGGCCGCTTTGTGGCCAGTGGACTGGGGGGAGCTAGGGACAGCCATCACATCCGGGCTGGTGCTGGTGCCCAGAGGGTGGCGGGTGCAGCTGGTGGGGAGCAGGTGGGCTGGAGACATGGCAGGACTCAGAGGGGTTGGCTCTGAGATCCCAGCTCAGATGTTACCTCCTCAAGGAAGCCTCCTGCCATGGACTGAATTCATATGGAGTCCTCCCCCTACCCAGCACTTCAGAGAGTGACTGTATTTGGAGACAGAGTCTTTATGGAGGTGATCAAGTTCAAAAGAGGTCACAGGGGAGGCCCTCAATTCAATCTGACTTGATTTATAGGAAGAGGACCTTAGGACACAGACGCCCAGTGGGAGGACTACGTGAGGACACGGAGAGGACAGCCATCTGCCTGCCCAGAAGAGAGGCCGGGAACATCTTCTCCCACAGAGCCCCCAGAAGGATCCAACCCTGCCAACCCCTCACTCCGGGACTTCTGGCCTCCAAAAGTGTGAGACAATCCATGTCTGTTTAAGCCAGCCAGCCCGTGGTACTCGTCATGCAGCCAAGTTCACGGATACACTTCCCCGAGGGCCATAGTCAAGCAGCCTCCCCCACCTCACCCATCCCCTCTCATTCATCCTCTTTACTGCCACCCTTTGGTTGACTGTTTCCCCCCAGCCGGGAGGTCAGTCCCATGAGGGCAGTCTTCGTCTTGGTCATGGCGGCCAACCCAGCATCGGCGCTCTCTGGGCATGCGACAAAATTTGGGTGAATCAAGAAAAGTCAGTAGTTATTTCTGACAGAAATTGTGAAGAGACCAAGTGAAGAATCTCTGTCCCCCATCCTCACTGGGTCTCTCACTGCTGTCGGCCCCAAGCTTCTCCAACTCACCTCAGTCCTCTCAGAAGTGTTCCCTCCGCCCCTCATTCAGAGCAGACAAAGGGAAACCCCAGATGTTTCTGACAATCCATGCACTTGCCAGTCAGGAGGAAACCCTTGTCTTTCCTGGGCTTGGCCCTCTGCTGGGCTCAGTGGCAGCAGGGACAGAAAAGAGGGGCGCTGGGTGCCATTACCACCTGTAAGAAGCCCCCAGTCCAGGAAGAGTCCACCTCCCCCCCCCCCTTACGCCATGTGACCCAGGTCTGGTCAATCACAGAAATTGGTCCAAACTAGTTGTATGACCCCCTCCTGGACCAATCAGCACATTCCATGTCCCTGGTGTCAATGCTTGGTTCAAGGATGGGCATAATCATGTCAGGATAATCAAAGCTAATCTAAGGATTTTGTTGGAACTACTAGAAAAGAAAAGCTCTTTCTCTTGGGGATGATTGGGAGGATGGGAGCTCATCCTGTGTTGGCCGCTGTCTGCTCCCATATAGGAAGAATGTCTGAATGTGGAGCCAACTAGAGGAAAGCAGAGATAAGAGATAGATTCCATGTGTCATTGTTTGGGCTCCTAGATCCAGCCATGCCTGAAGCCATACTCTCAAGCTTATGAGTAGATAATGGCCCCCCCTTAAAGATTTATTTACTTATTTTGAGAGAGAGGTGGGAGGGGAAGAGGGAGAGGGAGAGAGAATCTCCAGCAGACTCCCCGCTGAGTGCAGAGCCTGACACAGGGCTCCATCTCAGGACCCCGAGATCATGGCCTGAGCCGAAACCAAGTCAGATGTTCAACTGACTGAGCCACCCAGATGCCCCAATGCCCCCCAACTTTAAAATTTAAGGCAGTTTGGGTTTAGTTTCAGTCGTTAGCAACAAGTCTCCAATATAATACAGCTGTCCCTCTACCTCAAAAAAGCATGCATTCATTTCTCACCATTTCCTCTACACAAGAGCACCTTGATTGTCTGTACCCCAGGTCATCCCATCACAACATCCCAGAGACCATGGTGCCCACTCCGTCATGTTTCTCTGGCTTGGGCCTCCGGCAGAAGCCATCTCTACCCCCCAAAACTCGAGGCCAGGTGATGGCAGGATCCTGGGTCTGGAGAAAGAAGGCATGGCAGGACTCTACCCAGACATGGGCCTCTTCTTCCAATGTTTCCTCGTGGGTAGGCAGCACATCCTTATGTGGACGGGACCACCCTAGATGAGGGGAGCCATCCACATGTACCAGGACCTCTGACTTTCTGGAACATCGCTATACTACACTACACAACAGACTTCCAAAAAACTTCCAATGTCTGGCTCTGAGGCCCACACGTCCGCTTTTTCGCTTGCCCTGTGCTCGGTGCCACATTACAGCCTTTATACTTCTTGGGATTTTCGCTTCCAGAAAGGAAGTTCATGGGCTGGACGTTTGCTGGTTTTGTCTGACCTACGTCCTTCTTCCGTCGCCTGGCAACAGCCCCCACGTGGCCTTGCGGAGCGGCCCCGCCCCCATCTTTCCCAGACTGCAGGGTGGCGGGTGTGTTCTGGCCCTGGCCCCACGGAGGATGCTGGCACCCTGGCCTCCGGCACCCTAGCCCTGGGTCCGTCACCCAGGCTGGGTCAGCCGGCCCTCTTCCCTGGGACTTTATGCACAGGTGCTGGAAAGCGGTAGGTTGGGTCACTGAATTTGAAAAGCGGCGAATTTGGGGTCATTGCAGCCATGTCCCCCACCCTGTGGAGCACGAGTGAGTAAAGCCAAGCAGAGATACAGGACACATGGAGTGTGCTGGTGGCACGGGGCATTCAGTCTGCTCCAGAGTGTGGAGCGGATGCATGAATGCCCCCCACAGCTGAGAAGTCCCCCCCCACCCCACCCCACAAGAGGGCCAACCCCTGACAACGACATCTGGGAGTGCTAAGTATGTGCCAGGCACAACGTGAAGTGCTTTTTAGATCCCATTTAATTCTTACCTCATGATGTAGGCCCTAAAATGAGTCCCATTTTCCAGGTGATGAAACTAAGGCACAAACAGGTTGAGTCGGAGTTTCCCAAGAAGTATTAAGGCACCAAAGAAAATAGACAGCATATCAAGGTGAGTAGACAAGGTGGGTCATGGCCAAAGGCGACTGGTCCGGCCCCTTAGGCCACCTTGGGTCCTGTGTGTGGCTGGCTATGACCTGGGGACCCTGGTCTACTTGGAACCCACTTGGAACCCACCTGGCTTGGACCTGGACAAGCTAGGACTTAAAAGCCGGGGATCTCAGAGCCCCTCCCCTAATCTAACCCCAGAGACAAAGGAACTGAAGCTTGTTCCGAACCATCCAAGGGAAGCGGCCCAGACAGCCTTAGACTCCGGGACTCTTGAGAGCTGTGCCCTCTGCTACTGGGTGACCTTTGGCAGATCACTGTCCCTCTGTGGGCTCCAGCTTCCTCTCTGAAGGCCACATCTGCTGCACATGTTAGCTGGTACAGTCCAGATCCCTCCCCCTGGTTGGGGCACAAAGCCCCTGACCCTGGGCTGTCAGCCGAAAGTGTAGGCTCAGCTGTGTCCTCAGAGAAATCCGGCTGGGGGCATGCACTTGAATGAGGGTAGACCTCTCTGGGGGATACTATTGATCAAAGAATGCCACGGCTCCTCTGCCCGGCTGTCTCCATTCTTGGGGCTGAGAAGGTCCTCTCTCATTCTCCGGGCCCATCTGGCCCTCCGTGACCCCTGCTCTGGCCACGGTGTACATGTAAACACCCACTAGTGGTTTCTGGGCAGGTTTGGCTTTTCTGGCTAGAACAAGATGTTCCCCTTCTTTCTGCCTTCAATAGGATTATGGAGGCTACATGTCCGAAGGAACACTGCAAAGACTCGTGAGAGCCACTCCTGGACTTCTAGGTGAGGCGTGGACAGGGAACCCCCAATATATTCAAACCACTGTTAGGTGAGTTCTCGGCAGCTTGTAGCTGAAAACATCCCTAACTGATAAATCCAGCACTAGGGACAACTTCCCAGCTGCCTGCAGAATGGCATCCTTCCACTTCCTTCTACTTCTGTGTGCTGTGACCGCCCAAGGGAAATGCCAGGCCAGAGTTTATCTCCTGCAGACATGTGGCAAGAGGCATCAGGGAGGGGGTATGAAATTGTACCTGGAGCTCGAATTGAGATCCAGGTGGTGTGGCTTGCTAAGGATGGTTTTCCAAACTTGGGCTGCAATTTCAGAGGGAGGTAGCTGTGGGATAAAAGGTTTAGTGACCCTCTCCCCCGCCCCTCCCGCCCACTCAAGGCTTCGTGCGCTCTGGTGCGACCCCGACCAGTCGGGAGAAACCATTCATGGAACACCGCCCACCCATCTCGGGCTCTGCCCGGTGGTTTCCTTTGCTGAAATGGGTTCCTTTGAGTTTTTCACTGTAAACACAACCCGTATAAGATTCATGAGGCAGAATGCTCATGCCCTCTGACCTCTGAGGTCTGAGCTCTCTGTCTATTCCATGATTTTCTAGCATGTCCACAATTATTGGAGTGCAGAAGGCTCTGTCTTAGAATAGAGAACAGCAGGCACGAAGCTCCCCCAGCTCCTGGCAAGACCTCTAGGTATGGGGCTGGCGGTCCATCCCTTATCAGGTGCTGGAGGTCAGGCCTTATGTCCTCTCTCTGGTCTCCTTGCCTCTAGTCACCTGCCTCCTTGCCTGATCTGTCCTCCACATGCAGACAGAGGGAAGCTCAATCTGTGAAGCTCGAATCTGATTACTTTGCTCCTTGCATAAGCCCTTCTCTGTCTCCCTCGTTGTCTGGGGTAAAGGCCTCATGTTCGGCCTGGTGCTCAGATCCTTCGTCACCCCCTGCCTGCCTCGCACCTTCCGCTCTTGCCACTTTCCACTTTGAACCCTCGGCCACAGTACATCTCCCTGTTCCCAGGAGGCACCAGGGCACTTCACATCTCTAAGCCTTTGTATTCACTGCAACCTGCATTTGCAATGCCTGAGAAAACTCCTACTCATCCTTCAACACCCAGCTTGGATGATGGCATTCCCCCAAGAGATGTCCTGACCCCTAGCCAGTCATTCATGCCTCCTCTGTGCTTGTCTACACTGGGCAACTTTGTTAGCATCCTGTCTGCGATCAGCTGAGCCTGTCCATTGTTTGCTGGGGGTCTCCACAGACAGAAGGCTCCCTAGGGGCTGGACTCTGCCAATATTAACAATACCAACCACCACCGCCATTACTAATGATGGAGGGTCCTGTGATGAGGGATCAATAATAATAATCTCCAATATTTATTATGCATTCTCTCAGTGCTAGGTACTTTATATATATATTAGCATTCTGAATCTTCAAATGCTCTAGGAAGTGGATATTATTATTAGTAGTAACATTCTCGTCATCCCCATTTTACAGACGAGGAAACCGAGGCTCACGAAATGAGAATAACTTGCTGCAGGTCACACTCCCAGAGCTGCTGTCACTTTTAGCTCCTACACCCCCACCATCTCCCCATGTCTCACTGGATATTCACCCCAAGACCCAGAGGAACAGAACCCCACGCCTACTTGGTGAATGAGGAGACTGGGGCTCACAGAGAGAAAGGGAAGGGCTCAAAGCCACACAGGAAATAGGTGGAAGAGCTGGGATTCAAACCCGGGTGAGGCTGGGCCTCCTGAGCCCCGGCCCCCACCTGTTATGCCTGTCTGTGGAGGGTCCCAGGCCGGAGCGTGCAGCCAGTGCCTGACCCGCACTGCCCCTTTGTGAGCCCCGGTTATTGTCCCTGAGAGAAAGGCCTCCGTTCCCACCAGCGGCCACCCACACACCTGCTTCCAAGACTAATGGGATCCATGACCAGACGCCTCCCAGCTCCAGATGGTGCCCCTTGCCCCTGCTGGTCGGCTTCCCTCCCTCCCCTGACCTGCTGACTTGGCCCACCCCCTCCCTGCACCCAAGGTCAGGCTGGGCTGCTGCAGTGGGGCAGAAGAAAGGAGGTGTGCCTCCAACGGCCTCATCTTTGTGTCCCCTCCATGGTGGCAGGCCAAATGAGTTGTCCTCCTACCAGCACTTCCCCCCCCCCCCCCAAACCAGGCCTTTTCATCTTTCCCTCCCAGACAACAAAGCCACAGAGGCCAGGCAGCAGCGGCCCCTCCTCCCTGCTCCAGCCCAGCTGGATTTTTCAGTCTCCTTTTCTGTAAGTTTGAGCCCAGCCCCTGCCCAGTGGTGCTGGCCCCAGGCTGCCTGCCCAGGTGTCCTGGAGCCCGGCTGTCCCTCGGCACAGAGACGGGGCAGGCACATGGCCGATCCCTGGGGGCTTCCAGAGAAGGTGGAGAAGCCCACAAACCCCCAGCCGCTGGAGTCAAGGGCAGCTCCTCCGGGAGCACCAGTCCCCTTGCAGCAGGGTCTGTCCCTGGACCGCTCGCTCAGGGCTCACCTTGTGCTGGGGCCCTGTATGCCCACACCCTTCTCCCCAAGACGTGTTTGCGGTCAGTGTCCATCTACAGGCTCACGCCTCCATTCATTCGCCACCTTACTGTGAGCCTGGGGCTGGGTGCTGGCCCAAAATGCTGACACGGGCTACCTTGGGGAGGGCGCAAGCACCCCTCGCCAGCCCAAAGTGCTCAGCACCCTGGGAAAGCCAACTTTGAGACAAGCCTGTTCTGCATCTAACCAGGCTTCCTCCTGGGGCCTCCACCATCCGGGAAGACAAGAAAAGGGAGTCGGGCCACAAGCTCCAGAGAGAGGCAAGGGCGGGGCACATGTGTTTTTTAACACACATGGGCTAGGCTTCTCCTTGATTCTCCTGGGAGGAGCTTGGTCACGGAGTTCGAGGGGGCTGGCTGTGGCTCCAGTAGGGGGTATGTGACTAAGGTTTGGCCAATCAGAACGTCAAATCGTCTTGGCCCCCCTGATGGGTTCAGGGATGAACCTGTTTCCAAGTTGTTCGATAATTTCCAGTTCCAGGAATTCCGTGGGATGGCTTAGATGAGAGATGATCTTTCTACTGGACTTGGAGCTTTGAAGAGGTAAGTGCCCCAAAGGCTACTAGGGGAGAGAACTTCCCTGAGAGCAAAGCAGAGCTATATTCTGGTGAGATTATTTGAGTACCTGGATCCAGCCATGCCTGAAGCTGGATGGCTACCCTTTCCCAGGAGCCACTTTCCTTTTAACTCAAGTCAGTTAGAGGCAGGCTTTCAGGCACTCATCTAAGAGAGATGGCTAATAGGGAGAAAGATTAAACAGAGAAGAGAAAGGTGGAGAGTGGCTAGGTATAGTTTGGGAGAAGTAACAGCAAAACACCCTTGTTAGATGTGGGGTCAAATGACATCTTATGAATGATGTCAACTATTCATATAAAACTATCGTTGTAATGTAATCTGTACCCTCCCCCTCAAATCATCAATAAGGTCTCCTGTACTCAAAAATGTGTTGGGAGGAGAGACTGTTTTGTGGGATTAGAGGAAGAAACTGAGTCCAGCTGTGGGAAGCGGGAGCCCAGAGGCTGATGCGGCTGTGACGGAACAGGTAATCCTTCCTGGCCGAGTGGGCTGGGTCAGGTGCGCCCCTGGGTTTTTGCCTGGTTCCAAGAGGCCTGAAGAGTGCTTTGATTCCTGGAATGCTTCTATATGACCTGGGACTCCCACAGCTGGGGCCTCTCTGCACCCAGCACATTTGTGTCCTAACATGCGTGTTCATGACCTGCTCCTGTCAGGCCTCAGAAGAGCCTCTGAGGGCAATGGGCATGTCTGTGCCATTCCTGGTCACCCGCAGTATCCACTTTCTCCATGGAAGCTGCATAGGGAATGTGGAACTAATAAGTGAGTATTTAATTGCTTAAATATTTACTGTCCATTCTCTTATATTCCTGGCCAGGATTGTGCATCGAGGTGCTGGGGGAGGTTCCCTTTCCATGTACAAATACACAGAAGTACTGGACAAAATATAACCATTTAAAAGAATACAGAGCCAAGGGGTGCCTGGGGGGCTCAGTCGGTTCAGCAGCGGCCTTCGGCTCAGGTCATGATCTCGGGGTCCTGGGATCCAGCCCCATGTTGGGCTCCCTGCTCCGTGGGGAGCCTGCTTCTCCCTCTCCTGCTCCCCTTGTTTGTACTCTCTCCTCTCACTCTCTCACTCAAATATACAAATAAATCTTAAAAAAAAAAAAAAAAAAAAGATGCAGAGGCAAGGTCAAGAACAAGAAGGAGAGACCTCCTGCATGGGATGCAGAAGATAGACCCGGAATGCCCAGAAGGGGTCAAGACTGGGGTTCTAATGCCCAGTGGGGATAGGTCCTGAAGACTTTGCCCAGTGAGTTCATACAAGGAGGCTCCTGCATGAAGCTGGGGGCCCTCCAAGGGCTGTCTCATCCAGGAACAGAGGTGAGAAAAACCCTACATTACTGGCCTTGGGATGGTGGCCCCAGATACGGAGCTCAATTTCTCCTGACCTGTGTAGTTATGAAACTTGAAGCCAAGAAATGAAATTAGAAACTAGCCCAGAATCAGACCCTGGTGAGACAGCTCTGGACGAAACTCCACAACGTTGGTCATGGGTGGATTCTCCAGGATCCTAGCTTCTGCCAAAGAAGGAGGGGCTCGCCGTGGATGATCTCTCACGGGGAACTGGTCATCATCACAGAAAGAGCAGAAATATAACACCAGGGAGAGCTCAGATGTCCCAGCAATCCCAAAGAGACTGGAAAAGAAGAATGTCTTAACGGGAACGAGATGAAGGACTGGAGAGAACCCACAACATGAGGACTGAGCGAGATGGAAGAGAATGTGCGGTTTTGAAAAAGAAGTTCATGAAGTCCGGGAAATGAGCAAGGGAGTCATTGAGATATCATTGTAGGGTGATGGCAGAGAAGGGGAAAGGACCTTTATTCGGAGTCAGGAGACTCCCCAGGGTGCCGAAACAGCCAAGTGTAGGTTAGGAGACTACCCCCAGGGCTCTATTTCCTCATTTGAAAAAAGGTGGCATAATACCAGCCTCCAAGTGTTAGGAGAAGATCAGAGCAGGTCAGTTTCTGTGACAGTGCTGGAAAAGTGTGAGTCAGGTCATTCATTCTAACCAAATGGCTTCAAGCTGTCATTCCCGGGAGGGACTTCAGTCATTGCACAGTTTTCCCCCCAAAGATACACCTGCAGAACACCTGGAGGCATTTGAGAGTGACGTCACCTAAGAGGGCGTGCTGGGGCTCTAGTCTTTAGGGCGTGGTGCGTCTTCCAACCCCCAGCTCCTCTAGACTGCCGGCCCAATGGGTCAGGCCGCGGAGGGAGGGGGTTCAGCTTAACAAACGGGACATCTGAGTTCCAGCCCCTCTGCAGGCTGTGAAAGGTCCTGCAGGTGTTTCAGGGGGAGGGGAAAGGTGGGGGAGTCCGGGAGGACTTGTGCATGTTGCCAGGATGGCCTGGGGTGTGTGGCTTTGGGCTTTGGGCTGTTCGGTCTGGGGTCTGGATCCTGGCTTGTCACTTGCTGTGCCACACCGGCAAGTTGCTTCCTCTCTGGCCTTGGCTTTCTCATCTGCGAGGTGCAGATGATGACACCTTTCTCTTAGGCCAGCTGTGCGAATGCGGGGAAAGGGTTTGGCATCACGCCTGGTACACAGGTGATACTCAGTGCACGTCCTTGGCTGTCCTGTGCCCTCCCCTGTCCTCTCTTCAAAGAAGGAGAGCTTTGGGGCGAGTCAGTCCACAAACTGCCCACAGAAAGCGGGCAGAGGGGGTCTGCCTCCTGCTGGCATGTTTGTACAGGGGCAGGGAAACGAGGACAGAGCCATCTCCTAATCACTGTGGCCTTCACGCGATGTCACTCGATCTCTGGCCCTCAGTTTTCTCATGCGCTGGGCCTCTCCTTGGGGCCTCTGCGATATCTGCTCCTCCTTTTCCTCACCAAGAGAACCCAATTGTGTTTGGGGCATCACTATGGCCGGATTCTCCTGTAGACGGGAGCAGCCACATGACACGGTTCTGGCCCAGGAGATGGAGGTGCGAGTTCTGATGGGATAGAGGTATCTCTCCCTGAACACAAAGGCAAAGCTCACTTGAAAAACCTCCCCACCCTCGATCTTGCCCATCCTTCTCGTGCCTGAACAGCAGACGTGAAGCCCGGAGGGGTGGCAGCCATCTTGTAACTGTGCGTCAACAACAAAAAGGTAAGGTGGAAAGAAAGAAAGAACACAGGCTGTAGGGGCAGGCCGAACTTTTCCATTTTCTGGCTGGGTGGCCTTGAGTAGGTTAGTTCACTTCTCAGAGCCTCGCCTCCCACCATCTGTAAAATGGGGTAACATCTCTACCTTGCACAGTTCTTATGAGGATTAAATGGTGCCATGGGTACAAACCCACCTTTTCTACCGGAAAGGGCTATCCAGATGTTCACAGTGGCTCTTATGTCATGCTGTAGAGGACAGTTCCTTTAGGATAAAACGAAAAAGAGACCCCTTATTTTTCCTCTTGGAGAAAGTTCCAAGGCTGGACATGGGCCCCAAGCCAGCCAGCCCGGCTCTTGAGCCGATCAGCTATGCAAACAGGAAGTGACTATCCAAACATTTGGAGCTGCAGGAGGCTGGCCCAGAGTGGGCCTCTTCGTGGAGGCCTCCCTCCACATTGTGCCTTCTCATCTCCCAGCTGTGAGCACCTCCGAAGTCAAGGAGGAGGTCCCTCCTCTAAGGGGCTAGGTTCAAAGCCTCCCCTCTGGTTGCCCTGCCCACCAGCCTGGGCCAGAACCCCTTCCTTTCCGGCTGGAAGAGGATAACAGCCCCCTCACTAGACTCCCCACTGTCTTGTGCTCTTCCCCCTCCTCTCGCCTCTTTGTCACAACTGTAGCCAGAGTGATTTTTTTTTTTGAAATGCAGATCAGTTCCTGTCACCCTCTTGCTGAAAACTGCCATGCTCTCTTTGAGGGAAAGACTGAAGTCCCTCACATGAGCTTCCAGGCCCTGGAAGGCCCGGCCTGTGCCTGCCTCTCTGGTTTTCAGTTTTCACCCTCCAGCCAGTCTGGCCTCCTTTGAGTTTCTGGAATGTGCCAAGGTCCCTCCCGTCTCAGGGCTTTGCCTGTAGTGTTCCCATTTTCTAGAACACTCTCCCCTTCTCCCCTCCTCCTCTCCCTGGCCCATTTTGCCACATAACATCCTATTCTCAGCTCACAGCACAAGTATTACCTCAGGTTCTGGCTGAACCTGCAGCAAACATGGTGAAGGTCCTGCTCTACCCCCACCGCGCTCATCCGGCCTGCGGCCATTCACGCAGGCACATGCTGATCTCACACGCTCCGCTCTGTAGTGACTCCTCAGGGCAGGGATTTCGGGTTGCCTTGATCCCAGTCACCTCCCTGCCACCTGGCACAGCCTCTGTACCGAGCCGGCGCCCAGTTAATGTGGAAGCCAGGCAAGCAGGTGCGCCTTGTGATTCAAAACGGGAAGGGAGCTGTTTATTGAGCACCTACTGTGTGCCACGCAGGACCCCGATGCCTCTTCACAGCGGCCCTGGCCGGCAGGGACTCCAAGCTGTGTTCTACCAAAGGGGGAAACAGAAGCTCCAGGAGGGGGCAGTGACTTGCCTAAGGTCACACATCTGGCAAAGGCCCGGCTAGGATTTGAGACTTGGTCCCACGCCCAGTTTCCTGCCTGTGTGGCTAGCACCAGGGATCATGGTACAGCAACTTCCTCATCTGTGGAATGGGGAGGAGGCGGGACCCACCTCACGGGGCTGTTAGGAGGTTAGGCCACTCAAGTGCTTAGCTCAGAGCCTGGCACACATCAAGTGCTCAGCAATGGTGGGCCATCGTCATCATCATTATTGTGTCGGCCAAAGAACAAATAAAAATAATAACCATATCCTCTTGGGACCCACGAATGGGCAAGTGGAAGGCCTTTGTGGGTGAGCGGGCACGTGAATAGATGGGTGGGTGGAGAGCCAGTGAATGAGGGCACGAAGGACAGAAGACGTGGAAGAAAGGCCGAGCAAGTGGAGGGATCCACGGACGAAAGTGTGAACGAAGAGAGGAAGAGGAGATCGAGTGTGTGTGCGGGAAGGATGCACCCCTGAGATCTGGGAGGCCCGGAGCTGACTTGGGGCACCGGGCCGCCGCCTCTCACCCCCCCAACCTCCGCCGCCGGCTCACCTGTAGCGTCGCAGCTCGCTCTCCAGCCGCCGCACCCAGCGCTGCAGGCCCGGCACCTGTCGCGCTAGCGCCTCCAGTTCGCGCACGCGGCCCAGGCTGCGCAGCACCGCCTCCCGGGCCTCCTCTGCGCGTCGCCGCACCTCGGCCTGGCCCTGGCGCAGCCGCCCAGCGCGAGCCTCGGCCACCGCCAGGGCGCCCCGCGCCTGCCGCAGCTCCCGCGCCGCCACCTCTGGCCCGCCGCGCCCCGCCTCCTGCACGCCCGCCTGGCTCTTCCAGAGGCCGACCTGCGGGGGACAGGGCCGCGGGGACCGCGGTGAGCGCCTCGCGTCGGCCACCGGCCACGACCGCGGCCACCGTTCCCGCGCCCCCCAGAGCACCCACGGTGCGCGTTTATTGCCCGCACTGCCTACCGCTCCCAGGCTGCTCTGAACTCCTGTAATCCTCAGAAACACCCAAATGAGACAGGAGCTCTAATTATCCCCTTTTTCCTGGGTTGGAGATAAATAATTTCCTGAGCCACAAAGCCGAATAGTCTCATCTTTGCACGGTACCGCTAATGCCCGAACTTCACTACTCTTCTCTGACCATCTCCTGCCTTGGTAGCATCAACCTGCTGGGACTCCGATCCCTGGAATTCGAGGAAGGATCTAAGCGTCTCAAAAAGGCGTTTCTGGACCTCCCCGGTGTCTGGTCAATAGACTGTTCTTGAGGGTGGGTTTTTTGTCTGTCTTGTTTACCTCTGTGTCCCCTAAACCAGGTTTGGCACACAGTAGGTGCTCAAGAAATACCTGGAGAATGAATGATCCTGGACCATCTTACTCCGCACCACGGGAGTCATTTCCCACTCCCACCCTTTGCTTCTCTTGTGCTCCCAGGCCGCCAGCCCTTGCCTGCCCATAGCTATGACCCCCGAAAGCAGCACCTCGCCACCCCTCCACATACGCAGCCTGCCCTCTGTCACTCAGGGCTGGTGACTGGGCAATGTGCAGAGTGGGGCTAATGCAAGTCAGCTCCCTCCTGACCTAGGGTCCCTTGGGACAAAGGCTGTTCTTTTCCTCCTCCCATCCCCATGGCCCTTGGCACAAGGCTGAGCCCAGTGCTGAAGTGTTTGTTGGCTGAATCCCAGATGCTTGGGCTGGGGCCGTATTTCACTCAGTGCTTCCTTCTCAACATCCCAGAGGTCTGGCCCCCACAGGTGCTCGGTGGCCAGCGACGGCCTGATGAACAGTGACACCATTTTAGCACTTGCCTTGGCCCTGAGGGAGGCCCATAAATATTTGCTGAATGACCCAATGAGCTGCCGGTCTACCCCATTAGGCAAGAAGCTCCGTAAGGAGCTTATTTCCTAACCCACTTCTTTCCCCCCCTAGCCTGGCACCGCAGAGAGCTCAATCAAGATGCCTGTTGAATGACTGAATGTGCGAGACGGCCCAGGTTTTCCGGGAGAGGTCAACTACTGGGTTAGAAGAGGCAAGACGAGATAGAGTGGGGGGATGGCGTGGGACGGTGATCCGGGTGGGGCAGGGGTTTTGGAGGTGGAATGGGTGAGGCGAAGAAGGGGGCTGGAGTGGGTTGAATGCAATGGGGTGGGATAGGGGGGAGTGAGCCGAAGTGGGGTGGGGCTACCCTCTCCCCACTTCCACTTCCTCAGCGGGTCCCCGGCTGCTCAAACGACCCCCGCCCCCTCCAGTCACGGCTGCCCCCCTCCCTCCGCGCCGACGCGCACCTGCAGCGCTAGGCAGCGGGCGTCACTGCTCTGCAGCGCCGCACGCAGGTCCTCCACCAGCTCGCGCAGGCTGCTGTTCTCCTCCTCCAACCGCGCCAGGCGCTCGGCGCTCCGGCCGCCGTCCGGGCCGCCGTCCGGGCGGGGCGTGCAGGGTGGGCGGCGGCGGCGGCGCGGGCGGCGCAGGCGGATCTGCGTCTCGATGTGTTCGCTGAGAGCGCCGCGGGGCAGCCGCGGCCCCGCGCGGGTGCCGAAGTAGCCGCAGAGGCGCGCGTGGAACTGCCGGAAGGTAAGCTCGGGCGGCTCCGCGCGCAGCGCCAGGCGCGCCTCCTCTTCCACATCCGCGTCCCCGTCGGTGGCCACCCCAGCGGCCGCATCCCCGGCGGTCTCATCCCCCGGGTTCGCGTCTCCGGCGGCCGCATCCCCGGAGGCCTCCCCGGCGGCGGCCCCCTCGGCGCGCAGCCCTAGCACCGCGCAGAGAGCGCGGAAGTCAGCGCGGGGCAGACGGCCATCGCCGCGGCAGTCCAGGTGGTGGAAGACCTCCTGCAGGTACTGGTCTAGGCCGGTGGCCAGCACCACGATCTCGTTTTCCACGCCGCGGTCCAGCCCGTAGTGGTGCGCCAGGGCGCTCAGCAGCCACTGAGTGCGCCGCGCGGGTCGTCGGTACGGGTCACCCGCCGCGCCCTCCATGCTGGCCTCCCGGCTCCGTCGCTGCAGCGCGTCGCTCCCCCGGTCCCTCCGCCCCGCCACTTCCAGGGGCGGCCCCAGAGTTCTTCAAAAGGAGGGGCTTAGCGGTCGCCGTCCGGTTGGAGCGGCGCGGAGGGCTGTGTCCAGCAGCTGCGCTGGCTTGGCGGGGTGTCTGTGTTTACGCGGGTTGATTTGGAGGAGGCCGGGGTGGGGGACCCGATCCCTCTCTCTGTGTCGCTTCTCCGGGTGACTCCCTCTTTCTTCTCTCCTCGTCATTCCCGGGGCGTCCCTGGCGTCTCCTTTCCCCCTCCTACTCCCGGCTCTGTTGGCTTTAAACTCCCGCACCCTCTGTCCCACCCGCTTTGCGCTGAGAGTTGGCCCCGGGGCCGGCAGGAGGCGTGGGCGCAGGATAGGAAGCCGGGCAGGCAGGGGAGGGTAAGCTGCCTGCTCCTGTTGCTGGGGGCGTGTCCCCCAAGCCCACGTGTCACTCCACTTCTCCCGGGAAAGTCTTTCGAGAGTAGCCCGCGAGCTGGCTCTAACCGCCCTCTCCCCGCGCAGGTGCGGAGAAGCCCCTCTCCCTTTACGTTCAGATAGAGGGTTCCCAAACTCCCGTGTCTGTCCTCGGTGGGTGGTGCCGAGGCTCACGCGGTAAGCTAGAGCAGAGAGACAGGGTTGGAGAAGTTAAGTGGATTGCTTTAGGGACATCCCGCTGGTAAGAAGGCGATCTGAGATGGACTCTTGTTCTCTAAGTTCTATGTGTGTTTGGTGGGGCGTTGGGGTGGGGGAGGCAGAGATAGAAAAGTGGTTTCCAGCCTTCACCTTCGTGCCTGTGGATGGTGAGTTGGTGATGCGACCTGAGTTCCGTCTCTGAGCTGGGGTTGTGCTAACAGGGTTGTTTAGCCAACGCTTTCTCTGGTGCCTTACAACACATTTCTGGAAGGTGAAAGAAAAACCACCTTCTCTAGGCTGCTTTTCCTTTCTCTTTAACGAGGCGTCATGCACCTGTGACCTGCACTGGGACCCGTTATCCAGCCACGCTGGAGCCAGAGGCAGGCTTTAGTCAACTGTCCTTGGCTGTAAGATGGGCAGAATCTGGCTTTCTGTATAACTCTAGGAATTTAAATGCGAAATCCTGGAATTTGAAAAGCCACTAAAATTCTGTCTCCTGGGCTACAGTATCCCAGAATCGGCATTTTTTTTTTTATTTTTTTTTATTTTATTTATTTATTTATTTTTTTTGCAAATCTCTGCTCATTCTTGAAGATTTTGTCCAAGGGAAGGAGTTAGATGTTTCTCCCCAGCCATTTTGGACATAATTTTTTTTTTTAATTATAAAAGTAATAGCATTTTGACAAAAAGTTTTGTTTTTTTTTTTAAGATTTTATTTATTTGACAGAGAGGAGAGAGATCACAAGTAGGCAGAGAGGCAGGCAGAGAGAGGGGGAAGCAGGCTCCCTGCTGAGCAGAGAGCCAGATGCGGGCTCGATCCCAGGACCCTGGGATCATGACCTGAGCCGAAGGCAGAGGCTTTAACCCACTGAGCCACCCAGGTGCCCGACAAAAAGTTTTATATCAAGTTCACTTCTTGGCTCCTGACTTAGGAAAAGACACAGGATGTTCGCTGTATCATTGTTTATAATATTGAGAAACTAGGGGCGCCTGGGTGGCTCAGTCTCTAAGCGCCTGCCTTCGGCTCAGGTCATGATCCCAGGGTCCTGGGATTGAGCCCCACATCGGGCT
The DNA here is from genome assembly GCA_028534135.1 of Potos flavus. Taxonomy (NCBI): domain Eukaryota; kingdom Metazoa; phylum Chordata; class Mammalia; order Carnivora; family Procyonidae; genus Potos; species Potos flavus. Next base: position 48,886,927 of record CM052898.1, on the reverse strand, counting down.
CCCTGCTTGGCGGGAAGCCTGCTTCTCCCTCTCCCTCTGTTGCACCTCTGCTTGTGTTCCCTCTCTCACTGTGTCTCTCTCTGTCTGCTAAATAAATAAAATATTAAAAAAAAATATTGAGAAACTAGAGATAACCTGGTACTCATCAGTGCATGAGCCACAATGAATCACCAAAAAGGGATGAGTGAAATAAACAAGTTGCAGCTTCTTATGTACAATGTTATGACTTCCATAACAATAACAACAAAACCACACCAAAGGGTATTAAATATTTTCTGTAAGGACATGTGTATGTAACCGCATAGAAAAAGACGGAAGTAGGGGCACCTGGATGGCTCCGTTGTTTAAGCCTCTGCCTTTGGCTGAGGTCATGATCCGGGGGTCCTGGGATCGAGCCCCACATGGGGCTCCTTGCTCAGCGGGGAGTCTGCTTCTCCCTCTCCCTCTGCCCCTCCCCACCCCGTGTTCTCTCTCAAATAAGTAAATAAAATCTTTAAAAAATTAAAAACAAAAAGATGGATTAAAAACTGATGCAGCAGTTATTTCTGAAGATCAAAGATGCTTAGCCTTTACTGTAACATTTCCCTTTTTGCCAAGGTGATTTCTTTCTTTCTTCTGGGGGAGGACACACCTTATTTACCATTTACGTACCATAAAACTCACCCACCGAAGGGTGTAAATAAATGCTTTTAGTACGTTTGTAGAGTCTAGAGCCATCACAATCTAACTTCATAACGTTCTCATCACTCATTTCCCAAAACCCTTGTACTGGTTAGCTCATTTTCTCCTTCACCTTCCACCCCCAAGCTCCCGCGCTAGCTAACCACCACTTACTGTTTCTACAGATTTGTCTATTCTGGACAATTCGTATAAATGGAATCATATAGTATGTGACTGGCTCCTTTTTGAAAACACTAACAGTAATGTTTTCAAGGTTCACCCACTCTGTAGCATGTATCAGTACATCCTTCCTTTTTATGGCCGAGTGATATTCCATTGTGTGGCTAGACCGTGTTTTTGCTTCTCTGTTCATCAGCTGATGGACATTTGGGTTATTCCCACCTTTTGGCCGTTCTCAATAGCGCTGCCGTGAACATTCAGATGCACGTTTTTGCATGACGTGTTTTCATTTGTCTTGCGTGTAGACCCAGGTGTGAGACCTCTGCTTGGAGGGTAGTTTTATGTTTTAATTTTTGAGGAACTGCCAAACTGTTTTTCATGATGGCTGCACCATTTACCTTCCAGCAGCCACGTTTTCATGTGTTTCCTGACGGGTTAAGTAACACAGATGTCGGGCGCCTGGGTGGCTCAGTCATTAAGTATCTGTCTTCGGCTCAGGTCATGATCACAGGATCCTGGGATCAAGCCCCGCAATAGCCTCCCGGCTCGGCGGGAAGCCTGCTTCTCCCTCTCCCACTCCCCCTGCTTGTGTTCCCTCTCTCTTTCTGTCAAATAAGTTTTTTTAAAAAAAATCTCAAAAAAAAAAAAAAGTAACACGGATGTTCTCAGTCCTCCATCTCACCTCACGGGGCCTCTGGCCTTCCCTCAGCAAGTTCCTGCCATCTTCCATTCTTCTCCGCGTTCACACCCCACATCCAGTCTGTCAGGCTCTACCCTCACAACACATCCCCAATCCCACTCCACGGGGCCCAGCTTGAGCCAGCCCCCCAGCGTCTCTCACCTGTATTCTTGCAGCAGGCTCCCCCAAGAACTGCCCGTGGACTCCTACGACCTGTTCTCCACAGCCGGAGGATCCCCATCCTCTCCGCTCAGGAACCCCTAATTCTTTCCCCCTCCCAGGGACTGAAGGCAAAGTGCTCACCTTCCCCTCAGCCTCCCCCTCAGCCTCCCCCTCATCTCCTGCCATTGGCCTCCCTGCCCCCCCCCCCACCGCTGTTCTAACTCACTTCAGGGTATTTGCAGCTGCTTCCCCCAGATGTTTACCTTCTCAGGCCATCATCTCCTCAGTGAGGCCTTGGGTGACCCCGAAAGACTCTGTCTTCCTGTGTGTGCCGTCTGTCTCCCTGTGTTAAACTGTCTGTCGGCCATGTTGGTAGCAATCCGCGTCCCTTCCCCCGGAACGGTGTCTGGCACACTGAAAGGACACAGCCAGTCTCCAGCTTCCTTCTCAGTGGCCTCCCTGGTTGCCCTTGGGAATGATGGTGTGTTTTGCCCTCTACGTATTTTTCTTTGCCTGTAGATGATACGTATATTTTTTATTCGAATGATTTATTATGTATATTTTTTTCAAGGCAGCTATTACGCCACGTTGCTCTTGATCTGTGGGCCTCACATCAGGTGTGAGCTTCCCGGGGCCAGGAGCCTGGGGCCCATTGGTCCCTGCAGGGGCCTGGCGCAGTGTAGGCACTAATAATGTTGGTTCATATGAACACACGTGTGTAGAAGTGAACTCCCTGCACCAAATGGGAAGACTGGCCTCTAGTTGGCCTTGGGGGGATTGGGTGTCCTTTGATCCAGCGATGATGTTGGAGTCAGGGAGACTCAAGACGTCAGTAGTTGACTGGACCCCCAGCTGGACTGTAGAAGCTTCTAGGCCTGGGAGCCCCATGGCCTGTGGGTTTGCTGTGTACATTTAGGACAGGACTCTGGAACTTGGCTCTGGACCTCCCAGTTGCATCCGTGCAGTTGAATCTGATTTGATTTCATGAGTCTGAGAGCCAGGAGCAGCCAGACTGCGGCCCTCCCCCCTGCCCCCCACCCCCCACGGCACTGCAGCTGGGGACTGCTTTTGGCCAGGGAATCCTTTGAAAAGTAGCGTTCCTGGGCCAGTCAACATTGAAAAGAAAGCCTTGAAATATCTTGCCTGGGAGCGTTGCCTGGGCCTCCACCATCCCCAACGCCACGCCCCCCCCCCCCCCCCCCCCCCCCCCCCCCCCCCCCGCAGCTCAGCGGGGCAGGGGTGGGGGCAGAGAAGTCAGGGTTGATAATGGGGCGCTGTCAGGCCTGTCTGTCTGCGGGGCAGTGTTACCAGGCGCCTCTGAAATCATTCCGGTCGGACCCACAAGGTTTTTGTTGAAGGTTCGAAGTGAGCAAACTCAGAGGTCTCCTGGGCTCTTTTGTCTGAGCTGGGGGGATGGGTGTGCGTCTGGTCTGCGTGGGGGAGAGCAGAGGCCCCGGCAAAGAGATGGTTTTCTGAAGTCAGTTCGCTATTGTTTGAGCCATTTCAAAAAGTATATTGTTTAAAGTATCTTTAAACAGCCCGGAAAAAAAATGCTGAAAAGCACAAATCGCCACCAGGAGAGGGGACCCCAGATGCTTCTGCTGTACTTGTTTCCAGGTGTTTTCCGTGCACTTGGGCATGAAAGAACTTTCCCTGGGGTGGTGTTTACACGACTGTAATACATCTGTCAAAGCACTTAAAAAGGACGAATTTTACGGGATGTGAACTGTAGCTCATTAAACTCGACATAAAGAAACATGGTTGAAATGCCGCTGCTGGGATCATTCTTTGCACATCGACTGTACTTCCTAAACAGCTTTGCCATCATTCATAATCCTTCGCAAATGTTCTCCAGCACCACTCAGGTTCCCTCTCACGACTGAGCTGTGAGGTGCCCCACTGTCCCCCAGGGAGGCTCACGGAGGCGGTTTGCAGTTTTTCTCCATTAAAACAACACTGTGCGATATGGACTCTGTGTCCCCAGTGATTTACTACAGCCCCAGGGAGTTGGAACCTTTCACGCGCTCTTGATACCGTCAAACTGTTTTTCAGAAAGCTTTTGTCATTCTGCGCAGTCCCCTGGAGTGTCTGGGAATGTCTGTGAGCCATCATTTTTAGTGACAAAGCTTTTATGTTTTCAGGAGTCTTGGTTAGTAGATTTGCTTAGGGTTCAGACGCCAAGTGTTACTTCTGTTAAAAATCGGGCTGAACGACGCGAAGATTTCTTAGATACAACACAAAGTGAATGGTCTAAGAAAGAAAAAAAATCGGGAAATTGGACCTCATCAAAATTCAAAACTTTTGCACTTCGGACAGCGGTGGTAAAGACACCATTAAGAAGGTGAAAGGACCGGCAGGAGACCAGGAGAAAATATCTGCAGAACATAAATCCCATAAAGGATTTGTGTTCAGATTTTACAAACAACTCCTGTAGCTCAGTAAGAAGAAAAACAACCCAATCAAAAAGGGGGCAAGAGACAGGAACAGACATTTTACCAAAGAGGATATATGGATGGCCAGTAAGTCCATGAAAAGATCTCAGTATCATTAGTCATTAGGGCAATACGAAATAAACCCACAATGTGATACTATTTCATACTCATGAGAATTCCTAAGTTACACTGACAAGAAGTTGTTTCTGGAGGGTATGGAGAGATACCACCCGTCTGGGTGGCTCAGTGGGTTAAAGCCTCAGCCTTCGGCTCAGGTCATGATCTCAGGGTCCTGGGATTGAGCCCCGCATCGGGCTCTCTGCTCATCGGGGAGCCTGCTTCCCCCTCTCTCTCTGCCTGCCTCTCTGTCTACTTGTGATTTCTCGCTGTCAAGTAAATAAATAAATAGAATCTTAAAAAAAAAAAAAGAGCACGAAACTGCTGATGTGGGAATACTAGGGTTCGGGAGCGAATGGTCAGAAAAGACATCTTGAGACATCTTCGGTGCAAAAAGGTTGTTTTATTAAAGCGCGGGTACAGGACCTGTGGTCAGAAAGAACTGCGTTGGGTTGTGACAGTTTTATTGATTATATACTTTCAAATTGGAAGGGGGTTTAGGGATAGCATAAGTCTCTAAGGAATTTTGGAAACAAGGTTTCTGGGACTTTGAGGGGCTAGCTGTTGTTAGGAAAGGTTATTTACTACCGTCTAGTAAAAACTGAGTCATGAGACCCTTCAGATGTGTATCAGTGGGCCACTTGCTTGGAAGACGATTGCCAATATATATCTTGGTTGGGGGATGTAGAGATAAAGGAACTTTCCAAAGGAATTAAAAAAAATTTTTTTTAATTAATATAAAAGGTATTATTTGTTTCAGGGGTACAGGTCTGTGATTCATGAGTCTTAACGCAACACCCAGTGCTCCCCCCAACATATTCTCTCCCCAATGTCCATCACTCAGCCACCCCACCCACCCATCCCCCCTCTCATTCAGCAACTCTCAGTTGGTTTCCTATGATTAAGAGTCTCTTATGGTTTGTCTTCCTCTCTGGTTTCATCTTGTTTCATTTTTTCCTCTCTTCCTCTACGATCCTCTGCCTTGTTTCTTAAATTCCACATATCAGTGAGATCATATGATAATTGTCTTTCTCTGATTGAGTTATTTCACTTAGCATAATACCTTCTAGTTCCATCCACGTCGTTGCAAATGGCAAGATTTCATTTTTTGATGGCTGCATAATATATATATATACCACATCTTCTTTATCCATTCGTCGGTCGATGGACAAGTGGGCTCTTTCCATAGTTTGGTTATTGTGGACATTGCTGCTATAAACATTGGGGTGCACATACCCCTTTGGATCACTACATTCATATTTTTGGCGTAAATACCCAGTAGTGCGATTGGTGGGTTGTAGGGTAGCTCTATTTTCAACTTTTTGAGGAACCTCCATACTGTTTTCCAGAGTGGCTGCACCAGCTTGCATTCCCACCAACGGTGTAGGAGGGTTCCCCTTTCTCCGCATCCTCGCCAATACCTGTCGTTTCCTGACTTGTTAATTTTAGCCATTCTGACTGTGAGGTGGTATCTCACTGTGGTTTTGATTTGTATTTCCCTGATGCCGAGTGATGTGGAGCATTTTTTCATGTGTCTATTGGCCATTTGGATGTCGTCTTTGCAGAAATGTCTGTTCATGTCTTCTGCCCATTTCTTGATTGAATTATTTGTTCTTTGGGTGTGAGTTTGATAACTTCTTTGTAGATTTTGGATACTAGCCCTTTATCTGATCTGTCATTTGCAAATATCTTCTCCCATTCTGTCAGTTGTCTTTTGGTCTGGTTGACTGCCAAAGGAATTTTTATACGTAAAACAAGTTTACAGGATCCTGGAGGTCTGGCTGATGTTAAGCTAAGGTTGCCTTTTGCTTCTAGCAAAGTATCAACAAGGCAGTTGAGTTCCTAGAGGAAAGTCACTCTGCCTGTCTCAGGGACTTGTCAATGGGCTGCAAGTACTAAGGACATTGAATTCTTTTTCTTTTGCCTTTGTAACCTGCATCACTACCTCGTGACCCAGCTATTTCACTCCAAGTGTCTACTCTGTCCATACAGAGACCTTTCTGGCTGTGTTCATGACAGCATTTTTCACAAATGTTTAATATATTTTTTTAAGATTTTATTTATTTATTTGACAGAGAGGAGAGCGATCACAGGCAGGCAGAGAGGCAGGCAGAGAGAGAGGGGGAAGCAGACTCCCCACTGAGCAGAGAGCCCGATGCCGGGCTCGATCCCAGGACCTTGAGATCATGACCTGAGCCGAAGGCAGAGGCTTTAACCCACTGAGCTACCCAGGCGCCCCGTTCACAAATGTTTAAATGTTCAACCTCAATGACTATTAACTGATGAACAGATGGACAAAAATGTGGGATATCACACGATGCGACATTATTCAGCCACGAAAAAGAATGAAGTATTGATTAATGCTACAGCGTGAATGAACTTCGAAAACATTCTGCTAAGCAAAAGAAGCCAGTTGCAAAGCCAAGCCACGTATCATATGACTCCATTTATATGCAATTTCCAGAAAAGCCAATTTTTATTTATTTATTTATTTTTGGAAAGAATGGTCTTTTTTTTTAAGATTTTATTTATTTGACACAGAGAGAGGGAACACAAGCAGGGGGAGTGGGAGAGGGAGAAGCAGGCCTCCCACTGAGCAGGGAGCCCAATGCGGAGCTCGATCCCAGTATTCTGGGATCATGAACTGAGCCGAAGGCAGACACTTAACGACTGAGCCACCCAGGCGCCCTAAAAGTCACATTTTTAGAGATAGAAAGTAGATTAGTGGTGGCCTGGGGCTGGGGCTCAGAACAGAGATTAATCGTAGATGTGCACAAAGGGTTTTATTAGGAAGGTGAAAATGTTCCAGAACTTATTTACGGTGATGATTTCATCACTTGGTAAGGTTACTTAAAATCATTGAATTCTATACTTGAAATGGTTGAATTTTATGATATAAAATATACCTCAACAGAGCTATTAAAAAGGGGGAGTTAGAGGAGCGCCTGGGTGGCTCAGTGGGTTAAGCCTCTGCCTTTGGCTCAGGTCATGATGTCGGGGTCCTGGGATCGAGCCCCGCATCGGGCTCTCTGCTCAGCAGGGAGCTTGCTTCCCCCTCTCTCTGCCTGCCTCTCTGCCTACTTGTGATCTCTCTCTGTCAAATAAATAAATAAAATCTTTAAAAAAAGGGGGGGTTAGAGATGGCAAGGAGAAGATGGTTATAGCTGTTCCCCAAATAGGCACCCAACTGCCAGAGACTTGGGAGAACTTCAGAAAGGCCTCTGAGTGCCCATGGGAGCTCTGGGGCTCCCCTAACCTGAGAGGAAGAAGGACACCATGATTGAATGCCTTCAAATTGCTCCTATCCAAGGGCTGCCTCTTTGTAATGTGGCTTTGCCCTTCCTCCTATCCAGACACGGACTCGGTTCTTCATCCTGTTGAGTCTTGGCTGGCCCTCGTGACTTGCTCTGGTCAATGGATACGGCAGAAGTGATGCCATTTCAAAGCCAAGGTCTCAAGAGGCTTTGTAGTTTGCACCTTTGCTTTCTTGGACCCTTGCCCTGAGAATGCCTTTTGAGGAAGCTAGTCCAGCCTGGTGGAGCAGGAGGGGCGACATGGTGGGGGAGGGGGAACTGAGGTCCCCCAGCCAAGGTCACCAACTGCAAGACGAGTGAGGCCACCTTGGACCTTCCCGCTCTATTGATGCAGATGATACAGCCCCATGAGGGGACCCTGGCCCCACCAGTGAAGATCCACCCAGCTGACCCATAGAACTGTAGAAAACAAAGTGACTATTGTTTTATGCCATTAAGCTTTGGGATGCTTTGTTATTCGGCAATAGGCAACCGGAACACATACCCTTTTTTCTGTGCCTTGACTTTGCCCGTCCTGAAGCCATCTTTGTCGAGGTGAGGTTATGGACCCACACCTCTCACACCTGCGTACCAGGCGGCACAGCTCTGCCCTCACTCCACCCCATGACCCTCTGGGTCTTGACCTAGACGCCATTTCTCTCAGGGCAGTGGTTCCCAACCTTGGCTATGCAACAGAATCTTGGTGGAGGTAACTTTGAAAAATACAGGGTCCATCCCAATCATTTATTATTGTGCAACAAATCATCCTAAACCTTAGTGGCCTAAGACAACAATAAATTACTTTGGTCATAAATCTGCCGTTTGGGGAGGGCTTGGTGTTAACAGGTGGTTTCTGCGACACACAGTATCAGCTGGGGTGGCTCAAAGGCTGGGAGCTGGGATCATGTGAAGCCCGGCACACTTGCGTGTCTGGTGGTTGAGGCTGGGGGTTAGCTGGGAACTGTTGGCTAGAATATCTACATGTGGACTTAACACGTGCTGCTTGGGCTTCCTCATAACATAGTGGCTGAATCCTTTTTTTTCCCCCGAAGATTTTAATTTATTTTTAATTAATTAATTAATTAATTTTAATTTTTTTATTTTTAAAATTTTTAAAAAAATTTATTTTTAAAATTTTATTTTTATTATTTATTTATTTTTTAAATTTATTTGACAGAGAGAGAGAAAGAGAGAGACCGCGAGAGAGGGAACACAAGCAGGGGGAGTGGGAGAGGGAGAAGCAGGCTTCCTACTGAGCAGGGAGCCCAATGCGAGGCTCGATCCTAGGATCCCGGGATGATGACCCGAGCCGAAGGCAGACGCTTAACGACTGAGCCCACCCAGGTGCCCCACATGGTGGCTGAATTCTTAGAATGAGCTCCCCAAAGGAATAAGGCACATGTACAAAGTACGTGGAGTTTGTATGATCTGGTCTCAGAGGTCATGGTGTCATTTCCGCCGTACTGTATTGTCTGAGATGATCACAGAGGTCTCTCTGGGTTCAAGGGGGAAGGGCCTAGAGCCACCACTGGATGGGAGGAGTGCCAGCATCACTCTGTAAGAGGAACGTGTGGCAGGAAATCTATTGAGGTGGTTATCTTGGGAAAATACAATCTGTTCCTGGAGAACCAGTGCTGAAGGTCTGGAGTGAAGCCTCGGGATCAGAGTTTTTACATGTTCCGGGTGATTCTGAAGCATATCTAGGACCAGGCAATGGTCCTTCGTCTAAGACCTATGGCCCCTCAATCCTGAGCTCAGAGCTGTCCCCGCGGGAGACGCTGCAGAGATTGGCTGCTGCCCTGGGTGGTAGTGTGACCAAGGACCCTTTGGAGGGAAACCAGCCTCAGGCCAGCAGGCGGGACCCGGGGAGCAAGAGGCCTGCTCTCGTGCAGGGGAGGGTGGTATCCCTAACCTGCCCTTACTAATTAACCTGCCCAGACTGATTCAACCTGAGGAATGTTGGAGAATCCCAGTCGATGGGCAGTATTCTAGGAGGGGCTGCCCTCAGCCCCTGGGAGTAGTCTAGGGAGGAAGGAGGTGGGAGGCAGGGGACCTGGGTTCTGGTTCCAGCTCTGCTACAGTTTTGCTCTTTAGCCTTGGGTAGGTGATATCTCCCCTCAGAGCCTCAGTTTCCCCAAGAGTCACATGTGTGGAGCCTCAGCTCCCATTCTCCTAAATGACCTGTGTGGAGTGGAGCTGCTTTCCCTTAACAGAAAACCTAATGTGGCTCCCCATTGCCCATAGTCTTGGAGCCCTGCCTGCCCTCCATGCCTGTGTACCAGGGGCCCTGCCCACACTCCAGCCTCATCATCCCTTCTCTGAACTTGCCATGTACCTGCCCCTCTGGGCTTTTGTATATGCTGTTCCCTCTGCCTGGAATACTTTGCTTTCACTGCCTGGAAAACCCCAAAATTTGGCTTTTGTCACCTCCTCCATGAAGCCTGCCCCTGCCCCCTCCTGCTAGTTACCCCTGCGGGGTGTCCCTGCACCCTAGCCCCTTGGGTATTCTGTGATCTACATTGGGAGCAACAGCTAGCCTCCTTTCAGCTGGGGGGATTGGTGGGGAGGGTGTTTGTAGACCAGCCCCGCTTTGGAATCAGTCTGGATTTCAGTCCAGTGCTGCTTCGACACACTCGCCTGTGTGTGACCTCAGGCAGGTCGCCCCACCAATCTAAGCCTCAGTTTCCTCATCTCTGTGTTGGGCTCATGGTCACTAAAGAGAACGCGACAGAAGCAGAAGCAGAGAGTCTATGTGAAAGAAGTTTGTGGTGGGGTAGAGTTATTGGAGTTTTCAGAGCCCACTGTTTCCATTGCCTTTATCAAAGAATGGGAAGTGGGGGCTGATGGCCCAAAGGGGAAGCAGAAATCCCTGTTGCCTGTACTGTAGCGAAGGGCGGGGCGTATAATAGAGGCTCATGTTCAGAGCAGGAATTTTTTGAGGACTGAACGAATGAGTGGATGAATGAATGAGTGAATGAAAGGAGGCAACTAATTTCTGAATTTGGATACACCTTTTTTTTTTTTTTTAGATTTTCATTATTTATTTGACAGAGAGAGAGAGATCACAAGTAGGCAGAGGGGCAGGGGGAAGCAGAGTCCCCGCTGAGCAGATGCGGGGCTCGGTCCCAGGACCCTGAGATCATGACCTGAGCCGAAGGCGGAGGCTTTAACCCCCTGAGCCACCCAGGCGCCCCTAGATACACCTTTTTGCCAGACCTTGTCTGCACACCTGGTCCGGGACCCGCGGCTGAGGCGGGAAGTCCCGCCCCCAGGGGCCCCGCCCCCAAAGGAGCCCCGCCCCGGGGCCGGAGCCCCGCCCGTCTCCTAGCAACAGTCAAACATAATTGGCTCAGCTGAGGCCCGCGGGCCTTCCTGCCCCGGCGCGCAGACTGCGTTCTTGGAGCCTTCTCCCCCGGCGGCCGTGACGCCCAGGCTACTGCCCAGCGCGACCCCTCTCAGGTACCGAAGGTCCCTCTCCTCCTGCCGCTCCAGCTGGGCACCCCGTCCTAAGCGAAACGTTAGCCGGGGTTCCTCCTCCATGGACCCTCCATGGCACAGCCCTGAACCCAGCACTCAGGGCCCGTTCGTGCCTTGCCTCGGGGGTTCTGGCCCTCTCTGACCTCACCAGACTCTTGCACGCCCTGTCCCCTTGCCCGGTTCGCCTGTCCCCACATTGCAAACTCATCCTGTGCTTTGGCCCGGCTCTCACCCCGAGGCTTCCCCTAGTGGAAGCACAGGGTTCTCCCCCAAATTTGCGGTTCCTGGGTAATTGCACTTACCTGGAGCTGGCGTTCCAAAAGTGCCGATAATTGTGAAAGGAGGAGCAGCTGGGGCTGGGTGAGGAGAGAGACTCAAGCTGGAGAAACTGGGGTTGCTTGTTTTCATGATCTCTGTGGTTCATTGTTGAGTGCCTACTGTGTGCCAGGCAGTGTCCAAGGCCTTGGCCGTTCAACCCAGGACAGAACAGGGGGAGGGAAGGAGGGGGAGGCTGGGTCATCCTGAAAGAGGCAGGGCTTCCCTCCTGGGAACAGAGGGAGATGACAGCAGCGCCTTTATTTTCTTGCAGCCAGGAGTGCGACGCCCGTGGGTGCTCGGCAGAATGTCGCTGCACGCCTGGGAGTGGGAGGATGAGGACGGGGTGAGCATGGGGCCCATGTCCTCCATGGCCAGCTTCTACCAGTCTGGGAGTGAGTGTGATATGGAGGAGTACCTGAAGGCTAAAGCCCAAGCCCAGGAGTCGGACTCCGACCACCCATGCAGCAGCGCGTCCTCATTTGGGCCTGCTAGCACCTTCAACTCCGATGTGCCCCAGGTCGTCCCCTGCAAGTTCATCATCTCCCTGGCCTTCCCAGTGAACACTGGTAAGTGCCGGAGCAGAATTCCAACCCCCTCTGCAAAAAAGGGTGTGCTAATGACTTTCCCCCAGAAGTTTGGGGCACCTGAGCTCCCTCCACTGGCTTCCCCAAGTGAGGTGTCCAATGCCAAAAGCAGAAGTCAGGAAGGAAACTGCAATTTTAGGGGGCCCGCTGTGGGCCAGGCAAGTAAGTGATTAAATAGGCTTCACATGCTTAATCCTCTAACACTAAAAAGCAGGTGGTACTATTTCTGCTTTTTGCAGGTGAATGAATGAAAAAGAGATTACGGCATTGGTTCCCATAATTTGGTGATTTGGTGCATCACCAAATTCCTTGTTCAAATTCTCAGATGTAGTGAATGAAAATCTGAGTGTATGGGTATATCAATTACCTGTTGCCCCCCAAATTCTGCGTAACAAACCCAAACAACTCCCCAAGTCAGGAGCTCCAAACAGGACTCCCTTGTTCTCCGATGAGCAGGTCTGTGGATCCAGGCTCTGCTCTGCTCCCTGTGTCTCTCCTCCTCCGGGACGTGTGGGTCACCCAGACACAGTCTTGCTATGGAAAGGCAGAGACACATGAGAGGGCAAGCACAGATATCCAAGAACTCTTCCGGTCTTTGGGTACCTCCCTCCTGCTCACAGTATTTTGGCAAAGCAAGTCCCATGGTTGGACCCCTAAGATCAGGGGCAGAGAAAAGAATTTCACCTTTGATATATATTTTTTTGTCTACTTGCACTAGCTCCCTGAAGATTTATTTCAGCTTCTCCTATAGTTCTATCCATTCTTGCCTCGGATAGCTTGGAGGCTCTTTGGTTAGATGTATACTATGTTTAGAATTGACCGTTCTTCTTGGTGACTTTAACTGTTTTTACCACCAAGACCAGGGGGAGGCAGGCAAAGCGCCACAGGTGAAAAGTGTAAGGAGGCACGCGCTCTCAGCATCATGCAGTGAATTTCTGCCCCCTTGTTACTCCATTGGCCCTGCCTCTCAGCCCCCCAGGCGGGGCAAGCAGCACGCGGGTGGGCGGCCTCCCATAGCATCAGGCTCTTTCTTGGTTCCAGAGAACAGTGGAGACGGATGTGCTTTCCCAGTGAGGTTCAGCCAAGACTCATTAAATCCATGTCTTCTAGGTTATAAAGGAAAACATACAGGTTTGGTGGAAAAATATAGAAAACACCCTAAAATGGACAAACCTGCTGCAAAGTTTCGCCGTTACTACCACATCGAGTATTTCCTTCTGCCGGATGATGCGGAGCCTAAAAAGGTTGACATGGTGGTGTTTCCCGTAGTGGCCAAAGTATTCCTGGACTCAGGAGTAAAGGTGTGTGTACGCGCGTACCTCACATAGAGTCTAATACGGCAGAAAGTGCGCTTGCTTCCCTTGGAGCTTGCTAGAAATGCAGGCTATTGCGTTCCACCGCAGACCTACTGAATGAAAATCCACCCTCACCTAATTATACCCATTACCGGACTTTCTATTTAGATATCTTTTTCTAGTCATTTCTTTGGTGTTTGGAAACTTTTTGCCGCTCTCGTGATTTCCTTCTCTGCGTGAGTACCTGTGTGTGTCCAGGTGTGAGCACGCCTGCCGGCTGGCACCCACCCCCCTAACCCCAACCTGTGGCCTGACTCTGGCTCAGTGTTTGGAAGTCACTGGAAAGGGCACGGTGGGCAGGTAATTGCTTTGACTCTGTCTTTTTTCCGATGAACCCAGACGTGTGCCCAGCCCCCGGCCAGGACACCGATCTCCTGATGTGAGGTGGGAGCTGGGGGAGAGCCAGGCCCAGAAGGCAGACAGGTGGAGAGCAGCGCCCCGGAGGGCGAGGCCGGTGGGAATGGGGGTAACCTCAGGCTGCTAAGCCTCCAGTCCTGCACACTTAAAGCCTGTTGGTGTTCTTTTATACAGACAGTGAGGCCGTGGCACGAAGGGGACAAAGTCTGGGTGTCATGGACCCAAACTTTTAGCATCAATGTGACAAAGGAATTACTCAAGAAAATAAATTTTCACAAAATAACCTTGAAGGTCTGGGACACGAAGGACAAGGTTTCAAGAAGAGTGCGGTATTACCGGTTAAAGAATACTGGGTATTCCGAAGATATGGGATCTTTCGGTAAGTCGGGTATCTGTGTTTTATTTGAAACGCTTCTCGGGGCGTGCGACTTCCCACCAGGAACAGAATCAAAGCCAGTGTCCCCTCCTTTCCTTCATCTCACCTCTTGGGGCACGTGTGGCTTTGGATGTCAGTCCCTCCAGGACAAGCTTGAGGGTCTGGAGGTACCGCCCCCTGGAGTTGTGGGCGGTGTGGGTGGGCGGTGTCTGCGCGTGCGCAGTGCTCACCACCGCCCCTGCCTCCGCGTTTCTGGACCTCCTGTTCCCAGGGAGCACCCGCCGGCCTGTCTCCTGGCTGAGTATTGGGGGTTTTTTTGTTTTTTTTGTTTTTTTTTTTTAAATATTTTATTTATTTATTTGACAGAGCAAGAGAGCACAAGCAGGGGGAGAGGCAGGCAGAGGGAGAGGGAGAAGCTGGCTTCTCTGCAGAGCAGGAAGCCCAATGTGGGGCTCGATCCCAGGACTATGGGATCATGACCTGAGCCAAAGGCAGAGGCCTAACCATCTGAGCCGCCCAGGCGCCCCATATTGGGTGTTCACTGACAAAAAAGACACCCAGGAACAAGAGAAAACTTAAGAATCCCATGACCCTGAGACAACCATATTAATCTTTTCATAGAGATCCTCTAGATTCTTATTTGGGTATATATATATTTTTAAGATTTTATTTTATTTGAGAGAGAGAGGGAGCACAAACGGGGTAGGGGCAGAGGGAGAATCAGACTCCCCGCTGGGCAGGGAGCCCAACACAGGGCTCTATCCCAGGACCCTGAGACCATGACCCCAGCCAAAGGCAGATGCTCAACCAACTGAGCCACCCAGGTGCCCCTGGGTAAATATTTTATCAATGCCAGGAAGTCTCCTTTTGAGTTCTCCTTCAAGGAGAGAGCTAGGAAGAGTGGAAAGATCCAGGCTTTGAAGTCAGTCAGCTCAATTCAACCTGTCTCCCATCTTGAATTAGCTGATGACCTTGGGCACCCTCCCACTTCCTCTACTTACATGTCCCGAGGCAGGGTAATGGGAGTGCACACCCCCCCCAGCAATAAAGAAAGTGTGTGTTCTCTATATTTAAAAACTGAAATGCTGCCAATTAAACTATGCTGTGCCATTCATTGTAAGGCGCGTTCAGGTTTTAGAAACATCAAAAGGTCGTGGCGATGTGCGTCTGAGAATGGATGGAGTATGGTACTATTATCGCTGTTGGTGGTGACTCCAGACAAGTATACTTGCTTCCCTTTTGCAGTGAATGAAGGAGACTGGCACCTGCTTGAAGTGCATGCCAGCACCAGAATCAGAACCCGTTTTTTTTGTGTGTGTGTGCTAGAAACCCTCTGCTTTTTCTGGCTTTCCAGCCTGCCCTCTTGGGGAACCTTTCTGGCACCGGGCTCTTAGCACTTCTGACTGTTCATCTTTCACTTGTAACAGCGGTTTCTTAGCCTCGGTGCTGTTGGGATTTTGGGTCAGATCATTTCTTGCCGTGGGAGCTTCCTGGGCTCCACCTGCTAGATGCCGGTAGTGGCCTCCCAGTTACGACAACCAAAATTTTCTTCGGACATTGCCAGATGTTTCCTGGGGAGGGGAGCAGAATCACCCCTGGCTGAGAATCAGTGGTTTATATCTAAATTACTCATTGTAAGGTTTCTGTGTGAGGAAATGGGATTCAAAGGGACTTTTCTTACTCGGACCCAAAGAAAGACCCACGTCTTCAAAGCATGGGGTTCTAAGCCGCCTGCAT
Organism: Potos flavus; assembly: GCA_028534135.1. Lineage (NCBI taxonomy): Eukaryota > Metazoa > Chordata > Mammalia > Carnivora > Procyonidae > Potos > Potos flavus. The sequence goes on along the minus strand of CM052898.1, from coordinate 48,871,200 downwards.
TAGATACATTTGTAATGCTGCCCAAGTGCAGATTCCAGGCCCCGTCCCAGAGCTGCTGAACTAGAATTTCTGGTAAACATGTGCCCCGAAGTGAGCTCACATTGGAGCAGGGGTGCTGGGGCAGGTGTATGGGGCCATGGGAGCCAAGTCTTGAAGGGTAAATGGAATCAGCTGGCCAGAAAAGGAAGGAGGAAGGGTGTTCTAGGCCCTGCAGGGAGGGCCGTGGGCCTTCGTGAGTGTACTTGAAATGATAGCACTTGGTCTTTCCCAAACCCCATCTCACACCTGGCATCATTGCCTCTTATGTTAAATCATTTCTTTCCATAAGAGGTGTATGTTCACTATGTAAAAAAGTTCAGAAATTGACTAGCACAGGAGCGCCCAGGTGGCTCAGTCAGTTGGGTGTCTGACTTGTGGTTTCAGCTCAGGTCATGATCTCAGAGTCGTGGGATGATGGTCTCAGTGGGGAGTCTGCTTCTCTCCCTTTGCCCCTCCCCACGCATGTTCTCGCTCTCCTTCGGAAATAAATAATCCTTAAAAAAAATTGACTAGCACAAGGGAGAAAGAACTAAGATCACATAATGCCTGACCAGAGGCAGTCATTGCTAACATTTCCCTGTGCATCTTGTGTGTAAGTAGAAAGAACATTTTAATGAAAATGCATCTGGTGTGCTTGTTGTCTTCAGTCCTGCCTTTTTTCACTTTAAAAGCTATCTTCTTGAAACTCTTGTCTGTGGGAGGGCAGAAACAGCAGGAGAGATTTGGCTCATGTTCCAAAGAGGATAGGAAATGTATTTGGGTGAACGATAGGTCCCGTGCCAGAACTGGTTAGTTTTCAGCCTGCTGCTGGTCTTGAATGGAACATCCCATCGAAAGTCAGCATTCTTCCTCTGGGACGCCTGGGTGGCTCAATTGGTTGGGCATCTGCCTTTGGCTCAGGTTATGATCCCAGGGTCCTGGGATCGAGTCCCACACTGGGCTCCTTGCTCTGCGGGGAGCCTGCTTCTCCCTCTGCTTCTGTCTGCCACTCTGCCTGCTTGTGCGCTCTCTCTCTCTGACAAATAAAAAAAAAAAAAAGCGTTCTTCCTCTATTAAATCTGCTTGGCTTCTTGGTTTCTCAGTTACTAGACAAAGACTGCATCGCTCACAAAGCCCCGAAGTCATGTGTGACCCCACCTATGCCCTCAGCTCTTGCCATCACTCCACCCAACACCTGGTTGGTGTCCCTGCCCGTGTGGGGTCCTTTGGGACTCTCTACCCCTCAGCTGGTTCCTCCCTCTGTATCCAGGTCTCTTCCCCATCTCCTCTCTCCTACTACAGTTCCCTGACTTGTCTATAGCCCTGCTTTGACCTTGGCATTCCTTTGTCTGTGCCTTTTTGTGGCTGCCCAGTGGCTTGGGGAACCAGGTCCGTCTTCTGAGTCTGGCCTCGAAGGCATCCTCTAATTTGTTCCCCCAGCCTCCTTTCTCACCGCTATTCTCACCTTCACTCCTGGTGCCTGAAAACACTAGGGTTTTCCCTGTGGTGAGCCCTGCCTTCAGCTATGGGGCCATACCCAGCGGGCTCTTAGCCTCCTCTCTTTCTCCACAACTGGTATCTGTCCTTCAACACTGAATCCAATCGTACTTCTTTTCTTCACCTCTTCCTTGTAGCTTCTGTTATCTGCATTCATTATTCCCCCCATGTTTGTTGCTGCTACAAGCATACAGAGTCCCGTATTGATTGAATGAAAGCTAGAGGGCTCATCTCCCTAGCCGGCTGCCAGGAGCCCTGGGGGTAGTTCTGACTCAGTAAGTGCCAGCTCTCTGACCACAGGAAAGTCATATAAGTGTCATACTCCCTATCTGTAAAATAGGGGCAGTGGGAGTGCCTTCCTTCAAGTGAAGTGTGATGATTAAATGGAAGGACGCATGTCAAGTACTTAATGGTCTTACTTGAAAGAAGCCATTGCCAGCTGAGGTTTGGATTTCCTGGTGTTTTGAAGCAGTGCCTAGGCATCTGCTCCTGGAGGGCAGGGGTCCCGCCTGTCTGATCCACCTGTTCCATCTACAGCCCTAGGAGAGTGCCGTACGCCTAGAAATGTCCCATAAGTATTTCTGATTGATTGAGTCAATGGTTCTCCTGCCTTCTAGAGGAAGTGAAAAATTTGGTTTTAAATCAGAGAAGATTTTCTGCACAGGCCCCACACATCAAAGAGGAGTGGAACCAGGAGGATGCACAAGAAAAAGCAGAAAAAGCAGGAAAACACATCAAGTCTTTGCGTGGTGAGTGGAGATGACTTTGTGGACAAGCTGGGGGAGGTCGATGGCAGGGAAGGGGATGGATGGGTGTTGCTGGCGTCGTGTATGTATACTGGTATCCTTCCTGTGTATCAACAACTCCTGCTGGTGCTGGTTCATTCTGGAACGCGGTGCTGCTCTCAGTGCGGGAATCCCGTCTTGTGGTTGGTCCTTTTTCTTTAAGTTTTATTTCATGACTTACAAAACTTTCCTAACTATAGAAGTTATATATGTGTGGTTTGTTTTTAGAAAAGTCAAGGAATATAGAAAAGTACAAAACAAGCAGGGAAAACCATCTAGTTCTATCACCAGGAATAAGCATTACAATATTTTGGTTATTATGTTATGGCAAATTCCTTTGTTGTAAGTTTTTTTTTTTTTTATATGGATAGGGTTGTTCTGGATACATATTTTTGTATTCTGAGATTCATATGTCCCTACATACACTTTCCTATTTACTTAAGAACTTTGTATAAACTCCATTTGTGGTGAGTCCATAATTTTTCATCTGGTAGCAGTGTAAGATTCTGTAGATGGGGATGTAGGGATCTTGGGAGTGTTTTCAGTATTCTGTAATGTAAACACTGCTGAATAAATAATAGACTTTTTTCCTTTTTTTTTCCCCCTCCATGGGATGTTATATAAGAAATTGGAGGCTTCCTCTTGCCTCCATTTGCCCAAATAATCCTCATTATTTGGTCTGTATATTCTGTCTGTATATTCATTCATTTACTCATCTATCATTAACCAGCCTTTTTATGCTCACCACTGCTTGGGGACTGCCATTACAAAATGGGTAAAGGGCCCTCATTTCTTAATGAACTACAATGGAACAGGAAGTCCGTTTGCTAATAAATATTATCAGATTCTCACCCAGCAGAGTCTGAAACTTTTCCCAAGATCTCCGAGGAATATGAAAAGATACTCAGAATGGAAGAACTTTCCACAGTTCGGTAAGGATGGACCCATGTTATTTTGGGGAGTGGGAGTGAAACCCCCTCTTGTACAAGCCGTACAGACTTTCACCAAGAGTCATGTGAATTTTTAGTAACTTAGGTAAGTTGGAGCTCATGCAATCCAGGTGAAATTAAAGGAACAGAGAAAAGAATGCTTGTGTTTATGAGTGCAAACATGCACTGTGCTTTTGCATATGTTGGTTTGCCTCAATTCTCATCATGGTCACTCTGAGAGGTGGTATTACTATTTCTGTTTTCTTCACAACATAACAGAGTGGTTAGTGATTTGCTCAAAGTTTTAAAACTGGAATTCTTGGGCATCTTAGGAGTGTTTCTAAAGCCAGGACTCCAGGACATCATATCACCGAGTCCACAGCCTTTTCTGCTGTGAGTGCAATTGCTCTTAGAGCCTAAGAAGGATCTGGAGATTCCTTGGATGCTGTGGGGACTGGAGGTAGAATGGAGGTCCAGCTGGTGGCTTGGGAGAACCAAGAGACTATGTCCTTAAAAAAATCTTGACTTTTAAAAAATTGTTTTTTTGTGTTGAATTTATGCATTAAGTTGAGAAGAATTGACATTTATACATTGTGAGGCTCTCCCATCCATGATCATGGTATATCTTTTCACCTAATTCAGCTCCTCCTCTATGATTTTTAACAGGGTTAAATTTTTTTCTTTCTATCGATATTGGATAATTTCTGTAAAAGAATTCCTGGATATTTTAGAGTTTTGACTGCTTTTATAAAAAAAAATATTATTTTTCATAATATTTCTAGTTGGTTAGAAATTGATAGTGCAAGTGAGGTCTGCAGAGCAACAGCATCAGCATTACTGGGAACTTGTTAGAAATGTGGACTGTCAAGTCTACCCCAGGCTTACTGAACCATACCTGCATTTTCTTTAACAGCATTTCCAGGTGATTCATATGCACATTGAAATTTAAGAAGCATTGGTTAGAGGAATGCAATGTCATTTTTAAAAAATCTGCTCACGAGACAGCTGGGTGGCACAGTCGATTAAGCCTTGCTTTTGGCTCTAGTCATGATCCCAGAGTCATGGGATCGAGTCCCACATCAGGCTCCTTGCTCAGCAGGGAGCCTGCTTCTCCTTCTGCCTGCCGCTTCCCCTGTTTGTGCTCTCTCTCTCTCTCTCTCTCTCTCTGACAGATAAACAAATAAAATCTAAAGTAAATAAATACAATAAAAATCTGCTCACATTTGGTCCAGCAAATAGATTCTTAGATCTGGTTCCTGCTTTTTTTTTCACCTTCATTTATTTTCTCTCTGTGAATTTTCTAGATGGAGTATTTCAAGAGAAACAGCTGTTTCTCTGGGAGCAGCAGCCGGCATGGAGATGAAGGAAATATCTGAGAGATCATCATTTAGCAGCTTAACAGACATGTTAGAAAAGCAAAAATTTCAAAGTAAGTTAGGACGGGATTTTGGAATTTTATAATATAACTAGACTTAGAAGCATTATGGAATATTTCAAATTCAGAATACTTAAGAAATATTGTTTGATATGTGACCAAATGTTACTTGAAAGCAAAAGAACACTACATACCCTTTCAACTTACCCATTCTGTCTCACCCCATCCAGCCATTCCAATCCACCTCCTCCCATTCACTTACCCACATCATCCCACCGATCCGCACGATAGCGCTTCCCACTCCCGCAATGCTTCCGCACTCCTGACTCATGATCGTGAACATGGGGAGCATGAAAATCTCTAATGTTCAGACTGTAGACTTTCAAATAAGTAACTACATTCCTATGCGATAGATGCTGTGGTAGGGCAGGTAGGTATATTGGAGAAGCACAAAAGAGTCGACTTTATGGCAGGACTCTTGGAAGATAAGAAGTTCTTCGCTTCTTACGGTGGAACGAGGGAGATAGCATCCCAGGGTTGCAGGAACCACACACGCAGAAGTCTGTAGTCTTGGTGACAGACCGAGAGGCGAGGGTCCTCAGAAGCCACTACATTGATCTCTTCCTTCTTGACCTTGTTCTCTTCACCGGTTTTTCAGCCAGGAGTTAGGTTTCCGGTAGGAGGTGGAATATTCTAGAACTGGTGCACTTGCTGCCTCCTGGGATGGCCCGCTTCCTGTTTGTACAGCTGTAACTGCTACAAATCATTTCCTTAACTCTTTATCCATTAAGTCTGTTTTTCCTGGTTCGAGTTCAGCACTCCGAAGCTGCAGAGAGAAGTGACTGCTCGAGGCGGGATCTCTGCCAGGCTTCAGAAACACAGTTGCTCACATTCCTTTTTTAAGGCCCTAGAACACTAGTCCACACTTTCGTATCTGAACGCCTTCAACTCTGAGTTTTCTCTTTTCCAGATTAAATAGCCTCCCCTTTCAAAAATATTCTTTAAGCATTTTAATGAGATTTTCAAACCATCTTTTTATTTTGAAAAAAAAATTAGAAGAGTACACAAAAAAAATAGAATGATGTATGTACAATTTAGGTGTTAATATTTTGCTATATTTCCTTCATTTCTTTCTTGCTCTTTCCTCTTCTTTCTTCCTTTCCTTCCTTCCTCCTTCCCATCCTCCCTTTTTTTTTTTTTTTTAAGATTTTATTTATTTGACAGAGAGAGAGAGATCACAAGTAGGCAGAGAGGGAGGGGGAAGCAAGCTCCCCGCTGAGCAGAGAGCCCGATGTGGGGCTCGATCCCAGGACCCTGAGCTCATGACCTGAGCTGAAGGCAGAGGCTTTAACCCACTGAGCCACCCAGGCGCCCTGCCTTCTTTCCTTCTTTTTGAGAAAGAAAATTTGTCTCCTTTGCACCCTGTGCTTTTTTTTTTTTTTAAAGATTTTATTTATTTGAGAGAGAGAGAGATCACAAGTAGGCAGAGAGGCAGGTAGAGAGAGGGGGGGAAGCAGGCTCCCTGCTGAGCAGAGAGCCCAATGTGGGGCTCGATCCCAGGACCCTGAGATCATGACCTGAGCCGAAGGCAGAGGCTTTAACCCATTGAGCCACCCAGGCACCCCTGCACCCTGTGCTTTTAAGAAGCATATCCTAGAGGGGGTGCCTGGGTGGCTCTATTGGTTAAGCGTCTGCCTTTGGCTCAGGTCATGATCCCAGAGTCCCGGGATCGAGTCCTGTGTAGGGCTCCCTGCTCAGCAGGGAATCTGCTTTTCCCTCCCCCCTACCTGTGCTCTCTCTCTCTCTTTCTCTCAAATAAATAAATAAAATCTTTAAAAAAAAAGCATACCCTACCCTACACAGAAATTGTTGTGACCCTTCCCTGCCACCCCATTCTTTCTGACACATTCATTCAATGTTGTATTGATTTTTCCTTTTATGAGTTAGAGAAATGATTTCATACTGTACCTATCTTCCTGCAACTGGCTCTTTGCATTCGGCTTGATTTTTGAGGTTTGTTTGTGTCCACGTATGTAAGTCCAGCTTCTTCCGTGTAACTTCTGCAGAGGGCTCCATTAGAGGGCTGTACATTCCTTCACCCATGGACTCCCTACTGAGGGACGTTTGAGTCGTCTCCAGTTTCCCACTGTCACCAGCACCGTGCTAGCGATCGTCTTTGTGCAGCTCTCTGTATGTCTGTGCTAGAGAGCCTAGGGCATTTGCCCAGTGGGGTCAGAGGGCATGGGAAACGCACCTTGACCCCTCTGTGGGTATTGCTGGTTTTTACTCTCTGGGTTGTACCTATTTGCCCTCCGACAGAAATCCTGAGCATTCCAGCTTTTCCCTGTTATCAGTCATGCTTGGCATGGTCAGGGGCTTACTTCCTGATTCCTCGTGGGCTCCATAGCATCTCCTGTGCTTATTTGGTTACGATCTTGTGTGATTTGGCTATTCCTGTTTCTTGGCTTGTCTTTTGGTTACGATCTTGTGTGATTTGGCTATTCCTGTTTCTTGGCTTGTCTTTCTGTTGGGTTTTAAACTTTTTTTTTTTTTTTTAAAGATTTTATTTATTGATTTGAGAGAGAGAGCATGAGTGGTGGAGAGGACCAGAGGGAGAGGGAGAAACAGACTCCCTCCTGAACAGGGAGCCCAACTCTGGGGCTTTGGGACTCGATCCCAGGATCCCGAGATCATGACCTGAGCTGAAGGCAGATGCTTAACCGACTGAGCCACCCAGGCACCTCTAGGTTTTACATTTTTTTCTTACGGATCCAGAAGCTTTATTCTCTACATCTTCTGGATAATTATGCACGGTCACGTTAGTGCCCTGTAAACATCATAGGTCAGGGTCTGTAACTTACCCTTTTACTTTATGTGTGCTGGTTTTGCACACCAGTTACGTAACTCTTCCTTTCTAGTTTGTACTTTCCGCGATGTTTAAGAAATCCCTCCTCATCCGGACATCAGTAGAGTCTCCTGTGTATTCTTCTAATTATTTTGAAGTTACTTGTTTTCCACCGCTAGTCTGCCTTTCGTTTTGCATATGGCATGAGGTGCCCGATAATTTCATTTGCCTCCCGGTGGGTAGTCAGTATAATTAATTGACTAGTCCCTCCTTTCCCACTGATCTGAAACACCACCCCTGGTATCTGTTAAGTCCCCTTATGCATGCAGTGTAGTTCTGGGCTTTCTATAGTCTGTTCCATTGGTCTTTGTATCACTGAACAAATAGCTCATGGCTTTAATTACCGTAGATATACATGTCTTATTGTGTCCTTTTTTCCCCCCTGCATGTGAGCTTGGTACAGAGCTAAATATTTTATGTACCTTTGCTCATTTACTCTTCTCAACACCCTACAAAGTAGGCGCTCTTGTCCCTGTTCTACAGATGAGGTGATTGAAGCTCAGGATGGTTAAGGAGGGGGAGACCTGGTTCCTGAACCTTGGTGGTCCGACTCCAAAGCCCAAACCTCAGCCCTACACCGTGGTTAAGAGCTGACCTGGGGGAGGAGTTTGGTATGCGGCGGTGTTGATCTTCATCCAACCTCAGCCCCCTCTGCCCGTGTTCCCAGGTTGGACCGGGTGGGAGATCAGGATGGCCCTCGCATACTTCCGGCATGTAACTGACAACCGCTCTGCTATCTACATGTAGACACCTCTTCCGGTTGCTGGGGAAGGGCGGCAGCATAGAGGACGACCTCCGCCTTCAAGGATCTTCCAGAACCTCTCTCAGTCTCTGTAGCACGTATGCATTCACATGCGGGAGCTTGGATATGAGCTCCTTGGAACGCTTGTTTCCTTCCTTTGGTTTCACAGTTAAACAGAAAGACTCAGAGGGGAGAAAGAAGAGCCTGAAGAAAAGGAAGAAATCTCGAGCAGAAGAGGAAACTGACCTCAAGGTGGAAGGAAATTGGAAGCACGGTACCTTCTCCACCGAGCTGGCGGTGATGCCACTCCTCGCAGGTGGCTACCTCTGGTCCCAGGAGGTTTTGGTTGTCTTGTCCCATGTGGCTAAAATGTCCATAAACAGGATGACTACATTGACCAAGCCCCCATTGTGCCACCTAGCTTCATGCCCATAGTCACTTCAGCAAAGTGGAGGTAAGCGTCTCTGTTGTACAGAGGAGGACAAGGAGGCACAGAGAGATCAGATATATTGTTCGAGATCACACAGCAAGTAAGGGCGAGGCCGGGGTTTGAACTCGGGCCCGATTCCAAAGAAACCGGTGAGAGTAACTGTGCTGATTTTGTTTCCTAAATAAGATGCTGCTTTTTATAAACACTTTCTTGCAGATGTTTACAAAAGCATCTAGTAGAGGAAAGGAGGGAAGGAGCCAGTGTTTTCTTCCCGTCCTTTACTGCTCATGGCTAACTGTGAGCCTCCCAGTAAGCGTGTAGGGACGCTGTCAGGGTGCCTGTCCTTGGCTCTGTGAGGAACCAAAACCTCAAGAACGCAAAGCAGTTCACTAGAGATCACATAGTTCAGGGGCAGAATAGGGGTTCCATTCTCTTGCTTCGTAAGATTGATCACAGTTTAGAAACTAGGTTATCAACGGTTTGACAAATAGTAGGTATGCATGTTCTATCCCTAGGTTTTGGTAACAAAGCTCACAATGTATTTTGCGTAAAATTACATGACTTTGTTTTTAAAATAGTAATATGGGGGGGAACCCTCTTTTCAGAGAGAATCATTTCAAGCCTATTTCATTGTATGGGGGGGGGTTTAGCCATTAAGGTGAATGTGTGCCCTCTACTGGCCAATCTGCAGACATTTCGGCTACTGTCTTGAGCAGGCGGAACCCTTGCAGCGGCTTGTGGTTTTACCCCATAAAAGTCCGGATCAGGTTACACAGGTGCCAGGAAAATCGAACGCTCACAAGCTCTTGTGTTGATGTCGATACGTTTTTAAGAAAATACCATTAACTTTTTAGTTTTCCCTTTTAAATTGATTTTTTAAAATAAGCTTTCACCTGAAGTTGGGCCTTGAATTCAGGCTGTCTTAGCTTTCCCGTGGCACTGGAGTCTTTTCTAGAGAAGTGAATTTGCAGAGATGCTCACCCACTCTCAGGCTGTGCTCCAGGAGGACCCAGCCTCCGCACAGCAGTTGCAAGCTCCTGCTCGGGGGCACACGTTGCTGGGGGGATACCTTGTGGGCTGAATCCCCAAGAGAAACCCGTGCCTAGAGGTGGGGGAGCTCCGGGTAACCCCGCTGACTTCAGATCGAGGTTGATTTTGTTTCTTAATTTTGCTGCGGGAGGAAGGAGAAGCTCAGATGGTCTCAGCCACCTGAGCTGAAAAAGCGAGACTTTTTCCAGCAGGGTGACGCCCAGAGGTGTCTGGCCGCTCCCCGCCCCATGCCATCACAGCCCTGCAATGGCTCAACGATTCCAAGAGCACCAGTGACAAACAGACTTTGAATCTTGGCTCAGCCACTGCCCAGCAAGTTGGCCACTTTCTCTGAGTCCTTCAGCTCCGTGTCCTCATCTGTAGTACAGGGATGAGGATTTCCACCCAGGAGGGCTGCAGTAAGGATCCCATGGGATAATATGTACACATTTGCACACAGTAGGACTCAGAGAGGTTACTGGTGTGGAGGTGACAGCTGCTGCTTTCAGAGCATTTGGGTGGGCTGGATACAGGGCGCTGGGCCTCCAGCAAGGAAGACAGAAAGATAAACCTCCTCCCTTATACTGATATCACGGTTTATGGTCCTAAGCTAAGAAGGGCCTTGGCTCGGCAGGCCAACTGGATGTTTGTTTTTGCCATAAAATAATAGCATAAGATCATTCCAAAATCAGCATGATAAATTTTGATCATCATCTTCGATTTCAAATGCAAATAGGCTTTGCATCCCTGAGTGGTGAATATTGGTTGGCCAGTAACCCGTTAAGATTCTAGAAAGACTCTGGAATGGACTCTTATTTTTGTTGCATAGTGGAGGGGCCAAGTGTCTCCAGGCAGGACTGGTTTGGACATGGGTTCTACACCTATTGGCCGAGAGACCTGGGACGCTTTCTGAACATTTCTGGACCCCAGTTTCTCTGTCTACAAAGCAGAGACGGGAGCAGCCACACAGGTCTGTTCTGAGGACCCATGACATTAATGCACGCCGAAGTCTGGCCAGTGTAGATGAATAATCCTTGCAGGGTACGTTCCCAGGCTCCTTTTCTCTTACTCTGCAGCGAGGCTTTTCAGCCTGGGCACTCGTGCCCCCAGGGGGACATTGGGGACATTTGGTCGTATGAGGAGATATTTTTGGTTGTCACAGGTGGGAGCGGAGGGATGCTGCTGTCCCAGCACAGCCACGAATTCTCTGTCCTCAGGTGTCTGTGGTTTTGAGGTTGTGAAACCCTACCCAGGAATTATGGCCGACGCCTCCCTAACTTTCCGAATGGCGATTTGAGTGCACATCTGCAGTGGCGATTTTTTCTAAACTGGGCAGGCTTTTTCATGAAAAGGTTTACAGAGTTCCAGAATACAACTCATGATTAGTTATGGCCTTGACGAGTCAGCTTTGTTGAAGAGAAAGCCGTGGGAGCCCTGAGGGCTGCCCCCAGCAGGTGCACGCGGCCCCACGGTCGCGGCCCTGGTGGGCTCAGCCGCACACCCTGGGGCCATGACTGGTTTTGGAAGGGGATCCCTTTCTGAGTGTGAGTGACTGGGCCTTCGTGTGCCCTAGAAATACATTTACAAGCCCTGTGAAGGGAACAGAGCTGATCTTTCTGATCGCCCACTCTGTGCTGAACGGTGTTCTCGGCTCCTTCGTGTACATAAACCCTCTTAATCCTTCACCCTAAGCACGGTGGGATCTCTGCCCATTTTATATGAGGAAAGGAAGCCCCCTAGAGCCTCTAACTTGTTGTAGGTCACGTGACTACTAAGCCAAGAGAGCCAGGATGCGAGCCTAGGCCTCCCTGCTTGTACAACGGGGGGATTTGACCCTCCCCCCATCCCCCCACATTCTGTCTCCACCTGGTAAAATGTATGGACCCCTTTCATGAGAAGAAGATTCTCCCAGCTACGTGTACCCCACGCAGTGGCTCCATTCACCCACCCTTTTCCCTAGTTGTGCTACTGCAACACGGTCCTCGCCGGAGGTGTGCCGAGCTCAATCCGGCTCTGATGTACCGGTTGTGTTCTACATCGGGAGCTACGCTTCTCTGCTTGGACCCCACCTGTTAAAGCAGCACCGGCGGCCGCCATGACAGAGACCCTGGCGTTCCATACTCTTGAACGTGTTCTCTTCTAAAGTCATTGCCTGGAGCAGCACTGCCCAGAAGGGCTTTCTGTGGTGATGGAAATGTTCCAGATCGGTGTCGTCTGGTCTAGTAGCTCATAGCTACACATGGCTACTGGGCATTTGTAATGGAACTCACGTGATGAAGAAACTGCATTTTAAATTGTATTTAGTTTTACTTATTTATTATTTGCACAGACTTTTTATTTGTCAGAGAGCGTGCAAGCAGGGGGAGCGGCAGGCTCCCTGCTGGGCAAGGACCCTGGGATCATGACCTGAGACAAAGGCAGACGCTTGACTGACTGACAGCCTCCCTGGTGCCCTACCAGGGGAGCTTTTAAGAACCCTAGAGTGGAGGCTACATCCCAGACCAAATAAATCTGACTGCTTGAGGGTCCCACCTAAGCATCAGTATCCTTACAAGTGATTCAGGAAATGCTTATATTACAAGATGGTCATCAAGATTAAATCACAGCAATTAAATTGTCTTAGGGAACTTATGGGACCTCAGTTTGAGAAACTGGCATATAATATGCTGACAGTAGGTGTTTGCCAATTCTGGTGGTTTTTTTTTTAAGTTTTCTTCTTTTTGTTATAATTTATCATTGGCTCTTTTCAGGTTGCTCAATCAGTCTGTACTCGTCTTGGGACTGTCACGAGTAACAGTCTAATGCTGTGTGTATTTCCCTCCCCACCCCCCAGGATGGCAAGTCATTGTGAGTCGTGGTAGGGAGAAGTCTGCCAGCATTTTAGATTGCTTTTTGACTCTAAAAACAGAAGTTCCTATCATGACCGAGCAGCAAAAGCAGGATTTAAACCCCTTGACCATAAAGATCAGGTGTGTTTCCTGCCTTCCGTCACAGCCTGTTCCCCTCCACGAACTAGAGGTAAGAATGAGCCAGAAAAATCAATTGGAGAGTTCTTTCTCCCATCCAATTGCCCAGTACATGTCATCTCTCATCCCCCCAATGGCCTTCTGTGAGATGTATCATCATCCCTATTTCACCATTTAGGATCTCACAGCGAGACACGAGAGATCAGGTTCCTGGGTTTAGGAGCTACCAACCCTCCGTGTCTCCCCACTACACCACAGGTGTCCTTCCAATGCGCAGGTAGTGAGCCTCCCATCAGAAGAGGCCCCAAGCTTCATGGATACAGCAGCAGTGCTCATGCAGATGGTCACTCATTTTGAACCAATTAGGTTTAGCACTGATATTTCTCCTGGGAGTTTCCTTTTTCTTCTTCTGGTGGGATCCTTGTCTCCCCGTGGGATTCTGTCTTCCTTTTGCTTTGTTTGCTGTCTTGTTTGCAAGCTGGAACACAACCTTGAGGAAAGGTTAATGAGAGATACTTGTTTTGAGGTCTCATGTGTCTGAAAATATCTTTATTCTACCCTTACTCTTGATTTATAATTTAGCTGGGTATAGAATTCTCATTTTTCTTCAGTTTTGAAGGCACTGTTCTATCCTCTTTTATGTTCCATGTTGAACCTTTGTATGTGCTTTTTTTCTTCTCTTAAAGCTGTAGAATCTTCTTTTTGGTTTCTGAAACTGCTTGACTAGGTGTCTTAGTGTGGGCATATCCACATCCATATATTATACTTCCATTTTGAAATAAAAATTCAGAGGAAGTTGCAAAGGTAGTACGGAGATATCCTATGTACCCTGTGCCCAGTTTTTTTCCAGTGGTTATGTTTTCTATAACGATAGTATAATATCAAAATTAGGTTATTGATAAATGTGTGTGTAATTCTCTGCCATTTTATCACATGCATGGATTTATGTAATTGTCACTGCACTTAAGTTACAGAACTATTCCATTACCACAAAGATCTCTCATGCTACCCTTTTATAGTCCCAGCTGCTTCCTAACCTCGCACCATCCCTAAGCACTAATATGTTTTCCATCTGTATAATTTTGTCAATTTGAGAATGTTATTGTTTTGGATTGAATTGTGTTCCCTTAAAAAGGTATGTTTAACACTTAACTGCCAGTGACTCAGAATGTGACTTTATTTAGAAATTGGGTCTTTACAGAGTTAATCAAGTTAAAACGAGGTCATCAGAATCCAATATGACCAATGTCATTATAAAAAAAAGGGAAATTTGGATGTAGATTCTGATACAGACAGAAGGAAGACTATATGAAGAGATGAAGGGAGAATGCCAGGTAATGAGTAGAGTTATGTTGTTACAAGCCAGGAAATGTCTGGGACTACCAGAAGCTGGAAGAGGCAAGGAAGGATGCTCCCTTTGCACCCTCTGGGGGAACATGGCCTTGCCGACACCATGATTTTGCACTTTTAGCCTCCAGAACCGTGAGACAATGAAATTCTGTTGTATTAAGCCACCCGGTTTGTGGTAATTTATTACGGCAGTCCTAGGAAATGAACAGTTATATAAATGGAAACATCCAGTGTGTGACCTTTTGAGATTGGCTTCTCCGCCCCATTCAGCATGATGCCCTTGCATTTAGCTGAGTCATTTTTTTATTTACTCTTAATTATTTTTTAAGACCATTTACATTTAGTGTAACTATTGATAGTTTAGAGCTTAAGTCTGTAATTTTAATATTAGTTTTCTATTTTCTGGTTTTTGTTTGTTTTCTTTTTCCTGCCTTCCTGTGGGTTATTTGAAAACTTCTTAGAATTCTATTTTGATTTATCTATAGTGTTTTTGAATGTATAGGTTTTTAGTGGTTGCTCCAGGTACTATATTATGCATACATAACTTACCACAGTCTACTGGTGTCAACATCTTTCCAGTTTGAGTGAAGTATAGAAACCTTACCTTCCTTTAAATCTGTTTACCCTATCTTATTTATTTTATTTTATTTTATTTATTTGACAGAGAGAGATTACAAGTAGGCAGAGAGAGAGAAGGGGAAGCAGGCTCCCCGCTGAGCAGAGAGCCTGATGTGGGGCTCGATCTCAGAACCCTGAGATCATGACCTGAGCCGAAGGCAGAGGCTTTAACCCACTGAGCCACCCAGGTGCCCCTACCCTATCTCATTTATAATTGTCTTAAATATTTCCTCTATATAGACTGAGAACCACATCAGATGAAGTTATACTTTTTGCTTCAACGGTCAAATGTAATTTAGAAAACTCAACAGGAGAAGGAAAGTGTATTGTATTTACCTATAGATTTGCTCTTTCTAATGTTCTTTTTTCCTTTCTGATGTTCCAAGATTTCCTTTTCTTTTTCTTTTTAAATTATTTCTGTTTCAAGAACTTCCTTTAGTCATTCTTTTAGGGTAGATGTGCTGACAACAAATTCTTAGTTTTTCTTTGTCTGAGAATGTCTTTATTTCTCCTCTATTCCTAAAGGCTAGCTTCACTTGATTTAGAATTTGGGGTTGACGTTTCCTTTTCAACATTTAAAAAAAGTTGTGCCACTTCCTTTGACCTCTATTGTTTTTTGATGAGAGATCAACTGTCATTGAATTATTCTTTCCCATTATGCTGGGTGGCACTTATCTCTTGCAGCTTTCAAGTTTTTTTTCTTTGTCTCTGATATTCAGAAGTTTGTGATGTCTCAGTGTAGTTTTTTTTTTTTTTTTTTTTGGTTTATTCTGTCGCATTCACTCAGTTTTCTGAAACTTTGGTTTATGTCTTTTGCCAAATTTCGGAAATTTTAGCCATTATTTCTTTTTTAAAGAAGATTTTATTTATTTTAGAGAGAGTGGGGGAGGAGCAGAGGGAGAGAGAGAAGGGGGCAAAACAGACTCCTCGCTGAGCATGGAGCCCAACACAAGGCTTGATCCCAGGACCCCGAGATCATGACTTGAGCCAAAATCAAGTCAGACGCTTAACTGACTGAGCCACCCAGGTGCCGCAGCCATTATTTCTTTAAATACCTTAAGCATTGGGTATTTAATGGGGCGCCTGGGTGGCTCAGTGGGTTAAAGCCTCTGCCTTTCGCTCAGGTCATGGATCTCAGGGTCCTGGGATCGAGTTCTGCTTCGGGCTCTCTGCTCAGCGGGGAGCCTGCTTCCCCCTCTCTCTCTGCCTGCCTCTCTGCCTACTTGTGTTGTCTTTCTCTCTGTCAAATAAATAAAATCTTTAAATACCTTTTAGCACTACCCTTTTTCTGCTCTCCTGGGACTCCAATGGCATGAACGTTAGTTCATTTGTTATAGTCCCACAGGCCCCTGAAGTTTTGTTCATTTGTTTTTAGTCTGTTTTCCTCTATGTTCTTCAGACTGGATAATTTATATTGTTTTATCTTCAAGTTCACCAACTCTTTTCTCTGTCCCTTCCATTCTGTTATTGAGCCCATCCACTGAGTTTAAAATTTTTAGGTATTGTATTTTTCAATTCTAAAATTTCCTTTGGTTCTTCTTTATATCTTCTATTTCTTTGATGAGACTTTGAATTTCTTTCATTTGATTCAGTCATGTTCACACTTGCTTTAAAACTCCAAATAATCCAAGGTGTGTCATTTTGGTGTTAGCATCTGTTGATTGTCGTTTCTCATTGAAGATAGGATTTCTCTAGTTCTTGGTATGATAAATGATTTTTAAATTGTATCTTGGACATATTAGATATTAAGGTATGAGACTCTAGATCCTATTTAAGTCTTCTGTTTCAAATCTTCTGCCAGTGGAAGAAGGGGAACACTGTCTTATTCCTGTCAGGTGGAGGTGACGGTTCAGGTTCCCCACCCAGCAACCATGCCCTAGGGGCAGATAATGCCTTGATACTACATGCTTCCCACATGACCCTCGACCTTCGCTAACCACCACAGTGGTGGGGAGGCCACATTACTGTTGGATGGTGGGGAACGATTTTGGCTTCCACTCCGCCTCCCTCGATGCCTTGTTACTGCTGGACAGGGATGAAAACCTTGACTCCCCACTTGATCTTTTCTCATGCCACCCAAGTGAGGGGAATTGCTGCAGTCAGGCAAGGATGGAAAACTGGGTTTCCCACTTGACTTTTGCTTATGGGAGTGGGGGTGGGGCTGGTTTTCTTTATGGTGCTTGCCTGGGGTAGGGCAGTTACTTGTCTGAAAGTTTTCTGGCTCACTAAGCTGCCCCATTCTTGTCTCTTTGGCTGGAGAGAGAAGACATTTTGGGGATTTTTCCTACCTACTCTCATTAGCATTTCTGAGTTTCTGTCTTCTTCAGCACTTAGTCTAGAATATATGAGGCGAGTAGAAACCCCAGAGAACTCACCACAGCCCTTAACCTTCTTCTCTCCATCCTTCTGAGTCTTCTTATGTTTGTTTTACATATAAAGCCCAGAGTTTAAAGAATCTGTACTTAGCAGGAGAAATAGGAAAAAGTGTGTCTATTTCACTGTGGTCCAGAACAGGAAGACTGTAGGTATATAGATATGGATATACATTTAAGTTTTTTAAAAAGAATAAAAATAAAAATAGGATTTTATTTTTAAGTAATTTCTATACCTAATGTGGAACTTGAACTTACAACCCCGAGATTGAGAGTTGCATGCTCCACCGACTGAGCCAGCCAAGTGCCCCTAGCTATAGATATTTTTTGTTTTTATTTTAATCACCTGGTGCTCATCATGTCAAATGCAGTCCTTAATCCCCATTACCTATTTCACCCATCCCCCTCACCTCCCCTTTAGGAACCATCAGTTTGTTCTTGGAGGTTAAGATTCTGTTTCTTGTATTGTCTTTCTCTTTTTCCCTTTGCTCATTTGTTTCTTAAATTCCAGATGTGAGTGAAACCATATGGTATTTATCTTTCTCTGACTTATTTCGCTTAGCATTACACTCTCTAGTTCCATCCATGTTGTTGAAAATGGCAAGATTTCATTTTCTATGGCTGAGTAATAATTCCATTGTATATATGTACCACATCTTCTTTACCCATCCATCTATCAATGGACACTTGGGCTGCTTCTGTAATTTGACTATTGTAGTTAATGCTGCTATAAACATCAGAGTGTATGTATCCCTTTGAATTAGTTTTTTTTTTTTTAATTCTTTGGATAATACCTAGCAGTGCACTTGCTGGATCATAGGGTAGTTCTATTTTTCACTCCTTGAGGAAACTGTATACTGTTTTGCAGAGTGGCTGTAGCAGTTTGCATTCCTACCCACAGTGCAAGAGGTTTCCTCTTTTTCCACATCCTTACTAACCTCTTGTTATTTCCTGTGTTTTTTATTTTAGCCATTCTTTTTTTGGGGGGTGGGGAGTGTGCAAGTATAAGGGGAAGGACAGAGGGAGAGGGAGAATCTTAAGCAGAGTTCATGTTCAAAGTGGACCCTGACATGGGATTCAGTCTCACAACCCTGAGATCATGACCTGAGCCGAAATCAAGAGTTAGATGCTTAACTGACTGAGCCACCAGGACACTCCCGATTTTAGCCATACCGACAAGTGGGAAGTGATATCTAATTGTAGTTTTTTTTTTTTTTTTTTTAAGATTTTATTTGTTTATTTGACAGAGAGGAGAAAGATCACAAGTAGGCAGAGAGGCAGGCAGGGAGAGAGGGGGAAGCAGGCTCCCGGCTGAGCCGAGAGCCGGATGCAGGGCTCGATCCCAGGACCCTGAGATCATGACCTGAGCCGAAGGCAGAGGCTTTAACCCACTGAGCCACCCAGGCGCCCCTCATTGTAGTTTTGATTTGCGTTTCACGGATGATAAATGGTGATGAGCATCGTTTTTGTATCTGTTGGCCATCTGTATGTCCTCTTTAGAAAAATGTTCATGTCTTCTGATCATTTTTAAATGGGATTATTTTTGGGGGGAGTGTTGAGTTCTATAAGTTCTTTACATATTTTGGATAATTTTGTCATATTTTGGATAATTTTTGGATATTTATCAATAAAATGATAATTTTATCGTTTGAAAATATCTTCTCCCATTCCACAGGTTGCCTTTTAGTTTTGTTAATTGTTTCCTTCATCATGCAGTTTTTTTTGATGTAGTTCCAATAGTTAATTTTTGCTTTAGTTTCCCTTGCCTCAGGAGAGATATCTAGAAAAAAGTTGCTACAACCAATGTTAAAAAATTAATGCCTTCTTCTCATCTACAATTTTTATGGTTTCAAGTTTCAAATTTAGGTCTTTAATCCATTTTGGATTTATTTTTTTGTGTGTGTATGGTGTAAGAAAGTGATCCAGTTTCATTCTTTTGCATGTAGCTGTCCAGTTTTCCCAACACCATTGATTGAAAAGACTGTTTTTTTCCATTGGCTATTCTTTCTTCCTTTGTCAAAGATTGGCCATATAGTTGTGGGTGTATCTCTGGGTTTTCTATCCTGTTCTGTTGATCTGTGTGTCTGTTTTTGTGCCAGTACCATACTGTTTTGATTCCTACAGCTTTGCAATAAAACTCGAAGTCTGGAATTGTGATGCCTCCCTCTTTGCTTTGCTTTTTCAAGATTGCTTTGGCTATTTGGGGTCTTTTGTGGTTCCATACAAATCTTAGGATTGTTTGTTTTAGATAGGTGAAAAATGCTGTTGGCATTTTGAGAGGGATTGCCTTAAATGCGTGGATTGCTTTGGATAGTATAAACATTTTAACAGTATTTGTTCTTCCAGTCCGTGAGCATGGAATGTTTTTCCATGTCTTTGGGTCATCTTATCTTGAAATTTTTTAATCAGTGTTTTTATAGTTTTCAGAGTATAAGTCTTTCATCTCTTTGGTTAAGTTTTTTCTTAGATATTTTATTGTTTTTGGTGTAATTGTAAATGGAATTATTAATTTCACTTTCTGCTGCTTATTTGTTAGTGTACGGAAATGCAATGGATTTCTTTACATTGGTTTTATATCCTTTGACTTTACTGACTTTAGCAGTTCTAGCAGTTTGTTGTTGTTGAAGTCTTTCAGGTTTTCTATATATTGCATCATGTCATCTGTAAATAGTGAAAGTTTTACTTCTTCCTTATGGATTTGGATGCTTTTTATTTCTTTTTGTTGTCTGTTTGCTGTGGCTAGAACTTCTAGGACTATGTCGAATATAAGTGGTGAGAGTGGACATATTTGTCTGTTCCTGACCTTAGGGGACAGACTCTCAGGTTTTCACCATTGAGAATGATATTAGCTGTGGGTTTTTCATATAAGGCCTTTATTATGTTGAGGTATGTCCCCTGTAAACCTACTTTGTGGAGGGTTTTTATCATGAATAAATATTGTACTTTGTTAAATGATTTTTCTGTATCTATTGAAATGATCGTATAGTTCTTATCATTTTTCTCATTGGTGTGATGCATCACGTTGATTGATTTGCAAATATTGAACCACCCTTACCACCCAGGAATCAATCCCGCTTGATTGTGGTGAATGATTTTTTTAAAAGTATTGTTGGATTCGGTTTGCTATTATTTTGTTGAGGATTTTTGCATTCTATGTTCATCAGCGATATTGACCTATAGTTCTCTATTTCTGTGGTATCTTTATCTGGTTTTGGTATCAGGGTAATGCTGGCCTCATAGAATGAATTGGGAAGTTTTCCTTTCTTTTCTATTCTTTGAAATAGTTTGAGAAAAATAGGTATTAACTCTTCTTTAAATGTCTGGTAGAATTTGCCTGTGAAGCAAATGGTCCTGGACTTTTGTTTGTTGGGCGTTTGGTGATTACTGGCTCAGTTTCTTTGCTGATAATTGGACTGTTTAAATTTCCTGTTTCTTTCTGATTCAGTTTTGGTAGGTTTTACGTTTCTAGGAATTTATCCATTTCTTCTAGGTTGTCCCAATTTTTTGGCATATAGTTTTCATAATATTCTCTTATACTTGTTTGTATTTCTGTGGTGTTGGTTGTCATCTCCCCTCTCTTATATATGACGTTATTTAATTAGGTCCTTTCTCTCTCTTTCTCTCTCGCTTGTTGACAAGTCTGGCTAGGGGTTTATCAATTTTATTGATTATTTTTGAAGAACCAGTTTCATTGATCTGTTCTATTTTTGTTGTTGTTGTTGTTAGTTTCTATGTCATTTTTTCTCTGCTCTAATCTTTATTATATCCTCCCTTCTGCTGGCTTTAGGTTTTGCTTGTTGTTCTTTTTCTAGCTCCTTTAAGTGTAAGGTTAGGTTGTTTAGTTGAGATTTTTCTCACTTCTTGAGATAGGTCTGTATTGCTATAGACATCCTCCCTAGAATCATTTTTGTTGTGTCACAAAGTCTTTGAACTTTACATTTTTGTTTTCATTTGTTTCCATGTACTTTTAAATTTCTTCTTTAATTTCCCAGATGACTCATTCATTGCTCAGTGGCATGTTATTTAACCTCCATGTATTTGTGGTCTTTCTGGGTTTCTTCTTTAATTGACTTCTAGTTTCATGGTGTTGTGATCAGAAAAGATGCATGGTATGACTTCAATGTTCTTGAATTTGTTGAGGCTTGTTTTGTGGCCTAATATGTGATCTATTCTGGAGAATGTTTTGCATGCACTTGAAAAAAAAATGTGTATTCTGCTGTTTTAGGATGGAATGGTCTTTTTTTTTTTTTTTTTAAGATTTTATTGATCCATTTGAAAGGGAGCATGAGTGGGGGCTGAGGGGCAGAAGGAGATGGAGAAGCAGGCTCCCCACTGAGCAGAGAGCCCAATGTGGGGCTCGATCCCAGGACCCTAGATCATGTTCTGAGCTGAAGGCAGACACTTAACTGACTTAGCCACCCAGGTGGCCCTAGGATGGAATGTTCTGAATGTATCTGTTAGATCCATCTGGTCCAGTGTGTCATTCAAAGCCACTGTTCCTTGTTGACTTTCTGTTCAGATGATCTCTACATTGATGTAAGTGGAGATGTTAAAATCCCCTACTACTGATTCATTATTATCAATTACTTCCATTTTGTTTGTTATTAACTATTTTATGTGTCTGAGTACTCCCATGTTAGGTGCATAAATATTTACAGCTGTTAGATCTTGTTGGGTTGTCCACTTTATGATTATATAGTGCCCTTCTTTGTCTCTTGTTACAGTCTTTGTTTTAAAGTCTATTTTATCCAGTGTAAGCATTGCTACTTCAGCTTTTTTTTTTTTACATCCATTTGCATGATAGATGTTTCTCCACCCCCTTACTTTCAATCTGCAGGTGTCTTTAGGTCTACAATGAGACTTTTGTATTGATAGTTCTGTATTTATTGCATTTTTGTTTCTTGTTTTACAGTTGTTTCTGAAGATTTTTTCTTTTTCTTGTCTTTCTTTCATGGTTTGATGATTTTCTTTAGTGATATATTTGGGTTTCTTTCTCTTTATTATTTGCATATTTATTAATGGTTTTGATTTGTGGTTTCCATTATGTTTGTATAGCAGTTTATATTAAGTTGATGGTTGCTTAAGTTTGAACTCATTCTTTACTCCCCTCCCCTCCATGTTTTCGTGTCCTGTCATGTCATATTTTACATCCTTCTATTTTATGAATCCCTTTGACTGATATTTACAGAAATGCTTATTTTTAATCCTTCGTGTTTTTTACGTTTCATACTCGTGTTCTTTCCATTCAGAGTTCCCTTTAATATTTATTGCAGGGCTTATTTAGTGGTCATGAAATTCCTTTAGTTTTTGTTTGAGAAACTCTATTTCTCTTTCTATTCTGAATGATAGCCTTGCTGGATAGAGTATTCTTGGCTGCAGATTTTTCCCTTTCAGGACTTTGAAGATATCTTGCCAGTCTCTTCTGGCCTGCAGAATTTCTGCTGAAAAATTTGCTGATAGCCTTATGGGTTTCCCTTGTATGTGACTGTCTTCTTTTTCTCTTGATGCTTTAAATTTTTTTTCTTTATCACTACTTTCTGCCATTTTAATTACTATGTGTCAAGTATGGGCCTCCTTGCGTTGATTTTTTTTTTGGGGGAGGGGGTGTCTCTATGCCTCCTGGATCTGGATATCTGGTTCCTTCTCCAGATTAGATAAGTTTTCAGCTATTATTTCTTCAAATAAATTTTCTGACCCCTTTTCTCTTCTTCTGGGATCCCTATAATGTGAATGTTATTATGTAGTTAGTGAGTTCCCTAGGACTATTCTCGATTTGCATAATTTTTTTCATCTCATTTGCTCATCTTCGTTACTTTCTATTACTGTCTTCCAGGTCATTAATTCATTCCTCTACTTCATCTAGCCTTTTCTTAATTCCTTCAAATGTATTTGAAATTTCATTTATTGTGTTTCATTAATTGAAATGAAACACAATGAAATGAAATGAATTTCATTATTGTGTCTTTCATCTCTGATTGATTCTTTTTTATCTCATTTTATCTCAAAGATCTCACTTGATGTCCTCTACTATTTTCCCAAATCCAGTGAATATTTTTATGATCATTACTTTAAATTCTCTGTCAGGCATATTACTTTTATTTCTTTCACTTAGGTCTCTTGCTGTGGTTTGGTCCCATTCTTTAATTTGGACATATTTCTCTCTCTCTCCTTATTTTGTCTAACTCTCTGTGTCTGTTTCTGTGTGTTAGGAAAGTCAGCTACTTCTCCTGCTCTTGAAGGGAATGGCCTCATGAAGAAGAGGTCTTATAGTGCCCCACAGTACAGTGTCCCTTGTTGCCCAGGACCTGGCACTTCCAGGGAATGTCTCCTGTGTGTGTTCCTATGCCTTGCTGTTGAGTCCTCACCCCCACCTCCTTTTTTCAGTCCAGTTGTCTCCAGAGCCTCTCCTTGCCTGTTATGGGCAGTATTTGGTTCCCAGCGGGGCTGGGGTGCATTTTAACTAAGTGTACACTGGCTACTTGTGAAATGAGACCTGTGAACACAGCTGCTGCTACTGGAACTGAGGTCCAGCAAAATACCCAGGTCAGGGGAGGAGGTGTTGGTGGGGTTTGCGCCAGTTTTCTGGGGGAGGGGCCCCAGAGTGTGGGTACTGAGGCAAGCATGAGTGGGAAGGGCGGATCTGTGGGGAGCGGGGCAGAGGACTTGGTGTAAGCAAGTTAGATAGTGTCAGTGGTGCACTGGTTCCCACAGATGGCCTTGTGTTTATGCTGGGGAGCGGGGGAAGGAAATTGTGTCTGCCAGCTCTTTTGTTTCTGGAGGAGTCTCCCAGTGATCCCTGCCTCTCTGGACATGCTCTGAGATGAGTAAATCACTCTGACTATCATCTGCTTCCCCCTCCGCCGACCATGGCATTTTTTAAACTGCTGCTTCTAGGCTGTATCTGCATGGGTTGTTTGTCATGCTGTCTCTTTAAGGGCAAGGACTTTTCTTCCTAATGCCTTCCAGGCTTGCCTAGGGATAAGTCTGGTGATTTTTAAAATTCCAGGCTGTAAGTCCCACTGGTTGTAAGAACCCATGAAATTTGGCCCCTCTTGCTTTCAATGCCAAATGTTATGGGGATTTGTCTTCCTCTCATGGGCTCCCCAGTGTACAAGTCTGTTTTTTGCTCTTCTCTGCACCACTGGCTCCTTCTCCACCACAGATGGCCACAGTCCGTCTTGCTCCCCAACTCTGTCTTTCTCCTTCCTATCTTCTTTGATGTGGTCTCTTCTCTACCTTTAGTTTTGGAGTTTGTTCTGCCCGTCTTCAGATCGTTTTCTGGGTTATTTACACTGAAGCGAGGGTTATCTAGTTGTATCCATGGGAAGAGGCATGCTTAGGGTCATCCTACTCTGTCATCTTCCCAGCCTCCTCAAATATCTTTTCTACAAATTTATTTTCTTCTTCTCGAACTCTGATGATACAAATGTTAGGCCTTTCGATATTGTCCCACAGGTCCCTGGGGCTCAATTTACTTTTAATTTTCAATGTTTTTTTTCTCATGTGTTCAGATTGCATACTTTCTTTTTTAAAAAAAAAATTATTTATTTTAGAGAGAGAGGGAGAGAGAATGTGTGTGTGTTGGGGGGTGCGGGTGGAGGCAGAGGGAGAGAGAGTCCCTAGCAGACTGCATGCTGAGCACAAAACCTGACATGGGACTCAATCTCATGACCCTGAGATCACGACCTGAGCTGAAACCAAGAGTCAGACACTTAACCAACTGTGCTACCTAGGCACCACTCAGATTGCGTACTTTATGTTGATCTATACTCAAGTTCACTTATTCATTCCTCTGCCATCTCCATTTTGTTCTTTGGATCATCCAGTGGATTTTTAATTTCAGGTATTATATTTTTCAGTTATAAAATTTCCCTTTGGTTCTTCATTATGGTTTCCATTTGCTGAGTCTGGCTACCTTCTATTTGTTTCAAGAATGTTTACAGTTACTTATTGGAGAATGTTTATAATTGTCTTAAAGTTCTCATCAGATAATTCCAGTATTCAAGTCTTCTCAGAGTTGGTGTCTGTTGGTTGTCTCTCCCCTTGATAACCGGTTAGCAGCATTCCCAGTTCTTCATATGTCAAGTAATTTTAGATTATATGTTAGACATTTTAAATATTATGTTGTGAGTCCCTGAGTCTTGTTTAAATCCCATGGAGAATGTTGGCTTTTTGTTTTATTAGACAATAACCTTAGTTAGGGTCAAGCTGTAATTTCTAATTTACCTTCTGTGGCTGTGGTTTTAAGGCCAGTTCAGTTTTCAAAGATTTTATAGTGATATTCAAGCCTGTCCTGCAAGCGCAGTACTCAGGGACCAGTCAGATGTGCCATGGTCTCTGGAGTTCAGTTCTCAAAGCCCGTGGTATGCCGCTAAAGGCCAGATCCACACATGCACAGTTCAGGGACAAGCTCAAGTTTACACATAACTTTATGGAATCCCTTCCTTGATTTCCCCCCTTTCTACACTCCCCAGATCCTAAGGAGTCCTCTTCCTGGTCTGCTGGCTTGAAAGGTTTTCCTTTAATGTTTCCACTCTGACATGCCCTTCCTGGGACTCCGTCTGCCTCTGAGGACAGGCGGTGGGAAGATACGTAGAGTAAAAACAATATTGAGGGTTTACCACATAACTTTTTGTATCATAGTTCCTCTGGTCAAAAAGGATTTCCCTCTCTCAGATATTTAGATGCCTGCCCAGCTGCCGCCACTGCCATCTGATTGTAGCTTTGGAGCTTGAACTTGCATGAGGGCTGGGACAGGAGAGAAAAACAACAGTGGATCCCTCCAAACTTCCACTCTTTGTATCTTATGGGGGCCTTTCCTCCCATTCCTTAGCACAGAAAGAGAGGGCTTCTCTTAGAGCTCTGACTATCTGTGTCTGGTGCACAATTCTGGGATTCAGGCTTCCTTTTGAGTCCAGTCTGTGACATACAGGAGGAAAATAAACCCAGGAAACTCATAGCTATGTTGGTTGTACTTTGAGTTTGGTTTCCATTCCCAATTTGCCCATTACCTTTCACTTTGCAGAGGCCTCTGACAGCTGCTCCATGCGTTCTGTCTATGGTTTCTGGTTGCATTCACTGGGAGATGCAGGCTGGGGTGTGCTTATTCCACTTAACCAAATTTTAAAGCTCATCTTTTACTATTTTTAATTTTTTCTCTTTTATTGCTTTATAGATGTTCTTTTTATATTTGGTATACAAGTCCTTTGTTATATATATATATACACACACACATATATATATATAAAAAATATATATAAAATATATATATATAATATATAATATATATATATAAATATATAAAATATATATATAAAATATATATATGTGTATATGTATTGTACATATTTTATGCCAGTCTAGGGCTTAACTTTATTTGATAAAGTCCATGTTATCAACTTTGGCTGTTATAATTAGTGCTTTTTTGTGTCCTGTCAAAGAAATCTTTTCCCACGTGCATGACGATTCTCTCCTATGTCTTCTTCTAGAAGATGTATAATTTTAGCTTTATATTTAGGTCTATGATTCATCTAGAATTAATTGCATTTTCCTATCCATGAAAATTGTATATTTATCTATTTAGATTTTCTTTAATTTCTCTCTGCACTATTTCATTCTTTTTTTTTCCTCCCCAAATACTTTTATTTTATTTTTTCAGTGTTACAAGATTCATTGTTGATGTGCCACACCCAGTTCAGTGTACAGGTCTTACACATTTTTCATTGCATTTTTTTCAAGCATTTTTATGTTTCTATGCTATTGTAGGTGATATTTTAAAATTATTCATTGCTAGTAAATAGAAATATAATAATTTGACCTTATGATATTCCTTTTTATATACATAATCAAACAAATATATTTAGTTTATGTATCTGATCATTCTAATATCTTATGGCTTTGTGCAACCAGTTTTGCTAGTAGTACCTTTTACCTTAGGTATTTTGTAATTTTTACCATGAACTTTCTCCATGGGGGTTCTTTGAGTCCTAGGTTGAAAGTGGATTTCTTTCTTTTTTTTTTTTTTTTGAGATTTATTTATTTATTTATTTATTTGACACAGAGATAGAGATCACAAGTAGGCAGAGAGGCAGGCAGAGAGAGAGGGAGAAGGAGGCTCCCTGCTGAGCAGAGAGCCCGATGTGGGGCTCGATCCCAGGACCCTGAGATCATGACCTGAGCCGAAGGCAGAGGCTTTAACCCACTGAGCCACCCAGGCACCCCGAAAGTGGATTTCTTTAGAAGGTTTTTTGACAACTTCTACCAGGTACCTGGGAGCAGGTAGACCAGGATTAAATAAAAGTTTAATAAGCCCAGGATTATTTAAAAGTTTCAGTGTAAAATAAATAGTACACTTGGAGTATGAATTCAGACCACAAACTTGCATAAGGGTTAACTTGATTATAAATCTTAGCGTCAAGGTTGAAATATGCAAGATACCCTGTTTTCTGTCCCTCCTTTCCATCTTATTTTCCATGCCCTGTTAATCCCCAGACCGCTGAGGCCTTCTTCACCTTGTAGCTTTCTGCTTGGGCCACCTATTAATATGCTGAGGTGGGCCTATGCCAACCCTCCAGATGTCTGGGAAATATGGATTACCTTTTCTAAAACCCACTTATCTCCACCTTCTCTGCACCTAGCCTTGGGCTTGGAAGTAAAAATACAACCGTGTAAAATGTACATGGCCTGCCTTCATAGCACTCAGTTTGGGAGGAGGAAATAGTGACTTAATACTTACTAAGCCCCTGTCTCGTGTCAGCCACCAGCTTGGTGCTTTCATGTATGTCACTTAATCCTGGGGATGACCTTGCAGAGCTGGCTCTTTCCTTAGTATTTTGTGGATAAGGAAATCCAGGCCACCAAGGGCTTCAGGGGGCCAACGTGGCTCTAGGATTTGAGCCCCCTATGCGAGCCTGCCTTTAAAGGGGAGGCAGAGTGACTGCCACTGCGGCCTGGTGATCTCTTGTCACCTCATTCTCTCCTAGAGGCTGTGCATCCCTGTGTACTGCAAGTACCAGTTCTTTAACACTCCGGTTCACAGAACAGAGGGGCGGCCCCATGGAATCCACGTCCATTTCCAGGACATCAATGTCATCTTTCTTGGGGCGATGGAGCCCAGTGACCTGAGGGAATACCTGGAGGGGCCCCCCATGGTGGTGCAAGTTCATGACAGGGACCGCAAGTTAGAGGAGTATTCCCGGAAGCCCACCCTGTTTGGGGATGACCCCTTGGATGCATACCTCAACCTCCAGTCCCTCATCTCTCCGGAAGAGACAGAGAGCAACCCCTTTGAATCCCACAACAAGATATGGGACCCTTATGGGGTTGCCCGGGTCAGTTTTGCGGACCTTCTCCTTGGCCACAAGTACTTGAACTTGGTCGTCCCCATCCACAGCTGTGAGCCCAAGTCCACACGCCGTGGCCAGGATGGCAGGAGCAGGAAGGTTGTGGGGTTTCGGGTCCCCACAGATGGCTTCCAGCACAACCCAATGCCCATGGGTAACTACCTCGAGGCCAACTCTCTGCTCAAGATGCGGGTGGACATCGCTGTGCCACTGCGGGCCAGGGCTGAAGCCCCTGACCCAGAGCTTACAGGTACCAAGTTTGGCCGCATCATTTTCGTGTTCGACTCCAAGAAGATCTCCCTCCTCTACAGCCTGCTGCAGGACGTCACCATGATCAATGCCAGGGCCCTTGATCTGGAGGCCTACCCTATCAGGAACATCCAGCAGATCCTGTCAGCCTTTAAGATTCGGGTGAAGATCCAGGAAAGGCCGGACCTGGATGTGCTCACTGGCTTCCACCTGCTGGATGGGAAGATCCACCTTCTCATTCTGGAAGGTCTGGCGGACCAAGGCTTGAAGCGGCTATGGGACAGCCATCAGAGCCGGTAGGTGGGTGTTTGTGTTTCATGTGAAAGTCCTGGTGTTTGGATGCTGAGTGAGTGGAGTGGGGAAATCTTTTTTCTGGGGGGTTGGGGGGCAGGAATCTTTTGAAACCAGGCTCAGGTTTAGTGTCCTCATCTCTAAGAAGAATATGTTGATTCAGTTCCTCTCGGGGTTTATTGTGGAGGACTCACAGGGCTCCATAACTGGCCTCGATCACGGAGGAATTGCTTGCCTTTGGATGAAGGGAATACTTCAGGGGAGTGCAGAAAAGAGGGTGGTTCAGGAATATGGGCTCTCCCTTCAGACTTCTGAGGGGCCTACTTGGCTAACAGGGAGAAGAAATTTCTGTATGGCCCTAGGATGGACACCACAGAGAAATAGATTTCCACTCAGTCTGAGGAAGACCTCTCTGATTATTCTGAGGCTGGAGAAGCTGCCTAGGCTGCAGAAAGTTCCCCTTCCCTGATGACCTTCAGGAGCACCTGATTGCTTCTCAGTGGGAATATTGTAGAGGCAATTGAACTTTCAGATTCTGGGCTGGAGCAAGTGGTCCCTTAATGGTCCTTCCATTCTTCAGTTTTGGCTTCATGACGATTCTCTTTTCCTTTCGTTATTTGCAAGTATTCTAGTTTGGGTTTAAAGGACCTCTTTATTTTTATTTTTTAGATTTTATTTGAGAGAGAGAGAACGAGTTGGGGGGGAGAGGAGCTGAGGGAGAGGGAGAAACAGAGCCCAACGTGGGACTCAGTCCCAGGACCTTGAGCTCATGACCTGAGCCAAAGACACTTAACCAACCGAACCACCCAGGCACCCCAGGACCTCCCCTTTTCGTCTTTGAACTCCCTCTTTCTGTCTTCGGAGTTCAGATGCCCCACAACCCAGATGCTGACAATAGCAAGTAGTGTTGAGGTTGAGTTCATTCATCCAGGAGGGGAGAGCAGCCCTGTATGGCCCTGTCTTGATGTATTGGTAAGCCAAGAGGCGCTGTGGAGAAGCTGCCATTGTGTCTAGTCATCTGCCCGAGAGAACTGAGAACATAGGTCCACACAAAAAAACTTAGTATGTGAATGTTCACAGCAGCGTTATTTATAATAGTCAAAAAAGTGGAAACAACTCAAATGTTCCTTACCCAATGAACAAAATGTGATATATCCATATAACAGAATAATATTCAGCCATGAAAAAGGACTGAAGTATTGATATACACACTTCAGCATGGATGAACCTTGAAAACATAGTGAGTAAAAGAAGCCAGACATAAAAGGCCACATGTTGTATGATTCCGTTTATGTAAAATGTCTAGAATAGTCAAATCCACAGAGACAGAAGATTAGTGGTTCTCAGGGTCTCAGGGAGAAGGAGAAGTGTGGAGTGACTGTTAATGGGTACAGTTTCTTCTTGGGCTGATGAAAATTTTCTAGAATTGGTGTTTATGATTGCACAATGTTAATATATTAAAAAACCACTGAATTGTGCAATTGAAAAGGGTAAACTTAAACCAAAAAGTGTGTGCAGTAAAGAATCTGGCCTTGCCCAAAAGGTCTGGCCTTTGGTTTTGGCTTCTGGCAGATGATAAATATCATAGCTAATAGCTAATGGGAGTGCCTTTGCTTAGGTTGGGGGATGACTACACCAGAACTTAGGATAGGATGGGACCACAACACCTGATAGTCATGCCAGAAAGACCCCCAGTGTGATTTAGGGTTAGGGCTTTGGTCTTGCCATGTCAGTTGATCTGGAGACCGAGATTGCCATGTGGGCAGTCAAGCAAGTAAGCAATCATGCCTCTGTAATGGAGCCCAGATAAGAACTCTACATACCAAGGCTCAGGGGAACTTCTCTGTGCATATTGTACTGTCCCTCAGCAATGTCGTAAGGGCAACACATCCTGATTCCGCGAGGAAAGAGCAGTGGAAACTTGGTGTTTAGAACCATCCTAGACTCTGCCCTATATGTCTCTTCCTCTGGCTGATTTTAATCTGTATCCTTTCCCTGTAATAAGCTGTGAGTGTGAGTATAACAGCTTTCAGTGAATTCCGTGAGTTCTTGTAGCAAAATGATGAGCCTGAGGGTGGTATTGGAACCCCTTGAATTTCAGTTGGTATCAGAGGTCAGGGCAGTTTGAGGAACTATGACCTCAAACTTTGCAGTTTGGCTAGGTCAGGGGCTATGGTATGTGAATTATATCTCAATGAACAGTTCTGTCCCAGTGGAAGAAGTAATATAAAATAAGCTCATGGACCCCAGTTCAGTTAAGCTACAAATAAAAAAATCATTAACCAGGAAAAAATTTCACATGCTTGGAAATGAACAAATACTTCCAAATAACCCATGGGTCAAAAGAGAAACAAATAGAAATTAGTACTGAATCGAACAATAATGAAAATAGTATAATATCTAAATTTGTGGGGTGATGTTAGTGTTAGAGGAAACTTTATAGACTCAAATGCTTATATTAGAAAAGAAGAAAGGCTGAAAATTAATGATAGATGTTGCAGACATTGAAATAAGTGTTTTAAACTGTGTCAACAAATGTAAATATGTATAAGAAATTGCAATGATAATATCGGAAATATTTTCAGATAAGATAGTTTAATGAGGTTTCTGGATACAAACATTAATGTAAAAAATATTGAATTTCTGAATACCATCTACATACAAAAATCATTTTAAAAAGTGAATGCTTTTAAAGTATTATAAAAATATGAAATTCACATGAATAAATTCAACAAAAAGGATGAGAACATCTCTATCATAAATATTATAAAATTTTTAGAAACATTAAAGAAAACCTAAACAAGTGAAGAGACCTACCATGTTCATGGATTGGAACACTCAGTATTATAGAGGTGTCAGTTATCCTCAAGCCAGATGTATAGATTCAAAGCAATCCCAATTTTAAAAGTTTGGAGCTTTAGAAGCTGATTTAAAAATTTACACCATCATGTAAAAACAAAAACAAAAACACTCTTGAGTAAGAACAAGATGGGAGAACTTGTTCTACTAAATATCAAGCCTCCTTATAAAACCATAGCGATTAAGACAGTTTATTGGATCAGGGATAGACAAGCAGACATATGTAATATAATAGAAAATCCAACTACAAACCTACATGCAAATAGTCACTTGACATAAGACGTGCGACTTTGCAAGATCAGCAGCAAATGAATACGCTAAAACCATTGAATTGTACACATGAAAAGGGTGAATTTAGATAATGTGATACCACGTCACACCAGCCAGTTTGAGTGGAATTAAACATGTCCGATAATAGCGAGTGTTGACAAGGATGTGGAGAGCTCAGAATTGTCATTCACTGGCTGGTAAGAATTAGATGAATTAGATGGCAGAATCACTTTGGAAAATAGTCTGGCAGTTCCTCAAGTGGCTAAAAAGAGATACTGTATGACCCAGCAGTCCCCCTCCTAAGTAAATGCCCGAGATAAATGAGAACATATGCCCACACTAAACTGTTTATAAGAGCACTATGATAGCCATTAGGTGGAAACAATCCAAATGTCCATTAGTTGATGAATGGCTAAACAAAACGTGACATAAATACAATGAACTGTTATCTGGACATAAAAGGAATGAAATACTGACTCAGAGTACAACATGGATGACCCTTGAAAACAGTGAGGTGAAAAGAGCCAGTCACAAAATACCACATATTGGATGAGTCCTTTATATGAAATTTTGAAAACAGGCAAACCTATAGAGACAGTAAGAGGATTAGTGAATACTTAGGGCTGTGGGTCAGGGGATGAGAGTATAGATAGGGGGTGATAGGTAGTGGGTACAGGTTTCTTTTTTAGGTGATAAGAAAGCTTGAAAATTGATTGTGATGATGAATAGATAAAAACGGTTGAATTATACACATTAAATGGATGAATTATATGGCATCTGAATTAAATCTCAATTGAAAAATACCTCTAGCAGACAAAAAAAATCCATGAGGAAAGGAGAAACTTTTCAAAAAATCGGTGTTGGGATAATTGTTTATCCATAAGAAAAAAGGGAAATAAAAGAAAAAAGGAAAATTTCCTACCTCAAACCATTCACAAAAATCAATTCCAGCTGCATTAAAAATCTGTGTACATTTTCAGCTTTTGAAATAGTTATAGATTCACAGGAAGTTTAAAGAATATTCCAGAGATCCCACATACCCTTTCCCCACAACGGTCACATCTTGCTTAACTGTGGTGCAATATCAGCCAGGATGCCGACATCAGTACGTGTGTTGTTTGTGCCAGTTTATATATACGGATTTGTGTGACCACTGCTCTAATGAAGACCTTGCACTAGCATATCACCACAGAGAGCTCCCTCATGCTGTGTGTTCATAGTCGTGCCCACCCTCTTTAACTATCCTGTTTTCCATCTCCTTCATTTTTTTCTTTTTTTTTTTAAAAGATTTTATTAATTTATTTGACAGAGAGACAGTGAGAGAGGGAACACAAGCAGGGGGAGAGGGAGAAGCAGGCTTCCTGCTGAGCAGGGAGCCCAATGTGGGGCTCGATCCCAGGACCCTGAGATCATGACCTGAGCTGAAGGCAGACACTTAACGATTGAGCCACCCAGGCGCCCCCTTAATTTTTTTTCATCTGTGTGTAACCTTACATATTAATGGAATCCTACTATATGACCTTAGGAGTTTCCACTCAGCGTAAAGTGCTGGAGATCCATTCACATTTCTGCATGTATCCGTAGTTTGCTCCTCTTTGTTGCTGGGTCGTATTTCATGGAACGGATGTGCCACAGTTTCACCATCCATCTGTTGAGGGACATTTTGGTTATCTCCAGTTTTGACTATTACAGATGAAGCTGCTGTGAGCAATAACATACAGGCTTTTGTGTGGACATGTTTTCTTTTTCATTGAATTATAATTGACCTACAATATTAGTTTCAGGTGTGCAAGACAGTGATTTGATATTTTTATACATTGCAAAATGATCAGCGTGGTAGATCTAGTTACCATCTCTCACTATACGAAGTTATAATATTATGACTCTGTTCCCTATGCCGCACATGACATCCCTGTGACTTATTTCTTTTAAAACTGGGAGTTCGTACCTCTTAATCCCCATTGCTTGTGTTACCCATGCCTCCCCCCACCACTTCCAGCACCAGCAACTACAAGTTGATCTCTGTACCCATGGAATGGTTTGTTTTGTTTGTTCTATTGTTCTGGTTTTTAGATTTCACATATAGGTGAAATCATACAGTATTTGTCTTTCTCTGACTTATTTCACCGAGCGTAATACTTTAGTTACATTCATGATGTTACAGATGGCAAGATCTCATTCTTTTATATGGCTGAGTAATATTCCATCACACACACAAACACACAGTCCACGTCTTTATCCTTTCACCTATTGATGGACACTGAGGTTGCTTCTATATCCTGGCTATTGCAAATAATGGACATAGTGGTGCATATGTCTTTTTGAATTAGTGTTTTCATTTTCTTTTGGCTGAATACCCAGTTGTGGAATTGCTGGATGGTGTAGTAGTTCTGTTTTAAATTTTGAGGAATCTCCATACTGTTTTCCACGGTGGCTGTACTAGTTTGCATTCCCACCCACAGGGCATGAGGGTTCCCTTTTCCCCACATCCTCCATCACCAACACTTGTCATCTCTTTTGTTTTTGATCATAGTCATCTGACAGGGGTGAGGTGGTATCCCATTGTGGTTGTGATTTGCATTTTCCTGGTGATCAGGGATGTTGAGGTCTCTTCATTGTGTCTGTTGGCCATCCGCATTGTCTTCTATTTAGCTGCTCTGCCCATTTTTCAGTTGGGTTTGTTGTTGTTATTGAGTCAAATGAGTTCTTTATATATTTTGGATATCAATCCCCTGTTGGGTATATTGTTTGCAAATAGCTTCCCCTATTCCATAGTTTGCCTTTTCATTTTGTTGGTTTCCCTCACTGCACAAAAGCTTTTTGGTTTGATGTAGTTCCATTTGTTTATTTTTGCTTTTGTTGCCCTTGCCTGAGGAGATAGAACCAAAAAAATATTACTTAGACCAATGTCAAAGAGCTTATTGCCTGCATTTTCTTCTAGGAGTTTTGTGGTTTTATTTAGGTCTTTGATCCATTTGAGTTTGTGTTTGGTGTAAGAAAGTGGTTCAGTTTCATCTTTGCATGTGGTTGTCCAGCACCATTCGTTGAAAAGACTGTTTTCCCATTGAATATTCTTGCCTCCTTTGTCAGGCATTAATTGACTTATAGTCACAAGTTCATTTCTGGGCTCTTTATTGTGTTCCATTGATCTCTGTGTCTATGTTTATGCCACTGCCATACCGTTTTGATTACTACCGCTCTGGCCTATAGCTTGAAATCTGGAGCTGTGATAACTCCGGGTTTGTTTTTCCTTTTCAAGATTGCTTTGGCTATTCAGTGTCTTTTCTGATTCCATACAAATTTTAGGATTGTTTGTTCTAGCTCTATGAAAAATGCTATTGCTATTTTGATACAGATTGCATTGAATGTGTGGATCACTTTGGGTAGTATAGACATTGTAATAATATTTGTTCTAATCCACGAGCACGAGCATGGAATGTCTTTCCATTTGTTTGTGTCATCTTCAGTGTCTTCCTTTCCAATCTGTATTTCCTTTGTGTGATGGAGAGGACTCACAGTACTATTATACATACAAGAGGGGTAACATCCTTGCCTTGTTCCTGATCTTTGGTGGAAGACACTGGTCTTTCCCCATTACAAATATGATGTTAGGTGTAGGTTTTTTTGGTAGATGTCTTTTATCAATTTAAGGAAGTTCCACTCTGTTTCTAATTCACTGAGAGTTTTCTAATTCACTGGTTCACACAATTCACAAAATCAATTCCAGGGAGATTAAAACCCATTTGGAATAATTATAGACTCACAGTCAGTTACAAAAATAACATAGAGTGTTTCCATACACCCAGTACCTAATTTCTTCCAACGGTGACATCTGACAAAAGTAGAATGCCTTATTGATGGACACGGCACAGCCAACTAGATCTCAGAGTTCACCAGAAAAGAAAAATCTGTTTTTGAAAAGCCAAACGCTAAAGCTTTCAGATGATTAGGATAAAGAAAGATTTCTTAAACAAGACGGAAGTACACAGAATAAAGGAAAATGATACCCAATCCCGCTACATGAAAGTGAATCAC
This sequence comes from Potos flavus, assembly GCA_028534135.1. Lineage (NCBI taxonomy): Eukaryota > Metazoa > Chordata > Mammalia > Carnivora > Procyonidae > Potos > Potos flavus. The sequence continues at coordinate 48,835,138 of CM052898.1, read as the reverse complement.
TTCTGTTCATCCAAAGGTATCATAAAAATTGTGAAAAGACAGAAAAAATTATTTGCCACGTATGGAACTAGTATCCTGAATATGTGAAAAGCACCCATGAATCAATAAGAAAATGAAAACAGGCCAAGGGAAGAGTGGGCAAAAGGCTTGGACAGGTACTTCACCAAAGGGGAAAACCCCATGACCAACCGCCCATTCACCAAGGGGATAGGCAGGGTTCGTGCTGCCTTCCCTCAGTTTCCCCGAGGTGCAGGAGCCACCTGTACCAACACAGGGGCAGGGCGTGGCGGGGTGTGGTTAGCAGCTCTGCCAGGCTGGGAGTGCCAGCCAGCCAAGTGTGAGCAGGGACAGGGAATGGGAGCGGGGGCGAGACAAGAGGAAAATGAGGCGGGGTTTTGCATTTTTACTGCCAAGGTTTGGAAAAGATCATCTGTCGGTGTTTTATCAGTTTCTTTTCAGATGATTTATTGTTAACGCATTCCTTTGGTTCGAGTGTTTTTAAACAAGCAGAAAGAGAAAGGGAAAGAGAAACAAAGTTTTGCCCAAGGGCAAAACCACAAAGCATTCTGGGAGCCCGCAGAGCCGCGCTAAGGCCCTGCCCCGCGGCTTCCTTGCAGAATCACCAGGGAAGAGCAGGGCAAATACAAGGTGCTCTACAACTCGGCGCTGCGGTTCCGCCACCGCCTCTACGCCGACCTCGAGACCGTCCTGTACCAGGTGCACCTCTTCAAGCCACTGTCGCAGCTCATGAAGCACTCGGCCCTCTACATCCGCAACAGCGTCCTGCAGAAGGCCTTCCAGGCCCTGACCAGGTGCGCCAGGCTGCCCGGGGATGGCGGCCGCCTCTCTGGGGTGGCCACGGGGAGGCAGTGACACCGGGGGCGGTGCAGGCACCCCTCCAGGGGCCCGAGGGAGCGGGAGAAGCAGGCTCCCCGCTGAGTAGGGAGCTTCAGGTGGGACTCAATCCCAGGACACCGAGATCATGACCTGAGCCACCCAGGCGCCCCAGCTTTTATTATTATTTATGCCCAAAGGAGCCGAGGCAGGAGTGGAATTCAGTTCCTGGGGACCGCGAGCCTGTGTCATTCCCTGTGACTATTACACGTGTTCTCCCAAGGGGGTTTCGGAAGCACTGGGGAAAGAAGGGCCATTTATTTGAACACAGGGCACACGGAGCTATCTGCCGTTCTGGGGGAATAGCCTAGAACAGCCGGAGCAGTGAGTGATGGGCAGCAGAACCAGACCCACCAGGCCTGCAACAGTTTGCTCTCTCACCTGTGTGTTTGCTTCTTCCCTAACCTCCTGCGCAGAAAGGCGTCCTCCAAAAATCTAGATCCTCCACTCCGTGCCTGCCTTTACCTGTGCTGTTCTACTCCAGTGCCCGTGACCTCTCCCTTCCCCTCATCCCCCATCCCGCAGGCCTTCTGCCGGTGACCCTGCGAAGCCATGTGCTCCTCCCGCTGGATTAAGCATGGCTCACATTCCAGGAGGGCCTTCTCCATTCATGTAGGGAGCAGGAGGGCTGAGCGAGGCACCCCAGGTTTGGAGTGGAGACTGACGAAGTCTAGTGCAGTGGGGTCCCTGGGACCATGGCCAGCCTGTGCCGGGCTTTGTGGGGGCAGCGAAGGACAGTGGCTGGTTCTTTCAGGAAGTTGGGAAGGGCCGGCCTCGAGTGTCAGCGAGCAGGCCTTCATCGGGGGGGGGGACAGTCTGCTCGCTGGAGTCTGGGGCCGGGGGCGCCGACCATCCCTTTACGCTTTAAAGCCAGCAACAGCCCTGGCCGAGACTTGGCTCCCAGCTTATCAAATGTATTAATAAAGGAGAGGGTGGAGCCAGGAGAGAGAAGAAGGGCAAGCGCCCACGGCTGCGGAGAGAGGGGACTGAGCCCTTCTCCCCCACCTCTCCCTCTGCAGTGCTGCCTGAGGGGCTAGGCAGGTGTGGGCTGGGAATCCCACAGTAGCAGGCTGAAGCTACAAGTCAAGAAGGGGGGACGGTGCCTGGACCTCAGCAGGCTCCTGTTGGGGAGGTGCTGGAGCATTTGGGTGTCCAGAGCCCCGGCGGTCAGTGAGGGGACGCTGGGCCCTGCCCTGTCTTAGGGAAAGGGAAGGAAACTATTCATTAAGTGTTCACTGCATCCCAGGTAGCGGCCTTCATCAGGGCTTTATTTGCATCTTCAAGGCCAAGGGGTGGGCCACAGTAGCAGAAAAATAATCAGAATGGATTGTGGGAAGCCGGTAATTTCTGACGTCTGGGAGGAGAGCGAAAAGGAGGCATTCCCTTTGGTGGGCTCGTCAGGGTGGGATCTAAGCTTCGCGTCCATGAGTTCCGTGAGCCGGAACGAGCTGAACAACTGAGCTTCACTTTCCCTTGGAAAATGGGACTGGTGTGACGCGTTCTGAAAGGTGGGCGAGGCCGTGTGGTGGCCCTCTGTCTCGCAGGATCTACTCGATCTGCCATCACAGCACCAGGCTCAGGGAGGTGATCACGAGAGACCTGCTGCCATCCTCCGCCATGGTCAAGGACTTGAGCCAAGAGCTGGGGCTGCCCATTTCGCAGCACGATCTCTCAGATGAAAACCTGATGGTCTTGCCGTCTCAGCCCGCGCCCTGTCTTGAGCGCTTCCTAAGTCGGAAATCCACCCTGGCTTACGAGATCCAAGCCCACAGGGACAAGTATCTGCGGTGGCGGAACACCATGGTGCTCAAGAACAAGGGCCAGGAGCCCAGCCTGATCCAGGTGGGTGCTCTCTCTCCTCCTCGGGCCAGGGGTCCCAGGCCTTTGCTCCCCTTGGGGCTGTCCAGTCACCTGCGGGGAGATACGGGCTCCACGACGAGTTTCTGTATCTCCTGGGATCCTGGGCAGGGTGGGCAGGGGGTACAGGCTGCGAGGCTGAGCCGGGTCAGAAGCGTGCGCTCCCAGCCCTCAGGTCCCCATCCTCCCTGCAAGGGAAAAGAATGCTCTTAGGGGTTATCACCTATACCTTGGCCCCAGAGTTCATCTTGAAGGAAGAACTGGGGTGTGTGTGTGTGTGTGTGTGTGTGTGTGTGTGTGTGTGTAACTCTCAAATGTGTAAGGGGAACAGAATAGGAGCTGAGAAGCTGGGGAGGTGTAAGAAGGCTGGGTGCTCTGTGGCCTGAATGGCAAGAGAGAGCCTCCCTCACGCCACACCAACCAAAAAGCCACAACTTGAAGTCGTCCACCAGGGGCTCTGTGAAGCACCCCACCCCAATCTCTAGGAAAAAGAAAGTCTCTCAGAAGTTTGTAAGCTTTGAAAGTATATATTGTTTATGGAAACCAGTGAAGAGGCTTTTCCCCATTAGTGTTCAGGTTTTTACGGAAGAACCAGTTCTTGGATCTATCAGTCTGCTTTTTCTATTTTTCTATTTTCTAATTAACTTCAGCTTTTATTTTTTATTTTTTAAATTTTATTTATTTTGACAGAGAGAGAGAGATCACAAGTAGGCAGAGAGGCAGGCAGAGGGAGGGGGGGAAACAGGCTCCCTGCTGAGCAGAGAGCCCGATGCAGGATCCCAGGACCCTGAGATCATGACCTGAGCCAAAGGCAGAGGCTTTAACCCACTGAGCCACCCAGGCGCCCTTATTTTTTTTTATAATACTTTAAAACTTATTTTTTCTCCTTTTTTCTAGCTTTAAATTTTATTATTGAAGTATAATTGGCATACTATGTTATATTAGTTTCAGGTGTGCAACATAGTGATTGAACTATACATTACTCAGTGCTCATCACAATAAGTGTAGTCACCATCTGTCACCATACATTATTACAATATCGTTGACCGTATTCCTGATGCCGTACTTTGAATCCCTGCGACCTAATTTGTAACTGGAGGTTTGTACCTCTTAATGCCTTTTATCTATTTCGCCCATCCCCCCACCCACTTCCCCTTTGGCGACTACAAGTTCTCTGTATTTAAGAGTTTGGGTTTTTTTTTTGTTTGTTCATTTTATTTTTTAGATTCTACATATAAGTGAAATCATATGGTATTTGTCTTTCTCTGACTGACTTATTTCACTTAGCGTAATACCCTCTAGGTCCATCCATGTCGTTGCAAATGGCAGGGTCTTATTCTTTTTTATGCCTGAGTAATATTCCATTGTATATATACCATGTCTTCTTTATCCATCCATCAGTCGATGGACACTTGAGTTGCTTCCATATCTTGGCTGTTATAAATAATGCTGCAACAAACTTAGAGGTGCATATATCTTTTCAAATTAGCATTTTCATTTTCTTTCAGTGAATACCCAGTAGTGGAATTACTAGGCCATATGGTAGTTCTATTTTTATTTTTTGAGGCACTTCCATACTGTCTTCCACAGTGGTACACCTTTCTAGCTTCTTTTTTTTTTTTCCTAGCTTCTTTTTTAAAAAATATTTTATTTATTTATTTGAGAGAGACCATGAGCAGGGGTGGGGGAGGGGACAGGCGCAGAGGGAGAAGCACACTCTCTGCTGAGCAGGGAGCCTGACGGGGGCTCGATCCCAGGACCCTGGGATCATGACCTGAGCTGAAGGCAGATGCTTAACGGACTGTGCCACCCAGGCACCCCTACCTTTCTAGCTTCTTGAATTGACTATTTCATTTTAATTTTTTCTTGCGTAATGAGAAAGGCTACACCTTTTCCTCTGTTTACATCCTTGGCCATATTCTGTAAAGTATTACATGTACTGTATGTTCCGATTGTTATTTTCCTTAAATTCGTTATAAATTTCAAAACAAGACCAAGGTACAGGCCTATAAAAAAGTCAGACAACTGAGAGTATTAGCAGTCCTCCCGTACCCCCTTATTCTGCCATCTGAGTGCACTTACATATGTACGCACATATGTACACACACACAAGTACATGAATACATCACATTGGTTTATGGGTTAATACTGTTTTGTTAATGTCATTTAACAAAGGATCTTGAAGATTTTACAATAATAGGGCTACAAAATTTTATATGTTTGCACAATTTACTTAATATCTTCATATCACCTATATTTGGTTGAAACCACTTGGAGACATTGTTCCAGATTTTTAAAAAAATTGTTTCTATTAGTTATTGCTAATTTCAGATGGCCTTACGTAGCTTATCTATACTATAATCAATAATTGAAACATAACCATAATTTAATTTTTCCTATTTTTACTCTGAGATGGAATTTACCTACTATAAAATTTAATCACTGTAAGTATACATAAATCAATAATTTTTAAGTAAATTTATGGAGTTGTACAACCATCACAATTCAATTTTATTTTTTTAAAGATTTTATTTATTTATTTGACAGAGAGAGGGATCACAAGCAGGCAGAGAGGCAGGCAGAGAGAGAGGGGGAAGCAGGCTCCCTGCTGAGCAGACAGCCTGATGCGGGGCTTGATCCCTGGACCCTGAGATCCTGACCCGAGCCGAAGACAGAGGCTTTAACCCACTGGGCCACCCAGGCACCCCCACAATCCAGTTTTAGAACATTTCCATCCTATAGGGCGCCTGGGTGGCTCAGTCATTGGGCGTCTGCTTTCAGCTTGGGTCATGATCCCAGGGTCCTGGATGGAGCCCCGCATCAGGCTCCCTGCTTAGCAGGAAGCCTGCTTCTCCCTCTCCCACTCCCCCTGCTTGTGTTCCCCTCTCTCACTGTGTCTCTCTGTCAAAATAAATAAATAAATAATTTTAAATAAAAAACATTTCCATCCCCGTTAAGTTTTTCCTTATGCCTGTTTGAAGTCAATCCCTGCTCCCACCTCCAGCCCCAGGTAACCACTGATCTGCTTTTTGTCTCTACAGATTTGCCATCTCTAGACATTTCATGTAAACAGAATCAGACAATATGGCACCTTTTGTGTCTGGCTTCCTTCACTGAGCATCACCTTTCTGTGGTTATCCATGTTGCAGAGCATACTGATAGTTCCTTTTTAAAACTGCTGAATAGTATTCCATTGGTTGAATGTATCACGTTTTTAATTTACTCATTCCCTGCGTGGTGAAATTTGTATTGTTTCTAGTTTGAGACGATTATGAATATCACTAATATGAACATTGGCAAGATCATTACATGAAAACGTTTTCATTTCCCTTGGTAGAAACCCAGGTATAGAATTGCTGGGTCATATGGTAAATTTAACATTTTAAGGAATTTTCGAGCAGTTTTACAATGAAGTTGCATTATTTTACACCGCAGAATGCAGCCCATGAGGGAGTTGGTCTGTCCACATCCTCACCAACTCTTGTTACTGCCAGTCTTTTTGATTAGAAGCCATCCTAGTATGTGTGTGTAATGGTACCTGATTATGGTTTTAACTTGCATGTTACAATCATTAATGATTTTGGATATCTCCTAATATACTTACTGGTGATTTATCTCTGGTAACTTCATATATTTACACACATTTTATAATCAGGTTGTCTTGTTGAATTGCAAGGGTTCTTTATTCTGGATATAATTTCTTTATCAGAATTATTTGCAAATATTTTCTCTATCTGTGGCTTGTCTCTTTACTTTCTTAATTGTGTAAAGAAAAACTCTTTAAAGTGTAAACGCTTTTTAATTTTGATGAATTCCAATTTATCAGTGTTCTACTCTTATTGATCATGCTTTTGGTGACATAGCCAGGAGCTCTGCCTAATCCAAGGTCACAAAGATTTTCTTCTATGCCTTCTTCTAGGAGATTTAGAGTTAGCTTACATTTAGGCCTTTGAACCATTTTTGACCAACTGTGTGTGTGTGTGTGTGTGTGTAAGTAATGCAAAGGTAGGTCTAAATTATTTTTTTGCATGTGGATAGCACCACTTTTTTTTTTTTTTAAGGATTTATTTATCTTAGAGTGTGAGCACAAGTGGGAGGCGCCAAGGGAGAATGAGAGATTCTCAAGCAGACTCCTTGCTGAGCACAGAGCCCAACACAGGCTCTGTCCCATGCCCCCAAGATCATGACCTGAGCCCAAACTGAAAGTTGGACACTTAACTGACTGAGTCACCAGGCGCCCCTCTAGCTTTTCAAAAAGATGAACTATCCCCCCATTCCCATCGAATTGCCTTGGCACCTTTGTCAAGAATCAGTTAACCATAAATGCAGGAGTTTATTTCTAGTCTCTGTTATATTCCATTGACTTTGATGTCTGTCCTTATACCAGCCCCACATCATCTTGATTGCTATAATTTTACAGGCAGTTTTGAAATTGGATTATGTAAGTCCTTTAACTTTTTTTTCAAAATTGTTGAACTATTTTGGGCCCCCCACATTTCCATGTAATTTTAGGATCAACTTGCCAATTTTTACCCCCAAAAAACCCTGAAAAACAAAAACCAAACTTATGGGGGATTTTCATAAGGCTCGGGTTGAATCTATAGATCAGTTTTGGGGAGAATTGCCATACTGTCCATTTTGAAGCTGTTAACCCAGAACATGTTAATCCAGAAACATGGAATGTCTATACTTTTACTGGGTCTTCTTTAATATCCATTAGTAAGTTTTGTAGTTGTCGCGTACAAGTCTTACACCTCATGAAATTAATGCTGTTATGAATTTAAATTAGAATTTAGAATCATTTAATTCTTGAATTGTAAGAACATAGAAATCCAATTGGTTTTTGTATATTGCTCTCATATCCCAAAATCTTTTGAAGTTGGATCATGTCATCCATGGGTAAAGACCATTTTACTTCTTCCTTCCCAATCTGGATACCCTTGCTTCCTTCCTGCATTAGTCTGTGCTGATTTGCCATACAAAACACCACAGGTTTGGTGACTTAAACATCAGAAATTATTTTTCTCACAGTTCTGGAGGTTGGGAAGTCAGGATCAACATGCTGGTAGAGTAGGTCTCATTCTGAAGCCTCTTCTCTTGGCTTGTAGGTGGCTGAATCTCGCTGTGTGCAGGTGTGGGGAGAAAGACAGTGGACTTCCTGGTTCCTCTTCTTATAAGGACATTAATCCTATTGGATCAGGGTCCCCTCACCCTCAACTCTTATGACTCATCTAACCTTAATTACTTCCTTATTAAAATACAACCACATTGGGAGTTAGGGGGTGGGGGGCATTCATTCCATACCCCCCACTCCCGTCCCCTTTTGCAGTTAAAGTCTCTAGAATAAAATACAGGGTCATATAGGAGTGGTAAGAGCACATCTGCTTGTTTTCTTTCTGATCTTGAGGGGAAAGCAATCTTTGACCATTAAGTTGGATATTAACTGCAGTTTATCAAGTTGAGGTGCGGTTTATCAAGTTGAGGAAGCTTCCTTGTAGTCTTAGTTTGTTGAGTTTTTATCATGAATAAATGTTGGATTTTGTCAAATGTTTTTTTCTCTGCATATATTGAGGTTCTCTCTTTTATTGATACAGTATATTACATTACTTGATGTTTGTTTGTAAACACAATCTCGTATTCCTGGGATGCATGTATCCCACCTTGTCAGGGCACATGATCTTTTATCTGTGTGTTTCTGAATTTAATTTGCTAATATTTTGTATTTTTCTTGTGATAGCTTTGTCTGACATCGGTACCTGTGTAATATTGGCCCTGTAAAAATGAGTGGGTGTTTCCTCCCCTTCTGTTTTCTGGAAATATGTGAAATGTTGGCATTCATTCTCTCAGTATTTGGTAGAACTATCCAGTGAAGCCATCTAATTGGTGGGTAAATTTTAAATGACTAATTTGATCCCTTTATTTGTTATAAGTCTATTCAGATATCTTTCTTAAGACAGGTGTGATAATTTGTGTCTTTCTAGGAATTAGTCCATTTCATCTAAGTCACCTAATTTGCTGACATATGGTTGTTTATAGAATTCTCTTATAATCCTTTTAATTTCTGTAAAGTTAGTAGAATGTCCCCTCTTTCACTCCTGATTTTATCTTTTTCTTTCTTGGTCAGTTGAGCTGAAGATTTGCCAATGTTGGTGGTCTTTTGAAGAACCGTTTCTGGTGTTTGTTCATTTTATCTATTTTTCTATTTCATGTTTTTCCACGCTAAACTGTGTTACGATTTCTTCTTCCTGCTTATTTGGGTTCAATTTGTGACTCTAGTTTCCTGAGGAGTAAAATTAAGTTTTCGATTTGGATCTTTTTTTTTTTTTCTTTAAAGATTTTATTTATTTGACAGAGAGAGAGAGATCACAAGTAGGCAGAGAGGTAGGCAGAGAGAGAGGGGGAAGCAGGCTCCCTGCTGAGCAGAGAGCCCGATGCGGGGCTCAATCCCAGGACCCTGAGATCATGACCTGAGCTGAAGGCAGAGGCTTTAACCCACTGAGCCACCCAGGCAACCCCCCCTTTTTTTAATACATGTAGTTACAGCTGCAAATTTCCCCCTAAACACTACTTTAGATGCATCCCATAAACTTGGTTTGTTGTATTTTCATTTTCACTCACCAAAAAATATTTAATAACTTCCATTGTGGCTTTTAGAAATTTAGAATTAAAAAAAAAGAAATTTAGAATTTAATTTTGTTGTGATTGGAGAACACACCTTGTATGATTTCTGTCCTGTGAAATTTATTACAATTTGTTTTAGGGCCTAGATCCATCCTTAGGCTTGAAAGGAATATGTATTCTTCTGACACTGGGAGGAATGTTATATAATGGCATATAATGTTCAAGTCTTGTCATTGATTTTCTTTCTAGTTGTTCTATCTGTTGTTGAGATTGAGGTAATTATTAAAGTCTCTATTCATGATTGAATCATCTATTTCTCCTTTCAATTCTGTAGATTTTTGTTTATTATATTTTGGGGCTCTGTTGTTAGGTATGTTTGTTTATATCTTCCTTTATAATTATAAAGATATATAATTATATCTTTATATCTTCATTCATTATGAAATGTCTCTTTTTGTTTCTAGTAACATTGCTTAAAAAACATTTTGTTTAATGTTGATGTACTCACACCAGCTCTCTTCCTGTTTGCATACTACATATTTTTTCACCCTTCTTTGACCTTCAAACTGTGGCTTTGCATCTAATATGTGTCTACTTTAAACAGAAGAGAGCTGGATCTTTTTTTAAAAAGTCCAGTCTGACAAACTTTGCTGTTTGATTGTCCACTTATGCATAATAGAATTATTGATAAGGTTGAATTTATGTCTTATTTCTTAAATATATTTAATATTGATTTTGATCCTTTCTTTACTGCCTCCTTTTGTGTTGAGCAGATATTTTTAGTGCACCATTTTAATTCCTTCATTGAATTTTTCCTTAAAAAAGTTATTTTTTAGTGGTTTCTCTAGGAGTCTTCCGTAATATGCATCTTAATCACAATCAACTTTGGATTATTACTAGCTTTATTAGGGTAAAATGTAGAAACTTCTATAATACAATTACATTTCCTCCCCTTTATGCTGTTATTGTTATATGTTAGGTTACTGTATATGTGTGTGTGTGTGTATAAATAACAATCCTCAAATATGGTTTTATTACTGTTTTATGCAATCATGTCTTTTAAATTAGAAGTTGAAAGAAGGAAAAATATGTTTATATAATATTTTATATTTACCACGTATTTATCTTTTCCAGTGGTTTTGTTAATGTAGATTTTAGTTATCTGGTGTCATTTATTCTCAGCTTTAAAAGATCTCCTCTAGTATATCTGATAAAGCACGTCAGTACCAATGAATTCTACCTTTATCAGAGAATATTTTTATTTCACTATCACTTTTGAAAGATGGGTTTTGCTGGACATAGAATACTTGGTATTTACTGAGAATTTTTTTCTTTCCACACTTTGAAAATATTACATTGTGTCTCTATTGTTTCTGATGAATATTAAGCCATTATTCATAGTTTCCAAATACATGGTGAGTCATTTTTTTCTTGCTGTTTCCAAGATTTTTCACTGTCTTTTCCTTTAAACTGTTTGATTCTAATATGTACAGGTAAGGATCTCTCTATATGGGGTTCATTGAGCTTCCCTAGATCAGTGGGTTAATGTTTCAGGCCTTAATTTCTTTAATTTCTGCTCCTTCTTCTCTCCTCCTTCTCAGACTTCCATTATGTGCATGTTGGTTCACTTAACAGTGTCCCACAGGTCATGAGGCACTATTAATATAAAAAAAATTTCTTTTGTTTCTATTCCTCAGACTGGATAATCTCTTATCTTTAGGGTCCGATTCTTTGTCAGCTTAAATCTGTTATGTCCCTCTAGTGAATTTTTCATTTCAGTTAGTGTACTTCACAACTTCAGAGTCTTCATTTAGCTTTTTTGACCATCTCTCTTTATTCAGATTGTCTATTTCTTGACTCATTGTTATATATTTCCTTAAATTTCTGAAATAATTTTTAGTTTGTTTTTATAACAGCTGTATTGAGGTCTTTGTTAAGTCAACCAGCTGAATCCACTGGACAGTTTCTAATGGCTGCTGTATTTTCCTGAATAAGGTTCACACTTTACTATTTCTATGCATGTCTCCTTATTTTTGGTTGAAAACTAGACATTTAAAATGTGTTGCAACAACTCTAGATTCTGCTTTTTCTCCCTACGGGTGCTGGCGGTGGCTGTCATTTAATAACTTGCTTGCACAAAATCTGTGGACTCTTTCCTCAGTGGTCTGTAGCAAGCTGATTATCTTTGGTTTTATTTTTATTATTTTTTAAAGATTTTATTTAGGGATGCCTGGTTGGTTCAGTGGGTTAAGCCTCTGCCTTCGGCTCAGGTCATGATCTCAGGGTCCTGGGATGGAGCCCCGCATCGGGCTCTCTGCTCAGCAGGGAGCCTGCTTCCCCCTCTCTCTCTGCCTGCCTCTCTGCCTACTTGTGATCTCTCTCTGTCAAATAAATAAATAAAATCTTTTTTAAAAAAAGATTTTATTTATTTGACAGAGAGAAAGTGAGCACAAGCTGGGGGAGTGGCAGGCAGAGGGAGAAGCAGACTCCCTGCTGAGCAGGGAACCCGATGTGGGACTCGATCCTAGGACCCTGGGATCATGACCTGACCTGAAGGCAGATGCTTAACCAAATGAGCCACCCAGGTGTCCCTGTTTGTTTTCAGAGAGAGTGTGCGGGTGCGCACATGAGTGTGGGGGGAGGGGCAGAGGGAGAGGGAGAGAGAATATTAAGCAGGCTCCACACTGTGGGGCTCAGTCTCATGACCCTGAGATCATGAACTGAATGGAAATCAAGAGTCCACCGCTTAACTGACTGAGCCACCCAGGCACCCCTCTTTGCTGGTTTTAAAATTGTTTTTACTTTTAAGCCTGGCTTCCTTGGAGTCACCCCCATGTCTGCTTCAATCAGTGATCAGCCAATAAATGGTTAGAAGTTGTGTACCTCTAGCCAGCCAGGTTTCCAATCTTTACCAGTGGATCTGTGTGTGGGTAGGGGCATGCATTCAAAGTTGGCTCTGGCTCTGGCTTTGACTTTTCAGGGGCCCTCTCATGTCCCCTCTGCATGTGCAGGCAGGCAGTCAGCAAGGGATGTATGAAGAGCATGTCAAGGTCCTTTATGGCTATCTCAATTTCTGTATCTCCCTGTTAAATTTTGGTTAATTTGCTTGCCTGTTGCCTGCCCCATATCGGATTGCATCCTCACGCCTGCTGAGCAGCTGGCCTGCTCTGTTTGCTGCCGAGATTGCTATTGTTGCTTATAATTAGCCATGCGCATGGGGTTTCCAAGCTGCAGTTCAAATCAAGTAAGTCTGCATTCAAATGAGCAGAGCAGGCGCTGATTTTCGTGACTTGCACGCCCGAGCAGAACTACTGCTGTGTGTGCCCCGGGGTAGCAAGGATGACACCGGCTCCTACTGCTCTTTCCTGAAGTTCAGCACATTCTTATGCGTAAACACATCCAAGTTTTTTGTATGCCTTTGGACAATTTCCAGTGGTTGCTTTTGACAATTTTGTCTAGATTTATTGTTTTTTGAGGAGAGGATTGAGCTCCTTTCCCCACCATCCTGGAAGTCCTATCGTCCTCCTTCCTAACTACAGTTTTACTTATTTCTATTTGCTACAATGCGTGTGTATGTGTGTGTTTGGGGGTGGGGTGGGGAGTTGTGTCTATCCTTTGCTTTACTATTTTTTTTTTTTTTTTAGATTTTTATTTATTTGAGAGAGATAGGGAGAGAGCACGGCAGGGGGAGCAGCAGGCAGAGGGAGAGGGAGAAGCAGGCTCCCTGCTGAGCAGGGAGACCAACACAGGACTCGATCCTAGGACCCTGAGATCATGACCTGAGCCGAAGGTAGATGCTTAATGACTGAGCCACCCTGGCACCTATACCACAATTAATGGGCATTTATATTCTTAGGTTTTGCTATTTAAACAATAGCAAACATATTTTTAATATAGACATGCAAAATTTGTTTGCGATGTTTACTTAGGATTAGAATTGCTAAGTTGTACTTCCACTTGCCTGGGTAATACTTTATTTTCCAAATTGTTTATACCATTATATGCCTGCCAACCATGCATGACTTTCTATTTTCCTACTTCCATGCTCATATGTCTTATAGTCAGACTTTAGTTATCGCTAGTCTCTAATGCATAATAGTATCTATGAAGGTTTTAATTTGCATTTCATTGTTTATTAGTATAGTTGAATATACTTTCATAAATTTAGTAATCTCTTTTGTAAATGTGTTCCTTTGAACTTTAGGTAGTTTTAATGTTCTCAGAGCTAACAATGGCATTTTATAAACATTGCAAATCTTTTGGTGCTTGACTTTTCACTCTTACTGGTGTCTTTTAATGAACAAAAGTTATTTTGTAAAATTTCCATTTCTTCTTTTATGACTTAATTTTGCCTTATTTAAAATCTTTTCCTACCCCAAAATCATACAACTATTCAGTGTTTTCTTCTAAAGTTTTAAATTTTTATCAGATTTAAGTTTTGAATTTATCTGGAATTTATTTTTCTTTAAAGATTTTATTTTGAGATAGAGTGAGAGCAAGCAAGAGAGAGAGAACAATAGTGGTGGCAGGAGGGAGGGTGAGGTGGCAGAGGGAGAGGGAGAAGCAGACTCTCCACTGAGCAGGGAGCCCAACACGGAGCTCGAGCCCAGGACCCTGAGATCATGACCTGAGCCGAAGCCAGACCAAGCCACCTAGGGACCCCTGGAATTTATTTTTCGTATAAAGGTAGGAATGTAATTTCATTTCTTCCACATGATCAATGGTACCAGCACTTGGCTTAAAAGCCCATCCCTTCCCCAATGATATATACTGCCAATGCAGTTAGATCAAGTTGCTATTTATACATTAGTCTGTTTATGGGTATTTGAGATCTTTATTGAAAGTGCACTTAGAAATGCATTATTTTCTTCAAAGAATCAGTATCTCTGTTGCTCTTTTAATTTCCATATTGTACACTTATTTTCTACTTCATTGATTTCTACTCTTATTCCTTCCTACTTTTGTTGGCTTGAATTTGCTTTTTCTAATTTCTTCAGATGGATGTTTAGGTAATTTTCAGATATGAATCATTATAACATATTCATTTTGGCTAAAACCTTCTTATGAACATTAAGCGCATCCCCCAAGTTTTTGTACATTATATTTTCATGATGACTCAGTTAAAAATAATTTTCTATTTTCCATTTTCATTTGTTCTTTGATCCGTGGGTTAGTTAATAGTATACTGTGTAATTTCCAAATATTTTAGAATTTTTGTTACCTCTTTTTGTTATTCAATTCTACCTCGACTAAATTATCAGAGAATATATTCTATATAATTTCTATCCTTTGTTGATATTTGATTTACAGTCCAAAAGAGGTTAGTCCTGGAAAGTGTTCCAGAGTATTTGAAGAAAAAAAAAAAAGTATCCTGTAGTTGTTGATAGTGTTCCAAATATATCAACTTTCCCTCCCCCCCCAAATCTATATCCTTATCTTTAAATTCTGTCTCTTCTCTCAGTTACTAGGAGAAGTCTGTTAAAATCTCCAGATATGATTATAGATATCTTTATCCCCTCCTGTTTTTTGCTTTATATCTGTCAAGCTTATGTTTTAAATACATACAAATTTCAGACTGCTTTAGCATGTTGATTTCTTTTATAAATATAATAGGTCTTTTTGTCTCTGGTAATACTTCTTAGATGTCTACATTAAATACAGTAAAATGCATAAATCTTAGGTATACAGCCTCAATCATTTTTATCTATGTACATACCTATGAAACCGTTACACAGATCAGGGTGTAGATGATTCCATCAACCCAGAAAGTACCATGCTTCTTCCCAATTAACTACTATCCTGAGATCTCCTTTCTTAGCAACTTTCAAATATACAATACAGCACTATTAATTATAGTTACCATGCTATATATGACATCCCCTGATTTATTTATTGTATAACTGGGAGTTTGTACCTTTGACCACAATTCATCCATTTCACGACAACCCCCCCCCCCCAACAACCACCAATCTGTTGTATATCTAGGAGTTCGTATTTTTTAGATTCCACAAATAAGTGAGGTCACTCAATATTTGTGTTTCTCTTATTTCATTTAGCATAATGCCCTAAAGGCCCATCCATATTGTCACAGAAGGCAAGATTTCCTTCTATTTTATGGCTGAGTAATACTGCATTGTGTATACACACGTATGCGCGCACACCCCCCTCCCATCTTCTTTGTCCATTCACCCATGGATAGACACTTAGGTCTCTTCCATGTCTTGGCTGTTGTAAATAATGCTACAATGAACATGGGGTGCACATACCTTTTTGAGTTAGTGTTTTTGTTTCCTTCAGATAATACCCAGAGGTGGAATTGTTCAATCACATGGTATTTTTAAGTTTTTGAGGACCCTTCATACTATTTCCATAGTGGCTGTACCAATTTACATGCCTACCAAGAGTGCACAAGTGTTCCATTTTCTCCACATCCTTGTCAACACCTGTTACTTCTTGTCTTTTTAATAATATTCTAGTAAGTGTGAGGTGAAATTTCTTTGTGGTTTTGATTTCCATTTCCCTGATGATTAGTGATGTTAAGCACTTTTTTCACTTACCTGTTGGCCATTTGTATATCTTCTCTGGAAAAATGTCTATTCAGATTCCTCTGCCCATTTTTTAATCAGGTGTGTTTTGTTGTTTTTCTGGTTTTTGCTATTGAGTTAGAGGAGTTCTTTATTTCGGTATTAACCCCTTCTCGGTTATATCACTTGTAAATGCTTTCTCCCATTCAGTTCGTTGCCTTTTCCTTTTGTTGATGGGTTCCTTTGCTGTGCAGAAGTTTTGTGGTTCAATGTAGTCCTACTTCTTCATTTTTGCTTTTGTTGTAAAAAAAAAAAAAAAAAAAGTCACTGCTGAGACCGATGTCAAGGAGCGAACCACCTATTGTTTTCTTCTAGGAACTTTATGGTTTCAGGTCTTAGGTTCAAGTCTTTAATACAGTTGGAGTTGATTTTTGTGTATGGCATACGACAGTAGTCCAATTTCATTTTTTGGTATGTGACCTATTTTCCCAGCACCATTTATTGAAAAGACTGTCCTTTCTCCATTGTATATTATCGGCTCCTTTGTTATAAATTGTATATATACGGGTTTATTTCTGGGCTGTCTATTCTCTTCCACTGACCTATGTGTCTGTTTTTATGGCAATACTGCACTGTTTTGATTACTATCGCTTTGCAGTATAATTGAATCAGGAAATGATGCCTCCAGTTTTGTTCTTTCCAAAGATTGCTTTGGCTATTTTATTGTGGTTCCATAAAAACTATTTCTGTGAAAAATGCCATTGGAATTTGGGTAGGGATTGTACTGAATCAGTAGATTGCCTCAGGGTGTTTCCATTAAATGGTGAACGCTGCATAGCAAAAATTATGGAGGCTCTTGAGATCTTCCTCCAGCGAGGATTTAATTTTCTTCTAGCAGGCAAATAAAGGACAAATTCTCTTAAATAGGTTTATCCCTTCTTTGCCCATATTTCTAAGGCATAGATTTTCTTGAATTCTGAACTGTAAGCTTAGGGTATAACCATGTGCCTTCCTCCTTGGCACACTCTGAAATCCAATTTTTGTTTCCCTAGCACAGTGACATTTTCCAAAATATCTGCTTAACATCTGAACCTCTTAGCTGCTTTTTCTACTTGGGTTCTTTATATCTGCTTCATTCATCTCATTCGTGGGCAATTTAGGAATCAGCAAATACTTTGAGAGCAAACTGTGTATAGGAGGAAAAAAGGATTCAATGTACTTCTCTCCAGATTCTTGGCCCCTCAAATCCCAAGTGCTTGCTCTCCAGTGATGTCAAGCAGATGTCCATTTCTCTCTGCAATGCTGTCAGCTGTTGCTTGATATATTTTGAGACCACATTGTTAGGTGCATAGATGTTCATGACAGTTATACCTTCTTGCTCTTTTTCTCAATATACAATGTCTGTCTGTGTCGCTCTTTTTTTTTAAAGATTTTATTTGACAGAGAGATCACAAGTAGGCAGAAGCAGGCAGAGAGAGGGGGAAGCAGGCTCCCCACTGAGCAGAGAGCCCGATGCGGGGCTCGATCCCAGGATCCTGAGATCATGACCTGAGCCAAAGGCAGAGGCTTTAACCCACTGAGCCACCCAGGCGCCCCTGTTTGTGCCTCTTGATAGACTTTTATCTTGAACTATGTGCTCTGATATTACGAATGCCACTCCAGTTTTTCTTGTCTTGGCTTTGTGATTCCTTTTTGCCTAGTTTATATTCTTTCTCCCTTTAATTCCAACCCTGTATCTTTTTGTCTAAAGCCGTTTTAAAAAGATTTCTTTTGTAAGTCATCTCTACACCCACTATGGGGCTTGAACTCATGACCCTGAGATCAAGAGTCGCATGTTCTACCGACTGAGCCAGCCAGGCAGCCCCAAAGCAGTTTTTATAGACAGCATATTGTTAGCTTTAAAAAAAACAACACCTGAGATTTATTAATTGGCAAACAACCCTTTTACTGAGAATATTGTTAAGGTAGGCTTTTGAGGAACCACCTCATTTTCTTTTAAATTCCTCTTGTTTGTTTCTTTTGACAGAGCAGGTTTTTTTCTCATTTAAAAGTTTATATTCTTTGTTTCTAAGATGGTTGTCCTAAAGACCACATTCATTTATATATATTCCTACTGAATTCTATATTATATATTCCTACTGAACTGCTTTCTACTGAAAGGAATTAAATTTCCTTTTTAAGACCAATAGCACACTTACACCCCTTTTTGTCTTTTCCTACTCACATCCTACCATCCCTTTTATATATTCAGTCTCCAGAATTTCAGTTCTACATTATTATACTTTGGTCCTTTTTAGACAAGAAAACTACTAGGATACTGGACACCATCACTTGCTACCTTTGTCCAAATACTCCTGGGTTTTCCTCCTCCCTTTTGGATTTTTTCTCGTGTATTTTCC
Organism: Potos flavus; assembly: GCA_028534135.1. Lineage (NCBI taxonomy): Eukaryota > Metazoa > Chordata > Mammalia > Carnivora > Procyonidae > Potos > Potos flavus. Next base: position 48,816,843 of record CM052898.1, on the reverse strand, counting down.
AAGGAAAGTCTCTGTGTAAACTTCCCAAGCCCTGTACACCTGACGCACTGCTGTCAGTGGAATGGCCGTCTTGCCTGGGTGTCTTAGGTTCAAGTTCTTGTTCACAGTTCTGCTGCTGTGGAATCGGAGGCCAGTCTGGTACTTTTGCCCTCACAGGTGGCCTGCTCTTTCTCTGGCAGTTTTCAGAATTTGTCTTTGCCTCTGTGGGCTTACATGTCACTAACAGTGTGCCCAGGCTTGGAATTTCCCTTTTTTCTGAGGCTCCTTCTTTCTTAAAATTTCCTACTGCTTTCCCCTTCCTTTTGGGGCTTCTGTTATTTGGATGTTTCCACTTTGGTTCCCAGTCTCTAAACTCAGGCTTTCTAATTTTATCTCAAGCTGGCTTCCAGTTCACTCATTCCTTCTACAGCTATCCCACTTCTGCAGGGTGTCTCGCACGCTTGTGCCCTTTATTTCAACTCTAATGTTTTACACCCTCTATTTGCGTTTCTTTAATCTGCTGTTTTTAAGAATGATGATTACATTTGCCTTAAATTTTTATCCTCTCTCTTCCAATAGCTTGGCTTCAGTTCGGTTTGTGTCTGTGGTCTTTTATGCTGGTTCTACTTCTCAGGCATCTAGTTCCTTTGGCTGCGAGTCCAAATTTCCCTGCAGCCTTCAGCCCCAGGGCCGGGAAGCCCAGGTGTCCGGAGCAACTGTGGACCTCTGTTCTCACCGCCCCACACGATCGTCCGTTTTAAACTCGAAGAAGAAGTATCATGAAAGGAGAAATCTGTCTCCCTAGGTCGTAATGCACTTGCTCTAAGGTTTGGAAAGAGCAGGGGACTTGCACTTTTATGAAGGGAGACTGGTTCATTCAGACCAACCCTCCCACTGAGAACAACCGGAAAAACTGGCCAGAATCCTCACTGCTCTGAGTGAAGCTGTGTGCGCCATTACAAGGTCCCAGCTTCGACAGCCCCTTGGCATAGTCCTCTTGAAGGGGCTCCACGGCAGGAGTCTCGTCCCTCACCCAAGGACCTGTGGCCTGCCTCTGCCTCGAGTCCCTGCTGCTCTCAAGCTGTAGGGGTCTTGTTGCCTTGAGTTTTCACTCCTGTATGCGAATCGCAGATTTACTGAATCTTTTCCCTGATTGCTTTGCATTCTCTTACAGAAATTCCTCAAAGATTCCAAAGTCAAGACACTGGGGCTTGGCCTAAAGATGTGGTTAATGTGAGTCAAGGTCACCATCTTCAGTTTAAAAAAAAAATTTTTTTTTCCCAAAGCAAAAGATTTTGCTGAAAGTTACTAGGCACATGGCGGGCAAGCTACACTGCACAGTACTTAGAGTGCAACTCTTTTTGGGGTCCCAGCCACCTTTCCCTGCCACCTGATGTTCTCTCTCCCCTCACTGCAGCTTTCATTCACAAAGGAAGCTGACAGACCGTCTTGGGGGCTCTGGAGAGAGGGTGACCCTCCCTGTGTAGTCAGCACTAAAAGCCGACCCTGAGCAGGGAGGGCAGTCGTTGCCGCTTGAGGTCATGATCTCCCCTGTACATGCCGTGAAAGCGTCCAGCTTCTCCCACTTCTGACCATCTGAGCCCCAAATTCTATCTGTGGCTGGGTGCTGTGTATCCCAGTTACTTTGGCCTTAGGCAAATCCCATTTCTGGCCCCACCTTCCACCATGGACAGGGAGGGGCTGGAGCAGCTGGCCCTCGGGTAGCTTCTGTGATGGGATGGCAGCTCCAGAGCTCAAGACGTGATACTGGCGCGCTGCGGCCGTGCCCCACGGGTCACCATGCTCACCACAAGCCGGCAGCTGGAGTTGAGGGGCCGGTGTGTAATGACCGGTGTCTCTTTCCTCAGAAAAATATTACTGGAGCCTACCAGCTCAGCAAGAAGCCCTTGAAGTCTGTGGTGAAGGTGATCCGAATTTCAGCCCCTGCAAAGGACGCGGTTTATAACTACAGCATCCAGACCCTGAATTCCACAGAGCTCGCTAAGAAGGAGCTGTACCGAGAGATGGCCAAGGTGAGTGCAAGGCCCAGGGAGGGAGGCAGGCAGTCGATGCTTATACCCCAGACAGAACAGTAACCGGCTAACCCAGGGAGCTCCTTCCTCATCTGACCATGCCGCTGGGAGTCGGCAGGGAGCTCCGGCGTGCACCAGCAAGCCAAGCAGTGAGAGGGAGACGACGAGGGACCAGGTGCGGGGGGTGGGGGGGGCGCCTCTGTCCCTACACTCTGTGGGAACCCTCCAGGAACACAAGGGAGAGCCGAGAGCTGCAAACAGCTGCAGGCTCTGCACCTCTAGAAAGCACCTCGTTGCTGTCACCCCGAAGGAAACCCCTCGGCTTAGGCTTCCGACACGTTAGCTTCGGAGAAGGGCTGCTCTGTCGGAGAGAACAGGAACGTGACCCTCCCGGTTCAGTTATCGTGAACGGTCATTCCGCTCCCACGTGCCACCATTTCCAAGGTTTGCTTGGAGATCGGAGGGCCAGTCGGTCCCATCCGTGGCTGCTGCCAGCCCTTCCATCCTCGTGTCTGCCCCCCGTTTCCAGGAGCCAAGGAAGAGATTCACGTACTCCCAGAAGTACCTCTCGGCCATGGTGGAGCCTCAGGACTCCGAGGAAGAGGAGAAGAAAGCCAAGAAGAAATCCCGCCAGGCCTGGCTCACACCCAACGGATTCCAACTGACAGGTCTTCACAGAAGCCCCGAAAGCGACTGTCACCTGAGGCTGCCGCCCACTGGCACCGTCGCAGAGCTGAACAAGGTCCATAGGGCAGAGTGGGGCCGCAGGTGGGGTGTCCGAGGGCCCTCCCTCCTTCCTTACTGTGGTGTTTTCCGTGTAGGAGTGGAGGGAAAATGCCCGGTTTGCTAATGTGCTGGAGCGAGAGCGATGGGGCTGGGACCGGCGCCACCAGGACTTCGACCTGTATAAGAAGCCCCCACTTTTCCTGGAGCTGCCCCCTTCTCCTGCGACAGGTAAGAGAAACCTCTGCGAGGCAAAGCCTCCTGACGCTGCGGGCAGTCAGGGCCTCTGCTGCTTGGCGTCTTGGCCTTTTTGTTTTCGCCAAAGCTGGGAAGCTGAGTCAGAATGGGGCTGGCATTAATCCGCTGGGCTGGAACTCAGGAGCCCTGGATTCCAGCTCTGGCTGCAGTACTAACTGGCCGTGTGACGTTGGGTGAGTCCCTTCAATGCTCCTGGTCCCCGGCACCACACCAGATGATTTGAGAGAGCGCTTGTGCAAGCGGGGGCAGGGCAGAGGGGGAGAGAGAATCTTTAAGCCGACACCTTGCTGAGGTCGAGTCTGACACACAGCCCAAACCCAGGACCCTGACATCGTGACCTGAGCCAAAATCAAGAGCTGGCCGCTTACCCAGCTGAGCCACCTGGGTGCCCCTCTGGGCCTGGTTTCTAGCTAAGAAAACACCGAAGTTGGGAGATCAGTCTAAGGGCTTTCTGAGCCTCAACATGCATCACCCATGTCTAGGTGCCTGGCCAGCAACTGGGGGCAGAGGCCCTGGGCACTGGGCACCTCCGGGACCTTCTAACTAACTCCCTTCCTGGCTTTGCCATCGCCCTCTGTGCGGGGGAGAGAGGGAGTCTATGAAGATGGGTCTCCAAATCATTTATAGGTTAACAGAGAACCCAAATTTGCTGGTTGCCAGAAACTTTGTTCAGGGAGAAAGAACTTTAGCGACAAGGTTTGCCAGAGAACCCTTTCTCAGAAAGAAAGCAAGAGCAGATAAATGGATTTCGTAACAGCTCCATGAAACAGGAGGAAGTGCCGACAGGCTGCTGAGATGTCTCTCCCTGCTCCGTCTGGCCCTTGCTGCCTCCCTTCAGAACAGGCTCTGGGCTCTGGGGCATGTTGGCAGGGCCCGGCCTAGCAGTGCCAGGCTTGCCTCCTCAGCCCACGCTCCCTGGGCGTGTCTGGCAGCCTGGGCTTCTCCTCCCCCTCATGTTTAAAGAAAACTTGAAAATTCAGGTGGGAAAGGGAGATGTGAACCAGGGGCCTCAGCCTTTGAAACTCTGCTGGATGAAGAGAAAACCAGCTGCCGACAGGGGCGTCCATGCCACAGGGCCTACGGCGAAGCCCCCTTTCCCAGGGCATGACAGGGCGTGGGGGCTGGACGGCTGCTTCTCAAGTTTCCCTGGCACTGTACCAGATGCGTACTCTCCTCGACAACAAAACTCTTAAGAAGGTTACCTCCGATGTCACAAGATTTGTCAACTTTTACCTTTTGAAGATCAGTTACCTGGTCCCTGGCAGAGTGCCGAGGCCCGCTGAGGTGTCTGCAGAGCAGACGGACTAGTACTTGAAGGGAAAGGAAGGAGCCTGGCCTTCTCCTCCCACCTTAAGACAACATCTGAAGTGGGTTTTCTGGAGGCCCAAACGGCCCCGAACCAGACGAAAGCACCAAGCTCGCCTGCCTGAACATGCCTTTCTGCAACTAAGAGCAGAAAGGAGCCTAGAAAAACGCAAAGGCCTGTTGTGTCACAAGATTCCACGCTGTCCCCCCTTCAGGAGTGGAGGCCAAGCTCTCTACAGACCGCGCAGAGAGAGGCCCCAGGCAGGAAAGAGCGTATGCGGTCATGTACCAGACCGTGGGGCTCGCACCCATCACCCGAGCAAGACCAGAGACGGGCTCAGTTATCCCCAGGGCGCCGTGGCCTGGCCTGGGCACCGGCTCCTCAGCAGCCAGGGCCCCCTTCCTGCGGGGTGAGGACGGAGCATGCTGGAGGCCATCACCAGAGGGTGGGTCTCGGGGTTCTGAGGAAAAACAGGATCAGTACAGCACAAGGGCTAGAAGGCTAAACACAAACTGCATTTTATCTCTCTTGTTATTAAGTGCATGTGTTCCATCTACGCAGTTTGTAGGCTGTTTCTTGGGAGAACGCGCGGCCTAGCAGAAGTGGCTATCCGCGCCTCAAACAGGTCCCTGCCAAATTCCTGCCATAGAGCCAGCAACACGAGACCGGTGCCACTGTGATGTCTCCTAAACTAGCGAAAGCCCCTCAAATCCCAGGTGTCCCCAACTGCGTTCTCTCTTGCTCTGTCTCTTCAGAACCTGGGACCAGGTCACGCAGCAGTGCCCACAGGGCAAAGCCTAAAAGGCGCCCTCAGGTCGGGAGAAAGCCCCTCTGGGGCACACGGGGAAGAAACACCCCAGGTGCTCCACCTTGTGGAGAAAGTTGTCCCTCAATGGGCCATGGCCTGGGGGCAGGAGGGAACACTGTCGCTTTGCTTCAGGACGTCCTGTCCAGAGGGTGGGCGCAGATGTAGGCCTGCTTCTCTAGGACCTGCTGGGACACTTTCTTAATCTGCTCATCCAGATTTTCTGGGGAATCTAGGAGGAAAATAATAGGTTTGTGAGACCAGAAATACTGCTGGGGCTGCTGCTTTTTTCTTTTTTCAAAAAACCAAAGTTAGCCCACCCACTATGAAGGAACCCTGAAGGTAACTAACTCCGCTTCCACACCCCCAGGAGGGGATTCTGGCTTCGGGGAGCAATAGGGATAGGGGCTTCATCCTGGAAAATGAAGGGCTCATCCTGTTAATCCCTAAAAACTGGATCTTGTGGGAGCAGGGGCTGGACGGCCTACAAGAGGAGCAACTCTGGCCCCCCCACCACAGCGTGGAAGACACACGCCAGCACGCGGAGCCAGGAGCTGCACACGATTATATGCGCCTCTCCTCCATCACTTGGCAACAAGGACAGCAGGGGACACATGACACAGAGCTTTGAGGCCAAAACGACTGTAAGGGTCAGAAGAATCTGAGCCGGACGTTCTCAGACATGGCCAAGTGACTATGGTAGAGGAGGAACATTCCAAACAGCCCCATGAGCCAAGCCCCTGCACGGACTGGGGCCAAGGCCTGGAGTATCTGCGAGGAGGGCACCTGCCGGACTTGCGGCTGGTACGCCAGGCCACGCCTGTGGGGGCTCTGACAGTCCTCACCTGCAGGTACAGGTTTCTGTCTGGCAGGCCCTGCTGCAGGTGAACCTGACCTTACCGGGCCTCCCTCAAGGGAGAGGTTCGGGAGCAGCCAGCAGGCCCTGGGAGCATGGCCTTCAATAGTCACCTGCACTCAGGCCCACCCCCCCTCCCAAGGCCACCCTACTTACACTTGTCCAGCTGGGACAGGGTGAAGAGATTCTGGTAATAAGCTTCTGCACAGAAGATGTTGGCCAGCAGAACCTGCCGGAACCAAGGTTGCAGACGATGACCTAGGGCACCCCTTCCCTGGTGTGTGAGTTTCAAGGACCTCAGCCAAACTCAGCAGCTGGGCCGAGGTCAAAAGGCCTGGCTCAAGAGTCAGAGTCTTAGGTTCTAATTCCACCCCTGACCCAACTAGCTCTGTCCCCAAGAGCAAATTACTCAACACTTCTGAGGCTCAGTTTCCTCTACGGCAGGAAGGCCATCGTAATCCTAGTGCCCATAGGCTGCTGTGGGGCAATGCACGTCAAGACCCAGCACACAGTAGGCACTCAGTAACTGCATCCAGCCTCTCAGGCAGGGTAAGGAAGGCAGATGCGGAGGGCACGAGGTTTGGGACCCATCACTCACCAACCCCTCTTTCCTCAGGTAGAAGGACAAAAGTGAGTGGCCCCGTGTCCTGAGCAGCACAGGCCTTCTCATCGAAGCTGACAGCCAGTGCTGGCCGTGGCCACAACTCAGCAAACCCGCCAGCCTCCTGGGACCGTGCCTGGGCCGAGGCCCTTGACTTGCCCAGTCCCTTGCCCCCTGACCCTCCCCCAACCACAGGCCTCATTAAAGTTCAGAGGATACAGCCGGCGGAGAGGCTCACCTCGTGGTCGTGGTTGCGGAGCCCCACTCGGATGGAGCGGCTGGCCCGCGACAGCACGGCCGTCATGCCGTACAGATTGATGAGGATGTTGGCTACCCGCTTCAGCACCATCTGCTCCTCCACGATGGTCTGTGAACACAGAGCCCACGGGGGGGGGGGGGGAGGGGCTTGCAACCCAGGACCTCCCTCCCTGGGCACAGCTTCAGCCATCTCCGAGACTCACTTCGTGCCTCAGTAAGGGGGGCTAACACTGCCTCTCCCTCTGGGTTGGGAGAGGCTGGCTCACTGGCTGCCTTGTTTTCCCTTCTGTCTAGATTTGGGCATGGGTCAAGCCAAGACCAGGTCCCAGAAACCTGGCTGAGACCACAGGCCGTTGCTTATTGTGCTTCATGTCGCCCTGGGCTGCAACAGCCTCACAGAGCGAGGCCCTAGATCTGGGCCCAGATGGGGCTGCCCTCCGTACTGCAAGGAACCTCTCTTTACCGGGAAGGCACCTACCCAAGTGGCCCCTGGGAAAGGCAGCCCCACCCCACCCCTCCACGGTGACCAAGGTCTCTTTCTAGGCCTGGTCCCAAAGGTGGGCACTTGGCAAAACACCCCATCTCTCTGACCCTGAAGTCGGAGGGCCTGCCATCCCCAGATGTGGTGGGGGCCCAAGTACCTTGCCAAAGCGGAGTAGCAATGTCTCCACAGTGCGGCCGAAGTAATACACATTCTCCTCGAGCTTGTTGGCACTGTCCTAGTATGCCAGGGGAAAGACCACTTAGTGCCACCTCCCCATGGTGCCCATCCCCCCTGGCTGGGGCCCTGCGGCCCAGGCTCTGCTATCAGGATGGGCCATCCTCCCCAACGCCCTGGTCACAGCCCTCTGGAAGGGGATACCCACCGGGGCGCCACCCACATGGCAGGGGGGTAATGCCACCTGTGCCCACTCACTGTGACACTGGGGTGCACCGCTCCCAGCTTCCCTGTCAACCCCAGATTCACGTTCCGGCCCAGGGAGTCTCGCAGCCTCTGGCCGACGGTCTCAAGGACAGTGGTCACGTTTCCCCGTTTAAGCTCGCTGCAGAAAGCCCACGGCCCCGTGAACTCAGGCCCCACTGCTGGTTCGCACTGCCCAGCAACAGGGTCCCCCTTGGCACCTGTTCCCCATGAGTGTCCAAGGCATTAAAGGGACCAACTCAGGACCTAGGTGCTGTCCCGCCCCGCCCTGGGTCTGCTGGATGCCTGAGACCGCCCGGCCTGTCAGAGAACAGCGGGTGTCCGAGGCAGAGCCACACAGAGTGCTCTCCTCAAGCAGCAGTCACAGCCACCCCCCGCTGGTGCTCTGGGGTAAGGAGTCTGCAAAAACACTCTGAGCAACCCATACTGGGCTCCAGCAGTGACTTCTAATTGCTCCAGCCACATGATGGGGGTCAAGAAGAGCAGGAGTGAGAGAAGAAAAGTGGTCTCGTGATAGCCTTGCAGCCCATTCCCTAGGTTCTGAAAACAAAGCTCCCTGCAGCGTGGGAGATGGGAGCTGCCAGGGGGAGAAGGGGGCAGTGAGGGCTTCCTGAGGCAGCCGGCCCCTCCTATCACTGGCAGGTGAAGGCCAAGCTCTGGAGCTCGGCTGTTAAGGCTCCTGTCTCCTTCCCTCCCTCTAGCCAGCCTCTGAGCTGAGCAGTGCACGGCTCCCTGATGCCCAGGACAGGGCAGGGCCCCCCCAACCCCACCCCAGGATGGACCTCTGATGGGCAGAGAGGACCGGAGGAGCAGACGGCAGGGCTGGCACCTACTTGATCCTTGCGGTCAGGATGCGGCCAGCGTGCTGCAGGCCTGTCAGGGCGATGTACATCCGGAGAATCTCATTGGTTCCCTGTGGCCAGATCAGTATGGAGGTCAGGTTGGCCCCACTGGGATGGCTCTGTCTGTGCTGTGCATGGAGCTGGCTAGGCCACCCCACTGCCCACCCGCCAGTGGCACAGAAGCTGCCACTTTGGAAGCAGCCTGACCCTGGTAGCAGGGCTGTGACCTGAGGGTGAGGGCAACACGCCAGTGACCGCCCCCACGGGGACGAGCTGGAGGCTGGCCAGACAGCCGTGGCCTCCCTCGGGATCTTAGCACCTCTGTCTGACCACCCATACAGCAGTCATTCCTTTCTGCAAGCCTCCACTCTGGCTTCTTTACAACGGGAGAAACCACCTTCCCCAGGAGGGAGGGGTGCTGGTGCCCAGGCGCAGCCAATGCTGGGCAGGTGCCACCAGATTCCTCAGGGAAGCCACCGGCCGCGGAGGACGAGAGCTGGCTGCTCCCCAGTGCCACGTAGCCATACCCAGAGGGCCACCTCTCCCGGCTGCTGTCCCTGCATACACGGCTCACTACCGGGGATGATCTCCGGGAGGCGGGCCGTGCCTGTGCCCCACGGACACGGTGCTGCTGCAGGTCACACTGCCAGTACCGGGCACCAAGGCCTGCAGCCGGGGGGGGCGGTGGACAGGAGACGCGCATGAGAGAGAAGAAGAATGTGGAGCCCTGCAGGCTAAAATGGGCCCCATCCTGCACAGTCTCCAGCCCAGAGCACATGCTTCACACGGAGGGCTCTGTGGCCCTCAGAGCTTCTGTCCCACCCGGTCAGGACCGCATTCAACCAGGCCGTGGGGAAAAGGCCTTGGAAGGAGCAGTCCTGGGGCGGGAGGGACGGAACACATCCCATGCCCTTGGGAAAGTGCCCCTCGTGCCCTCAGGCTGGTCACCTCACGTCCTGTCTGTTCTCTAAGAGGACCACAGGGCTGGGATGCCGGGGGGCGGGGCATGCCAGAAACAAGAGCGGCCATGAGGGCTTCCTGCAGGCGGTCTGATGGCGCCCTTTGGAAACCACCCCGGCTGCTTGGGCTACAAGCCTCGTCTGCGGGCCTGCCTCTTGCACACCCTGTGACCGCCCTAACATTCCATCCATCTCACCACAGCCTCTGAAGTCAACCCCTCTTTCCTGCTGCGTGCACCGGCCTCTGCAAAGCCCACTGCCCCCAGCCCCCGCCCCGACATCAGCCCTGGGGAATTTCCAGGAATGGAAATGCATTCAAATCACTCCCTGCTCTGACCACTTCCAGTGCCTACACAGTAAGATCCAAATTCTTCTGCTTATCGGTCAAGGGCCTCCATAGCCTGGCTACTTGTCTCCCCTTCTCATCTGCCCTCTGCCGCCACCCCACCAACTTTTCTACCACCTGCCCCAGCTTCCCCCTACCAGGACTAGCCACTGCTCCCACAAAGACTTGCTTATTCTACCCAGCGCTGGCGGGTAAGGCCCTATTGGGCCTGGCACGTTCCATCTCCCTGTCCTGGGCCCAAACCACCCTCCTCTGGGGCAGGCCACAGTTGTTTCTGCCCCCTGGGGCCAAGTGCACTTGCTTCCTGAGACCCCAGCCCGCTGTCGGGGGAGGTACCGCTCAGGCCCTCACCGCGCAGGTACTCCCCAGTCCGCCCTGGTCAGTCAGGCCATTTGGGCAGACCCCGAGCTCCCTAAAGGCTTCTCTGTGGCCCCAAACCCCCTTTTCTTACCCCACCTGGGGTCTCCCCCCTCCCCACACACACACTGAATTCCCTCTTTAGGTTTGTGAGCCCACGGAGGGCGGCAGCGATTAGAGAGGGAGGTGTCTGGGCTGGGGAAGCCGGTGGAGAGGACGCTGCTGAGTTGCCTCAGTATCCTGAGGAGGAAAGCCAGACTGAGTGAGCCCTGGAGGCACAGCCGGGCCTCCCGTGAGACCTCTGCTTGTCCCACCACCAACGGAAGCACGGGCTTAGCAGGAAGGGCCCTCGCTTGGCCCCTCAGCGCCCCCCCACCCAGGGAATGGGGCGACGCAGAGGCATGAGGAGGGACAGACGAGAGCACTCGGGGAGGAGGGCGGGGGGGGGCGGGCGCTCACCTCGAAGATGAGCAGGATGCGGCTGTCCCGCAGCAAGCGCTCGTACGGGTAGTTCTTCATGTAGCCCGAGCCCCCGAGGATCTGCAGGGCCTCGCTCACACACTGCCAGGCACCCTCTGAGCTGAACACCTGCCACGGGGCCAGGACACGGTTAGCGCGGGGCCGGCAGTGTCGAGTGCCTCCCACAAGAGGGGCCGCCGCCAGGGCAGGGTGGCCGGGGTGGGAGTGGGAGGCTCGGCGTGGAGAACCTGGCTCTAGGATGAGACTGACCCAGGTAGCAGCCCGGTCACAATCTCACTGGGTGGACTTGGGCAGGTCCTCCTCTCCCTGGACCACGGTGACCGGCTCCCTACCCACCGTGACTCTTCCTACCTCTGAGGCTTCCGTGGGGTAGAAGGGCTCACTCTGTATCTGCCACATAGAGAAAACTCCTGTCCTTTTAAAACCCACCTCAGACTCCCTCTCTGGGAGGCCTGACCCTGCCCACTAAGCCCCACTCACCCACAGCTCGCTCCTTGGCTCGTGAGCTGCTTGGCCCCACATCTGGCTGCGGGGGACACACAAAAACAGAAGGCCGTCCACCCACAATAAAAGTCCTTCCCAAGAAAGCCTGGCCACTGTCACATACTGATGGGAAATTGTAACACATGGCCTGTGTTTTCTCGATGTGTTATCTCCATGTGTCTCCATGGTGACAACTTGGCACTGTGCTGGGGCGACACTGTCCTGTCCTATAAACACACTCAACTGGGCACTGCTCTCTGCTGTTTCTCCCGCACCATGCTGGCCTCCCCAGCTGCGTCCTAGGGTCGTGCCTGGCCCATGGTGGGGCCGTCTTACATACTGGATCAGTGATAAACTGGCCTATAAGCGAACGAGAAGAGGAAGATGGCAGGGAACACAGGGTCTGAGAGACCGCAACTAAAGAGCTGTTCTGGGGCCATCAGGCCAGGCAGGGATTACCTTCACCATGGCAGCCTCGATGGAGCAGTCGGGAAACCCCGGTTGGTCCAGCATCCCCGCAGTGAGGTAGGCCATGCTTTCCATTACATAAACCTTCTGAGCCAGCAGGGCAAACTTCTCCTGGGGTGTTCAGGAAAACAACACAATCAGGAAACAATTTGCATGTCCTGAGACCCAGCTGTGCCAGCCAGCAGAGAAGGTAATGAAGTCCGGAGCCTCAATGCCCAAGAGCACCAAGCCCCAGCATTCCCGGTAGGGAGCCCCATTAAGTAAAGCCTTATCTTGTCTGCCAAATCACCACGTGGGAGTCACCAGCACGGCCACAGAAGCACACTTTTCGTGACCGCATGTGACATCAACACATGCAGCGCCCATAACCTTCGGTACCTGAATCAGTCCAAATTCACTGAGGTTCTTGTTGAACTGTTTCCTCGTGCAGGCATATGCAGCAGTCATTTCTGAAGAGCAGAGTCATTAAAAGAACCGTTTTCTTGTTATCCTAAAATGCTTTCCTAAGGCTACCCTCACTGCCCTGCAAACACTCGGGCAAGAACTAGGAGAAACCGGCTCTGCTGAGACCAAACGTCCTGTGAGGCCGCACTGCCCCTTCCTAGCGCATCTGGTCAGAGGCAAGGCCGCTCCTGCTCAGTGGCGCCCACAGCAGCAGACAGGAACAGAAGCACAGAGTTTAGCGTCAGACAGGCCTGAATCTGGCACTTTCTCTTCCGAGATTGTAGGCCGGGCCAAGCAGCTACCATCCCCGAGCACCATCCCCGAGCTCACAGCAATGCTGCCAAGGCCGCCAGAGCTGCAGGTGTGAGTAAGGCACCGAGCGCGGAGCCAGGGCCCGGAAGCCCCGCAGAGGAGGAGCAGGCTCACGCTGGTCATGGCCACCCATCACCAGAGCAGGAGGGCGGCCTGCCGCGTGTAAAGCGCCCAAAAGAACGTGGCGGCCTCGCAGCAGTCAGCGGCAAACGCCAGCCCCTCTCCCTGCAGTCAGTCTCCTCAAGAGTCTACATCCTTTGGGGGCAGGCTGACTGTGAGAGCCCCCACGAAGCTCTTGCACTGAGCCGTTTGCCTGGTAGGGAAGCAGAGGCCCAGGGCACTTTGGGGCCTTGGGGGCAGCTCAGCACAGTGAGCCGAGCCCTGAGTCTGGAGTCTGACGGAATCGCCTTTTGGGCCCAGATGAGCAGCCTTTGGCAAATCGTTTTCCCTCTCTGAGCCTCAGGCTCCTCATCCATGAAATGGAGGTAAGAGATGAAAACAAAGCCTCCCTGTCCCCAGCTGGCCCTGAACTCTGAGGGGCTTCATAAGCACAACACAAGCCGCTCCCCCCACCGCCCACAGCCAGAGCCCCGTGCCTTTCCCTGCAGTCGCTTCCACAAAGCTAAGATGCTAATGACATCCGTGCCCAACAAAAACCCTACAGGGCTGTTCGAAGTTCACTGAAAAAAAAAAGTCTAGGTTTCAGGTATGCTAACGGAAAAAACAAAGGGAAGATCCTAAGGCTGAGTGATCGCAGTTCCACTCCTCACCCACTGAGCGTCCCACTGAATTAGCACCGATTGTCCCGCTCGCCTCTGGATGTTTGTGAAGCAGCTCTATTCTTAGTGGTCAGAGCAGCAACCCCTCTTGACCTCTGACAGACCGCCTGCTCCCCCCTCCCCTGATCCTTCGTGAGTAGGTAAAACGGAGGCGTGTAAAGAAGGAACATGGACCACTTGGGGGCAGACTGACCACGTTGTTTGGTGTAAACCAAAGTCCGAATCTGAAACTGCAGCCGGGCTGTCTGTCCGTCCGAAGGCCCGGCCCAGCAGCAGACTGTGCGAGGACACGGTCGAGCCTCAGGGTGGAGCGGGGACTGCAGGGGCAAGACTGGGCCACAAAAGGCTCCTGTCCCTGACTTACCTACCGATCAATTTCTTGAGCATCCCGGCCACAGTGCTGCCCATGCTGAACCGCCCACTGTTGAGGATGTTCATGGCCACCTGTAGGGAGAGAGGGGGCGGCTCAGTGCGACCGCACTCCCAAAGAGTCCTGCTCACCCCTGCTGTGCTGGGAAAAGCCCAAAGGTCCTGGAGGACCACAGGTGACAGACCACAGTGCTGCCTATTTTTACCAGATGGTTCCTTGAGGACAAAAGGCAAGTCTCTAGAGAATTCTGTGCCAGTATCTGGAAAAGTTAATCGTCCTGCCAGTCCCCACCAGGCTGGGTGTGGGCCCAACATGTCACAACAAAGTAGCTTAGTCACAAGCATCCTTGGAGTCACCTCCTGATCAAGGAACCGGATAGCATTATTCCAACAGAACAGGCCAATTCTTAGTCCTCAGAGGAGGAGCAGAAACTCAGACCTGCTGGGGATACCCTGCAAGCTCCCTAGACTTTGCCACCAGCATGAGCCTCCTGAAGGACAGTAGTGACCCGCCAAGCCCCGGCCACAGCTGTGATGCCCAACTAGGAGGCCTGAAAGACAGGCAGGGCTGAGGGCAGAAAGGACTCTGTGAACACCACAGTTTTCCTGAAAGCTCAACTCCAAGCATGTTACCGCTTTTCAATGAATGCTTATGGGTGACTTGGAGGGATAAATCATGCAGCTGATTCTGAATTTATGATCAGTTGTTAACCTGAACGAGAGAATCTCAGAGCAGATGCCGTGAGGTTGGAAACAACGGCTCCAACGACTGGGAGGGGTGAGTGCAGAGTCCACCTGCTGAGTCCGAGGGGACTGGGGCACGTGGGAACAAGACCCGGCCCTGGGTGCTGGATGGGGGAGCGGGCATGGTTGTGTCCCACCACAGTGGGACACGCAGATCCTGTCCCGCCTCCTCCAGGGCCCGTGTCTCTGGCCGCAGGTGTGCACGGGGTTCGGGACCTGCCAGGACTATGAGGAGCAAGTGAATTCTCCCACCTCGTCCCCTCTGCCCACATGGGCTTGCAAAAGCCAGCTCATGGTTTTATGAAAGAAATCCATTTCACGGCCCCTTCAAGAATTTCTTCTTGCCCTCATTAAAAAAAAAGAAAAAAAATGAAAGAAAAAAGGATTTGAGACTAGTCTCATTCCCCAGAGGATCAAACAGATTTCATCCTTTTTTAAGTGGGGCTCCTGAGCTCAACTATCAATCCTCCTCCTTAACCGTGGGACTCCCCTCCTGTCCACGCAGCACCTGCCCGCTCTACCAGCTTCTCTCCCGCGGACGTCTCCTTCTGGCCTTTCTACAACAGCATTCTACACCTCGCTTTGCCAGAAGTGAGACACAATCCACGCTTCCAACAGCCCCTGCCCGAGTTCACTGACGGCCTCCACGCCTCCAAGGTCTGACTACCGAGAAAACCTCTGACTACCCAGAAGCGGGGGCTCTTTCTTTTCTCCCACTTCAGCCGGGCGATCTTTGCCTGGCCTCTGATCATTCTGCGCTCTGCGGAATCACTCACTTTTGGCATTTAGGCCAATGGGCAAGCAATCCTACTCAAACAAAGGGCTTTGGAAATCTATTTTCTTTTGCATATTAAAACAATTGTTTTCACACCTAACACAATGGGGGAAATGTTTCAATGCAGTGTGGAAAGGACTAGGGCAAGGGGCATTCCCAGACAGGAGCCGGCCCGACTCCCCACACATGATCTGGCAGCGGGTGCCAACGATGAAAAATGTTTGTGCCCTCTGACCTGGAAAGCCTACTGCTGGGTGTTTAAACTGTGGAAACAATTGGA
This sequence comes from Potos flavus, assembly GCA_028534135.1. Taxonomy (NCBI): domain Eukaryota; kingdom Metazoa; phylum Chordata; class Mammalia; order Carnivora; family Procyonidae; genus Potos; species Potos flavus. The sequence goes on along the minus strand of CM052898.1, from coordinate 48,801,464 downwards.
CAAGTGTGCACAGCCACAAGCAAGGAGATACACCACGCAACACGGTTCTGAGTAGGAAGGAGGGGAAACCAGTGTTAAATGCCTGACCCTGGGAAACTGGGGACATCACTTGTGCCGTCATCATACGAAGAAATACTCTGCAGCTTTAAGTATGCGCAATATAAATTTACTAGCATGGAGAGTATTAGGATTTCTTGATGAGTAAAAAAATACAGGCTATATTACACAAATAGTATTAGCAGATGTTTAAGAGATGTAGGTTCTTTAAAAAGTTCTGGAAAGGGGCGCCTGGGTGGCTCAATGGGGAACCTGCTTCCTCCTCTCTGCCTGCTTCTCTGCCTACTTGTGATCTCTCTCTCTGTCAAATAAATAAAATCTTTAAAAATAAAAAATAAAAATAAATAAAAATAAAAAGGTCTGGAAGGGGGCACCTGAGTGGCTCAGTTAGTTAAGCGTCCGACTCAATCTCAGCTCAGGTTATGATCTCAGGGTTGTGAGTTCAAGCCCCATGTTGGGCTCCACGCTGGAGGGGAATCTACTTTAACTAACTAAATAAAAAGGTCTAGAAAGATAAGCACCAAAATTGAATGATGAATAGCAACTCTCTTGGGATCAAGCTTCAGGTAATTTCATTTTTTCCATCTGTATTCTCTCATCTGTATTACACAAATAATAAACATACCACTGTGCACACACCACTACCTTTTTGTCCTTTAATCTCTCAAGTACTTTGGTCCACATTCGCTAAGCAGCCTCCAGCCAGGAGCTCTGGCTGAATGCATTTATCAGATTCTCATAAAACCCAGGAAGGGAGAAAGATATTGCTGTGATCCTTGCTTCACAGCCAAGGAGGGTGGGGCTCCCCAGAGTGCAGATACTTGCCCAAGTCACCTGGTAAATTAGGGCTGCCACAGTAAAGACAAACAGCCAGTTTAAAAATGGGCCAAAGGAGGGGGCACCTGGGTGGCTCAGTGGGAGTGTGCGATTCTTGATTTCGAGGTCATGAGTTCAACCCCACGTTGGGTGTAGGGGTTACTAAAAACATAATAATAATAAATAAGCTTTTAAAAAATGGACAAAGGATTTGAAAATACATTTCTCTAAAGAAGATGTATGAATGGCCAATATGCACCTGAAAAGATGCTCAACTTGATCACTCATTTAGGAAAATCTAAGTCAAACCCCAATAAGATACCACTTCACGCCCTCTGGGATGGTTGTCATTTTAAAAATGTCCAGTAACAAGTACTGGTAAGGATGTGGAGAAACTGGACCCTCCTACGCAGCTGCTGGCCACGTAACATGGTACAGCCACTATGGAAAACGGTCTGGCAGTCCTCAAAAAAACATACAGCCACCAAATGACCCAGCCACGCTCATTCTAGGTACATATACCCCAAAGAACGGAAAACATACTGTTCATGCGAAGACTTGTATATGAATATTCACTGTATCATTACTGGTAATAGTCCCAATGTGGAAACAGTCCAAATGTCCATGAGCTCATGAATGGACAAACGTGGTTATGTCCCTACAATGGAGTGTTATTCAGCTACAGAAAGGAATGACAAGGGCTACAACACGGATACACCTCGAAAACATTATGCTAAGTGAAAGAAACCAGACACAAAAGGTCGCATGTGGATTCCATTTACGTGAAATGTAAAATAGACAAATCCATAGAAACCGAAAGTAAAGTAGTGATTGCCAAAGACTGGGAAAGGGGAAATGAGAAGATATGGCATTTCTTTCTGGGGTGATGAAAATGTTCCAGAATTAAACCATAGTGATGCTTGTACAACATAGTGAATATATTAAATAACACCCACGTGTACATTTGAAATATTAAGTTTATGTGAGCTTTAGGTTAATTAAAAAATAATAAATTGGACTCCAAGAAAAAAATTCGGGCAGGGCCTCAAGACCCAGGGTTGTGCACTCAGCCTGAGCTTCATCAGTGCCCGCTGGCCTGCTTTCTTCCACTTGCTAGAGAGAGGAATCCTATCCCTACTCAAGGCAAACGAAGCCTTGCAGAACCACACACTCCCTCTTCTGGGAGCCACCTTCTCCATTCTGCTGATTTGCCTCGGAGAACTATACACAGTCATCTGGCAAGCACGTGCCGGTCTGCTACAAGCCTGGATGGGACGGGGCTGGGGGCCAACAAGCCACACCATGAACCCGCGTGGCTCCCACAGGGGCTGCTCTCATGACGCACCTTAAACCCGCCTCCGACTTCTCCAAGGACATTTTCGATGGGCACTCTGGTGTTTTCAAAATGCACCTCGCAAGCTGAAAAAGATGAAATTGAAGGCCTTAACTGATGAACGCAGAGTACTCGCATTGGACCCATAGGCATGAAATGTAATTCATTTATTCGTTCACTCATTCATTCTTCAGCTACTGAAAGAACAGTACAGAAAGACAAGGTTCCTGTCCATGTGGAGCCCCTACTTTGCTACAGACGTGACGATGTTGTAAGTACTACAGGTGAAATAATTAAGACAGTGCTGACAGAATCAGAAGTTGAAAAGGGGGCAAATGATAACATTTTTGTTAAGGGCCTTTATCGGGCTTTTCTAAGGTGACACTCAGCAGAAGTTTGGAGGAGGAGCATGAACCAGAGGTGGAACCGTGAAAGTGCAGGTGCCTGGACTCGATGGGAGCACGGGTCCCACTAAACTCTGATGCGCTCTGCAGCCTGCACTGTGGCTCTGTGGAAGCAGATGGCCCTTCCCCTCCTTGCCCCGCCAGCTGTCGCCGGGGGCGCGGAGCCCACCCAGCACGAGCCCCGGCCTTCCCTGCACTGGTGTGGTCCAGCTCGGCCCGCCGGGGCCTCCTGTAATCCGCTGTGAGAACAAGTCCCAGCACGGTACCCACACGGCAGACCGGGACCCCACCCCCCCCACAGCCCGGGGCAGGCTGCCCAGCACCTGTGGGCTGCAAAAGACAAAGGCTCGTTGGCAGCTAAGCGCTGGGGTGGCTTCTCAGACGGGGGGGCGAGGAGGGGGGCAGCCCCTGAAGTGAGGAAGCGCCTGGTGTGCAGAGGAAGGCAGAAAGGGGAAAGTGTGGCAGCGGTGGGGACAGAGGCGGAGGGAACAGGGGCTTCTGCACCATGTTCTCGCACTCTGTCATGTGCACACTGCAGCTCCCATCAAGTTAACACCAGAAGGAAAGGGAGACTCGGGACAAAGAAGGTCACGGCTCAAGAGGAACGAAACAGCAAGCAACCAGATCTGCTGACTTTATTCTACTATTCCAATGGCTTGGTTGTGAAATACAATGAAATCATCTCTCTGGCTGCTGGTCCTATTTTATATCATACGGGCTACAGGGCCAGGCCCTTGTCCCAGTGGCTCGAATTCCTTCATGGGCTGCTGAGGGTGGGGAGGACGCTGCCTCCCACTCTGACCTCACTCTGGGCCACCCCATCCACTCTTGTGGGGCCACTGCATGATCCCGCCGCGACCTCAGTGTGGATGCCGGCCCAGCAGTGGTACAGGCTGCCACCCTGCTCTCCCCCTCACCTGGGTCACTCTGACCCCCTTTTCCCCACCGGCATGTCATGCTCTTTATCTCGGGCCTCTGAGCACACTCCTTCCTCTGCTGGAACATTCTGAGTGAGAATCAACAGGCAGCCCGAGTGTGGTGGTAACACCTGCTTCCACGCGCACGAAGCATCATACAGACGTTGTAACACTCCCTTCCCGGTCACCTCACCATGTGCGCTGTTATCATCCCTTTCCATTAGGTAAGGAAACGGAAGCACAGGAAAGTAAATGAGCTTGTCTGAGGTCACAGAATTTCTAGGCAGTGCAGCCAGGTCAGTGCTCAGGGCCCTCGGACCCCGCCGGCCAAACCAGGCTGCTGTGGCAAATACTGCCATCCAGAACCCAGGATTCCCAGAAAAGAGGTGGCAGACAGAAGCGGGTCTGGAGGGGCCGCCTACAATCCCGTGGCACAGATACCCCACGATCCCAACTAGGAGCCCCAAGAGGCAGTCTCGTGAGGACTCCCTGGCAGTGCTGGTTGGGTCGGGAGCCACTTATAGGACACCAGCCTCATGGGGACCAAGGGCTGCCCGGGGGATGCAGGTGGGCCCAGGTGGGTACAAGGGAGAGCGACAGGGAGGAGGCAGGAAAGATGGGGTGTCCTGCAGTGGAATGTTTACCTTCTGGTGTCCATTAGAGCCTCCCTCACAGGACAAAGTGCTCCCGGGGAGATCAACAGAGCCCCCACACGGAGAGGGGCACGCACAACGTGCGTTAAAAGAATAAATTAGCTCCTCGGCACTACCACGGAGTCACTGTGGCTTTTTTTTTTTTTTTTAAGATTTTATTTATTTATTTGACAGAGAGAGATCACAAGTAGGCAGAGAGACAGGCAGAGAGAGAGGGGGAAGCAGGTTCCCCGCTGAGCAGAGAGCCTGATGTGGGGCTTAATCCCAGGACCCTGGGATCACGACCTGAGCCGAAGGCAGAGGCTTTAACCCACTGAGCCACCCAGGTGCCCCGTCACTGTGGCATTCTTAATGGGATTTTGATGATATGCTTATGTGGAACCAGAACTATTTGCATCTCATTTTATCTTGAATTTGGATGGGGCTGAAGGGTGCCCTTCTCCCTCCCACACACACCACACTGCACGGACACACGTACGCACGCGTGCTACTTACTGTTGGAGCCGCGTATGCCTAACTTATCTTCAGGTTTCCCGTGAGTGACTCCACCAAAGTCTCTCTCTACTATGAAGGCTGTGATTTTGTCTTTTACTGAGCTGTCGGAATCAACCACCTCTGTCTTTGCAAACACAGTAAAAATATTGGCCAGTCCTCCATTGGTGATCCAGACCTGAGGGAAGAAAGGAAAAGGGCTTCAGAGAAAACCAAACCGTTGCGCACCACCTCTCAGCTCCACCCTTTGCCACGAGACGCCCTAGCGGCCTGTCAAACTTCAGGCCAGAAACATAGAAGCTCCCGGCTCTGGGAAGTCAAGCCTGTGTGGACAGAAGACAGGGGATCTCCCCGTGCCCCCAGATTTCCCCAAGAGGCACAGGTGGCCGTGTATGTGTGTCTGCACACAAAAGGGAAGCCAACGGCACTGAGACAGTTCAGGCTCTAGAACCAAGCAGACGGGGCTCCTCAAGAAAGCAGAGCAGGCAGGGAGGAGGAGAGGGGAAGAAGGGGAGGGAGGGAGAGAGAAAGACAAAGAGACTTCTCATCAAACTGCAATGTACAGAATTCATCTGAATCTTGATTCAAGCAAACTGTTGGAAAATGAAAAGGCAAGAGACAACCTGGGAAACCGGAATGCTGATTAGACAAAGAAATGATCAATTTTTCAATGTGAGAATGGCATTCTGACTTGGTATTTTAAACAGTTTCATCTTGGGGAGACACTATCTCCAAGTCTCAGGGAAGAGACACAGGTCCGGCCGCGCTGATGGAGGAAACACGGGGGCTAGGAGCTGCGGACGCTGCTGCTGGCTCACAGGAAGCTCGTTATACTAAACTCGTGCATGGGTTTGAGATTTGGTCTCAAATCCCCGAGCCACAGTTTCTCCCTCCAGAAAGAGAGCCACATCCACCCAAGAGCGGCTAGGCAAGACATGGTGTGTACGTGCTGCACGACCCGCGGGGTGCGCAAGGCGGTCAGCACGTGGTGACGGCCGCGGCTGGGACCCCCAGCAGGCCGCAGAGCGCTTACCTTGGAGCCGTTCAGGATGTAGTGCTTCTTGTCCTCACTCAGCGTGGCCCTGGACGTGATGGAGGCCACGTCGCTCCCACTGTGCAAACAGAAACACGCAGGTGAGGCGAGCGATGCTGGGCACGAGGAACAGTTCTGGGGGCCGGCAAATGGAGGGTGCAGTACTTCAACACAGGAATTGGGGAACTTTTAAAAATAAAGGGCTAGATGATAAACGTCTTCAGCTCAGCGGGCTCCAGGATGTCTGTCCCACCTGCTCAACTCTGCCGCTGCGGCAGGAGGGGGCCAGAGACAACCTGGGAACAGAGGGCTGCTCCAACAAAACCCCATTTACAGAGACAGGAGGCAGGCTGGATCTGGCCGCCCCTGCTTCATCACACGAAAGAGCGGCAGCGGCCTGGCCTTCGGCTGGAACGTGGGCATGTGTGCACAGAACGGGCTCATCTGAGCTGCTGTGAGGAGGAGGGCAGGGCGCCCCCGGTTCCCAAGTGAGGGGAAGCACGATGGAGTGTGGTCCTAGTAACGGACTCGTCAGTGAAGTCCTGAGTCCTAAGCGGGCTGTGTGACCCTGGGCTGACGCCACCACCTCACCGAACCTCGGTTCCTAACCTGTTCAGTGGGGACGGTCCCGCCTGCCCTACGCCCTCGGGAAGTTGCTTAGAAACCTGAAAGCCCTAACCTACGTAAGGTGTACTGCAGACCACAGAACAATCACTTGACGGGTGCTGTCAGGTATGTCACCTCATTTGTAAGTCTCACTGGGACAGAGAAATAAGGTAAAGATAAGAGAACTGCAAGAAAAGTGGCTGAGGCAACGCTCTGGAAAATTCAGGGATGGAAGAGAGAAAAGCCACCACCGATTCACCAAAACCCACAGCCCTCGTCCCAGGGCACCCGGATGCCCCGGGAGGCTGCCATGTGGCACCTGCTCCCAGGGGGCACACCTGCTTGGCTCCGTCAGACAGAAGGCGGCGATGTGCTCCCCCGATGCCAGTTTGGGCAGGTACTTGGCCTTCTGCTCCTTGTTGCCCACCAAGATGATCCCCTAAACCAAACACACACAAGGCTGCTATCAGCTGTGCGGAGAAAAGAACGTGTGCCACGTGCTTGCAGAACACGGCCCTTTCTGGAGAAGACAACTCCTGCAAGAGGAAATACCCTGAGCTCAGAGCCGGCACCCCCAAAGGGGGAAGGAGAGAGCTGCTGACCAGCAGGAGGCGGCGGGCTGCCGAGGAGCCCCCCTGAAGTGCACGCTCCGGTGTGGCCTGGGCCTGGAGCACCAGCACGGCTTTGGGTCGGACTCCGGGATGGGCATCACTGCTCCTGCACGTCCAGGCTGGGAGGACTCGGGCCAGGGATGTCCCTCCTCTGAGCCTCCATCCTCTCAACTTCACAATGGGGGCAATGCTACCCATTGGAGGGGTGCTTGGATGATAACGTGTGAAGACACAGGCGTGCCAGGGCCACGCGTGGCAGAACGAAGGTGTGCAGGCAGTGTCAGCACCGTCCCACCCCTTCTCAGTCAGTGCCACAGGGAGAAGTGTGCTCTTTCCACTGGATGGCTGCTCGGAGCACAAGTACTGTCGGGGCGGTGGGGCCAAGCACACCGTTCACTTGGTTCCTTTCACTTTCTACAGTGAGCAGAGAAAGCCTGAGGAGCGGGCCGGTCACTGAAAGCTGTGTGACCGTGGCCCTGCCCTAAAATGCTCTAAGCCCAGGGTAAGGAAGACACGTGCACAAAAAGCAGGGAGGACACACTCTGGCCCCTCGTGAGTCCCGAGCTCAGTGGGGGAGGTTTGCTTCCAGCAGTGAGGTAAAGACAGGCTCCTCGGAGGCAATGGCATCTGCTGTGGGCCTCAAAGGATGGGTCAAAGGTGATGGGGAAGGGAGGAGGATTCCAAAGGAAGGAACAGTGTGATCAAAGCAATGCTGCTTGTATGGGGACCAAGTGCTGTCTGGTGTGGCTGGAGAGAGGAGGAACACAGGGGAGTGCTGCAGGTCCCCCCGCCAAGACCCTGAGACAGCAAGCCCAAGTCACTTCCTGGTCAAAGTGAGCAAGCCTCCTGTCTCCATACCCCTAAGGTGACTCCAGACCTTCACAAAGCATCAGACAGAAACCCGACACTTGACCTTGAGGCCAATAGCCTGGTGTGCTGCCAGGGTCACGGCGATCGATGAATCCAGGCTGACAATTTCTCCTAGACGTGCGTACATGGTGTTGGAGAGGCCCAGGCCACCTGGAGAAGAAACAGACTAGCTTTACTTGTGGTCCAGACCCAAATTCCTCCCATTAAAGGCAAAGAGCTTGACTGTTTTTTCTGCTTATAAAGTAAGACCACGTCACCATTTTAAGAAATCACAGTACAGAAAGATCCAAACAAAATAAAAATGACCCATAAACTTATCAGAGCATTTCTGAGTACAGCCTTTCAGATTTTTTCTAGGCATATAAGCATATATAGATACGTATGTTTTTAGCATAAAAATATAACATTTAATACGAAGAGAGTACCTTCAGATGCATTACATCATTTAAAATGTTGTGTCTTCTGTCCCAGATACAGATCTTTATAAACCTGACGGCTGTCCGGCAGTCCCTTCCCCGTATCCGGTGGGCTCTAGGACAGGTTTTCTTGGCCCCAGCACCCCGACATCCAGGGATGGATTACTCCTTGCTGGGGGGAGCTGTCCATCGCACTACAGGACGTTTGGCAGCATCCCCGGCCTCTGCCCACGAGGTGTCAGTAGTTACCTTTCCCCTAGGTTTGACGGCCGAAAACGTCTCTAGACATTGCCAAACATTCCCTGGGGAGGTAAATCAACCTCGATAGAAATTACTCTTCTAGGAAGAAAAAGATTAAAAAAACAAAAACTCCACTGAGCTGATGTATTTTGCATTTCATCTTCAACTTCTAGAGGCGGCTGGGTGGCCTCTGTGCATCTTAAAAATGACAGATGGGGGCCCAGGGTCCTGTGGCCAACAGGAGCAGAGCTGGGCCCTGAATTCGGGTGGGGGTCCTAGCCCTGGAACTGCCGCACAGCCCGACCGCAGAGGGTGCCACTCATACATAAAGGGAAGGGTGGCCCTGCCCGATGTGTCATCCCCTGGCTTCCACACCCAGGGAAGGCCAGGGCTCCACAGTATTCCACCCCTGCCTTCACCCCTGCCTTCACACAGAAGTGTTAAACAAAATACTCTCATTCTTACTCATTTCATATCCTGAGGGAGCCAGTACTGTTTGTTTAAAAAAAACCCCAAAACCTTGTGATGCTTTTCCACTAACACAGGTATCACAATCATGGAGGAACAGCAATCACATGGGGACAGATGACAAGTAGGTGGAGACTGCTGCCTGGGGAGAAGCTGAGGTGGTAGGAAGGAACCACACATTGGGCAGCACACAGGGAACTGGGGGAGAAAAATCCAGGCTGGGTTGCCAAAAGGGCCTCCATTTTCCACAATGATGGTTTCTAGCCAGTCTTTAGAATGCTCCAGACTGGGAACATTTCCCCCAAAGTTTTGGGGCACAAACATAAGGTTGCTCTTGTCTTAATTTCCCAAGAAAAGGTTAAAAAAAAAAAAAAAAAAAGAAAAGAAAAGCGAAAAAGCCCCAAACTCATCTCAGGAAAGAAAGAACATTTTCACATCAGTGAGTAGGACAGAAAACAAGAATAAACGGTGCAGAGCCATACCATCTCGTGCCAACACACACCACCCACACGTGCTGGCACAAAACACACGCAGATGGAGAAACACACCTCCCAAAGAGACACAAAGTGTTCGCAGATAAAATTAAGTACTTTTCACCAATCAAGAGGCAATTTAAAAAGCTTCTGAAGGGGAAATATATATTATCACTAACCTGGCTAGGTCTAGAGGTTTTCTTCTGCCACTTCTGTCTTCTCCAAGCACTTATTTATTTTTTTTAGCTGACAGACCCACCATGTTTCTCTGGCTTCGCCCCCACCTTCATCCTGTTCCCATATTCACCTTGGACTGCACACTAGGGCAGACGACTGCCCTGTGCCTTGTGAGCTAGGACGCTGACAAGCCTCAGCTGTCTGGGCAGAGCTCAGTCTCCCCCTGCCGCACACGGAGGCTGCAGACTGTGCCAAGGGAATGCAGCACACGTAGCTTCCTCCACGGAGGCTCGAGCTGCTGTGCTCCGCCGGGAGGGAGGCGGCGGCACTGACAGTTTCGTGTCCTCTTGCAGATGGGGCAGTGTTGTTATGCCTCCGAATCGAATCAGGCCCGCACTAGTTGGTCCTAAATGTTCACACTCGGTCTCAGCCCAGATCAGCTCCAGGCTGGGTACCAGTGGGAACTTATTCTACAGACGTCGAGGGCCCTCCAGCCCTGGCTGCTGAGGTGGGAGAGGAACAACACAGGCCTAACTCTGGTCTCTGGAGATAAACCAGGCAGAGACAGAATGTCAAGAAAGCCTCCGGTCTTCTGTGTCTTGCTCTGCAAAACCTAACTCACAACCTGGTTGGAAAAATGCCCCAAATATTAAATGTCCAAATAACCAGCTCAAAGACAGGAAACAGGCCCAAGCCTTTAAAGCACCATCAATAGCTCCCTCCCTTAAACCGGACTCTTAGCTGATCAAAGGGGGAAGCGGCTCCACAGAAAGCTCAGGCAGAGGGCTCACACAGCAATGGGTGTGGCGTATGGGCTGTGGAGCCCAGAGCCACACTTTCATGTCAAAGGGGACGGAGAGTAAAATGAAATGGTGTGTGTGTGTGTGCACGCACACATCCACGTGTGTGACTGTATTCTGCTCCTGGCCACAGGCTCTGTTCCTCTTCTCCCTAACCCCCCCACCCCACTTCTTGCTGTCCCCTTAGTCCCTATAGAATTTAGATGACCAACTCTAGATTAGCTAGAAGAGAGAGAGCAGGAGTGATTGGCCAAATCTAAGAAGGCAGAATCACACCGGGATCCTGGAGAGAAACGCCGAGTCTTTCATCTGGGTGCTAAAAACATCACTACAATGATCCAGGAATTAAAGGGACGGTCCAGAGCCCAATGGGCCCAGCTCGAATGTTCCCAGTGACCTAATCTCCCACCTCAATGCACCTGTGTCCTAAAGCCGTGCTCCTTCTTCTTCTGCACCAGGACAGGAAGCAGACTGGCAGACCCTGACACCTGAGCTCTCAGCCCACGGTCATCCCTCCAACGAAAGGGCTTGTAGCTCTGCAGCAATTCCTCTGTGGAGAGACCAAAAGGCCTCACAGTGCAGATGACACTGGAATCGGCCAACGTGGCTTTGAGGTTATACACAACCCCTTCTCTGCGGCCCACAAGGACCTGGAGAGCACAGACATCTGCAGTGGTCCTTACCCATGCCAAATGAACCAAGTACAGGCCTTAATAGTTCTTCCTGTTCCTAGGTCTCTTAGTCCACACACTTTCCTGCCAGCCACCCCAGATTTGGTCGGTGGTGGGTGTTTTTTTATTAATTCCACTGGTTTTATAGTTTGATCCTGGACATACTGCATTTAAAGACCACCTTTTCCAAACAGAACCCTTTCCGGGACAAATATGGAGTGCTTTCTTAAGAGTCAAACTAGCAGGGGAGTGTTTTCCTTTACTTACCATATTCTTCTGGGACTTGCATCCCAAAAAGCCCCAGGCTCTTCAATTTCTCTAACGTTTCGACTGGAATTCTTCCCTCCCGGTCAATTCTTTCAGAGTCCACTGCCAAGAAGAAATATTTTGATTAAGCAAAATATAAGCTATGTCTACAAAGATAAAAGCAAACAGAACAATTTTTGTATGGCATACAATCCCAGGGTCAGAAACTTCAAAATTGACGTGTCTGGTTAGTAATTCAGCATGTGTTCAATTTCACCTCATTAGCCCAGCCAGCATTATATTTCGAAAAATGGCCCGTACCAGGCAGTGTTCGGTTTCTTGATATGGGTGCCATTCACATGGGTGTATTTGCTGTGTAAAACTGCAGCAGATTATATAAACTTTTCTGAAGGCATACTATACCTGAATTTTTTTTTATTACCATTACCTGCTAGAAAATTAGAAAATAAGTACACAACTTCCAGAACCATCCTAAAATGTCAAGCTAGATAGCCAAACTCTGGGCATTATCTGTACCCATGTCTACCTAGTTTTCAGAAACCACGACTCTTTCACCATAGCCCACAGATTCTGAGGACAGTTTATTCAGTTTCACATGTCCATTAGAGTACTCATGTCCATTAGAGTAGAATGGAGCATCACTAGCATTAGGTCTATAATTATATACCTTGTATATACACATTTTTGCCTGAATCAAGTTAATTAAAATCTTCTTCAAATTGTCAGCATATTAAACTTCACTACTATTATAAATTTTAAAAACCACCATAACCTGAACTTGGGAGTTTTTATGCACATGGGTCATTAATGAGAAATATGGATCCCCCAGGAGTCCAAACCTCCCTTTTTTTTTTACAACTTTATTGACAAATGCAAGTGGCATATAATAAACCACATATTTACAATATATAGTTTTTTGAGTTCTGACATGTTTGTCCATGAAATTATTCCCACCAAATAAGTAACAAAAACTTCCTTTTCTACAAAAAGTTTCCTTATATTCCTTTGTGATCAGCCCATTTCCATTCCCAGGCCAACCATTAACCATCTCCTTTTTGTCTATAGATTAGTTTGCATTTTTGAGTCTTATTTTTTTTTTAAGATTTATTTATTTGAGAGAGAGAGAGAATGAGAGAGAGAGAGCGAGCATGAGAGGGGAGAGGTCAGAGGGAGAGGCAGACTCCCCGCCAAGCAGGGAGCCCAATGTGGGACTTGATCCCGGGACTCCAGGATCAGGACCTGAGCTGAAGGCAGTTGCTCAATCAATTGAGCCACCCAGGCGCCCCTAATTTTTGAGTTTTAAATCACATGGTAGGTAGTCTTTGATCTGGCTTCTTTGACTCGGGATGATTCTGAGATTCATCCATATCACTGCATGTATCAATACTTTATCATAATGCTTTTTATTGTTCAATATTCTATTGTATAAAAGTTTATCCATTCGCCTTTTGACAGACATTTGGATGGTTCTCACGTTTTGGTTCTTAGAAATAAAGCTTCTTTTTCTTTTTTTTTTTTTAAAGATTTTTATTTATTTATGAGAGAGAGAAAGAGGGTGCACCAAGTGTGAGGAGGAGGGATAGACCCTGCTAAGCAGGGAGCCTGATGTGGGGCTCAATCCCAGGACCCTGAGATCATGACCTGAGCTGAAGGCAGACGCTTAACTGACTGAACCACCCAGGTGCCCCTAGAAATAAAGCTTCTATGAGCATTCATATTTAAGTTTTTACATAGCTCTGTTTTCATTTCTCTTAGGTCACTACTTTGGGGTGGAATGGATGGGCTGCACAGTAGAGTATGTATAATAAGAAACTGTCACGATCTGGGGAGACCCCTGCTTCCAACCAAGAAGGAGTAATAGGGACTGGAATTATTTCCTTGCCTCAACATACTAAACCTACAGGGTACGCAGAAGAGCAACGAGGAGTATGTCATGAGTAGAGAAGAATTAGCCCTAGACCACGAATTCTCAACAAGGGCAACAGCACCCCCAAAGGTAATAAAAATGGGTTCTGGAGTGGGGCAGCAAAAAATTTTTTTAATGGATAAAGAATAGAAATACAAATAATACACAGATATATGGCATAATTGTGGAATTAAAATTTCATGAGTGGGGTGTAAATAGGGAAAAAATTGTCTAAAAAGGGTCTGGGGGGAGGGTCAATAATAAAAACAGGTTGAGAAACAGTGCTCTACAAGCTGCTCTGCTCCCATCTAAACAACACTCAAAAAGCAAGCCTTGAGGGGCGCCTGGGTGGCTCAGTGGGTTAAGTCTCTGCCTTCGGCTCAGGTCATGATCTGGGTCCTGCGATTGAGCCCCGAATCGGGCTCTCTGCTCAGTGGGGAACCTGCTTCCCCCTCTCCCTCTGCCTGCCTCTCTGCCTACTTGTGATCTCTCTCTGTCAAATAAATAAAATCTTTAAAAAAAAAAAAAAAAAGCAAGCCTTGACTAAAACCAAAGACACCACCAAAATTAGATGCTCCTGAGGGAACACTGATGCTAAAACCCTCAACAAAATACTAACAAACTGAATTCAGTAATACATTAACTGGATCATTCACCATGATCAAACGTATTTACTGGGGCATGTAAGGATGGTTCAGTATCTGCAAATCAATGTGATACATCACATTAACAAAAAGGTTAAAAATCATGATCACCTCAACAGATGCCAAAAAAAGCACTTAATAAAATTCAACATTCATTTCTGATAAAAACTCTCAACAAAGTAGGTGGAGACGGAATTTAACTCAACATGATAAAGGCCCTGTATGACAAACCCACAGCTAACATCACACTCAATTTGAAAAGCTGAGAACTTTACCTCTAGGATCAGGCTTGACACAAGGATACCCACACTTGCCAGTTTTATTCAACATAGGACTAGAAGTCCTAGCAACAGCCATCAGACAAGGAAAATAAATAAAAGGCATAAAAATTGGTAAGGAAGAACTAAAACTGTCACTACTTGCAGATGACATGACACAACACATAGAAAACCCTAAAGACTCCTCCAAAAATCTACTAGAAAAAATGAATTCAGTAAAGGTGAAGGATAGAAAATCTACATGAAAATGTTGCATTTCTATACACTAATAATGAACTATCAGAAAGAGAAATTAAGGGGCGCCTAGGTAGCTCAGGCAGTTAGGCGTCTGCCTTCGGAGCAGGTCATGATCCCAGGGTCCTGGGATCGAGCCCCACGTCAGGTTCCCTGATCAGTGGAGAGCCTGCTTCTCCCTCTCCCTCTGCCTGCCGCTCCCCCTGCTTGTGCTCTCTCAATCTCACTCTGTCAAATGAATAAAATCTTAAAAAAAAAAAGAAAGAAAGAAAAATTAAGAAAACAATCTCATTTACAACTGTATCAAAAAGAATAAAATACCTAGGGATAAATTTCACTAAGGAGGTAAAAGACCTGTATTCTGGAAACTATCAAAATAGTGAGCAAAGAAACTAAAGATAACAAAAATAAATGGAAAAACATACAGGCATACCTCATTTTAGTTGCACTTCACAGATACTGCATTTTTTACAACTTGAAGGTTTGTGGCAACCCTATGACAAGCAAGTCTACTGTGCCATTTTTCCAACAGCATTTGCTCACTTCATGTCTCTCTCTCCCATTTTGGTAATTCTCACACTATTTCAAGCTTTTTCATTATTATTTTATTTGTTATGATGATCTGCGTGCGGTCAGTGATCTTTAATGTTATACTGTAATTGTTTTGGGGTGCCAGGAACTCTACCCACGTAAGACAGTGAGCTTAACTGATAAATGTACGTGTTAGGACTGCTTCATTGACCAGCCATTCCCAGTCTCTCTCCCTCTCCTCTGGCCTCTTTCTTCCCTGAGACACAATATTGAAAATAGGCCAATTAGTAACCCTACAATGGCCTCTAAGTACTCGAGTGAAAAGAAGAGTTGCATATAGTCTCTCACTTTCATTCAAAAGCTAGAAGTGATTCAGCTTAGTGAGGAAGGCATGTCAAGGCCAAGAGCTAGGCCTCTGGTGCCAAACAGCCAAGCTGTGAAGGCAAAGGAAATGCTTTTGAAGGAAATTAGGAGTACTACTCCAGTGAACACAAAAGATAAGAAGTGAAACAGCCTTCCAGCTGATGTGGGGAAGGTTGTAGTGGTCTGGATAGAAGATCAAACCAGCCACATTCCCATAAGCCAGAGCCTACTCCAGAACAAGGCCCTAAGTCTCTTCAATATATGAAGGCTGAGCGAGGTGAGGAAGCTGCAGAAGAAAAGTCTGAAGCTAGCAGAGGTTGGTTCATGAGGTTCAAGGAGAGAAGCCATCTCCGTAACATAAAAGTACAAGGTGAGTGGTAGAGCATTTGACTGCAAAAGTACGAGGTGAAGCAGCAGGTCCTGATGTAGAAGTGGCAGCAATATCCAGGCAGCACCCTCACCAGCAAAAAGGCTACACCTTACTGAAAGCTCAAGGTGATGGTCAGCATTTTTTAGCAATACAATGTGTGTGTGTATGTGTTTTTAAGATTTTTTATTTTTAAGTAATCTCTACACCCAATGTGGGGCTCAAACTTACAACTGCAAGATCAAGAGTCACACGCTCTGACTAGAATTTAAATAAAGACATGAAAAAAAAAAAAAGTCTCATGTCCTCCTGACTGACCCAGCCATGTGCCCCAGCAATAAAGTATTTTTAAATTAAAGGTATGTACATTTTTCGGGCGACTGAACTGGGTGGTTCAGTCAGTTAAGCATCTGCCTTCAGCTCAGGTCATGATCCCGGGGTCCTGGGATTGAGTACTGCATCGGGCTCCCTGCTCAGAGGGGTGTCTGCTTCCCTTTTTCCCTCTGTTCTCCCTCATGTCACATAAATAAATAAAATCTTAAAAAAAAAAAGTATGGCATATTTTAAGTATAATGCTAATGTACACTATTTAATACACTAATATAGTGTAAACATAACTTTTATATACACTGGGAAAACAAAAAATTCATCTGACTTGCTTTATTGTGATCTTTGCTTTATTGTGGTAGTCTGGACCCAAACCTACAATATCTCTGAGGTATGCCTACACCATGCTCAAAGATTGGAAGAATATCATTAAAATGTCAACACTATCCAAAGAAATCTATAGATTCAATGCAATATGTATCAAAATACATATGTATTTTGTGGCATTTTTCACAGAAACTGGAATAAATAATCCTAAAATCTGTATGGAACCACAAAAGACTCCAAATAGCCAAAGCAACCTTGAGAAACAAGAATAAAGATGGAGGTATCATGGTCCCTGAGTTCAAACAATACGACAAAGCTACAGTAATAAACGCAGTATGGTACTAGCACAAGAACAGACATATAGATCAGTGAGAACAGAGTCCAGAAATAAACCCACACTTTTAAGATCAATTAGTCTTTGACAAAAGGGGCAGGAATATACAATGGGGGGAAAAGACAGTCTCCTCAATAAACAGTGTTGGGAAAACTGGACAGCTACATTCACAATGATGAAACGGGACCCTTTTCTTACACCATATACAAAAATAAACTCAAATTGATTAAAGATTTAAATATAAGACCAGAAACCATAACTCTCCTAGAAGAAAACACAGGCAGTAAGCGCTTAGACATTGGTCTGAGCAGTAATTTTTTTGCATCTGTCTCCTCAGGCAAGGGCAACAAAAGCAAAAATAAACAAATGGGACTACCAAACTAAAAGCTTTGCATGGCAAAGAAAACCATCCACAAAATGAAAAGGCAACCTACTGAATTGGAGAAGGCATTTGCAAGTGATACATAACCAATAAGGGGTTAACATCCAAAATATATAAAGATATCACAACTCCATGCCAAAAACCTAACAATCCAACCAAAAAATGAGCAGAGGATGGGAATAAACATTTCTCCAAAGATGACATACAGATGACCAATAGACACAAGATGCTGAACATCACTAATCATCAGAGAAAGGCAATTCAAAACCACAATGAGATATAAATCTCAGACATGTCAGAATGGTTAGCATCAAAAAGATAAGAAGTAACAGGGGAGGATGTGGAGAAAAAGGAACCCTCGTGCACTATTGGTGGAAATGCAAAATGGTGCAGCCACTGTGTAAAATGATATGGAAGTTCCTCAAAAAATTAAAAATAGAACCACCATACAATCCGGTAATTCCACTTCTAGGTATTTGTATGAAGAAAGCAAAAACACTAATTTGAAAAAAATTTATCCACCTCTATTTTTACTACAACATTATTACCAATAGCCAAAATACAGAAGCAGCCTAAGCGTCGACGGATGAATGGATAAAGAAGATGTAGTATACACAAACAACTCAGCCATATAAAAAATGAAATCGAGTCATTTGCGACAAGATGAACAGATCTAGAGGGTATCACACTACATGAAATGAGTTAAGACAGAAAAAGACCATACAATTTCACTTATACGTGGAATCTAAAAAATAAAACAACCAAAACAGAAAGACTCACAGACACAGAAAACAATATGGTGGTTGCCAGAAGGGAGGGGGGAATGGGGGGATAGGTAAAATAGGGGAAGGGAATTAAAAGACACAAACTTCCAGTTATGAAATAAAGAAGACATGGAGATATAATGTATAGCATAAAGAATACAGTTAATAATATGTAACAACTTTGTATGGCAACCAATAGTAGCTAGATTTATACTGGTGATCACTTTGTAATGTATATAAACATTGTATCACTATGCTGTACACCAAAAACTAATACTGTATGTCAATTACACTTCAATTAAAAATATAATAACAAAATAAAATGATCATTTCACTCCAAAAAGCATAAAGGATAAACTGGTCTTCAGGGAGTATTAAATAATCCAATTTAACTGTATTGTTATAAACAATATAGGACCCTAGCTTATATTCAAAATAATTTGAACAGACATTATCAATTGTGCCTAGGGACAGGTTTTATTTGCAATAATTTTGGTATATAAATATGAATATTTCATATTTCATTTCTTGTTAACTGGTATATAAAATGTCCACATTTCCTACTATGCTCTCATTTCCACATAAAAGAATAGCCTCAGACAACATATGAACCATCAATAAAAAAATTTTAACTTACTCTCTGGGTAGTGGGGGAGAAAGCAACCCTTCAAAGGTTCTAACTGTTCCCAAGTAATTTAATGTGCCCTAGAACAAAGCTTAATAACATATCAAACACACACACACACACACACACACACACACTCACACCTGGCACGAATGATAGAGAATCCACAATGACTGGCACCCAGAAGAAAATGACCACGCACATGAAGAAGCAGGTAAATACAACAGATAGTGAAAAGAAAAAGCAATCAGTTGAGCATGACTCATAAATAACACAGATAACAAAGACATTAAAAGAGCGATTATAACTATATTCCAAATGCTTGAGAAAGTAGAAGAAAATACAAGCATGTTAAGGAGGCATGGAAAAGATAAAAAGACACAAGTTGAACTTCTAGCGATGAAAACCATGGGGTGAGATCACCAGCAGAGGAAATGCTGTAGAAAAGGTTAGTGCACATAAAGATGTAACAACAACTACACAAAATACGAGACAAAACAGCCTCAGTGACCCACGGGAAACTCTGAGCAGATGCAGACACACACACACACACACACGCACACGCACGCACAATTGGAGTTCCCAAAGGAGGGGAGGGGAGCAGAGAGTGGGGGATGTGGTATGGGTGGTGATAAAAATATATTTAAAGAAATAACGGCCAAAAGCTAATCAAAGTTAATCAATACTGTCAACACACAGACCAAAGATGTTCAAAGAATTCCAAGCAAAAGAAACAGGAAGAAAACTACACCAACATACATTATAATCAATTTCCCTAGACCCACTCAAAAGCAAACAGAGAAAAAAGAAACACTATGTAAAAATGATAAGATGGTGGCAGACACCTCACTGGAAACAATGTTAATTCAGAAGACAGTGGAAGAACACCTATAAAGGGCTGAATGAAAAATACTGTCCACCCGGAAATCTTTTCTAATGACAAACTCTTCAGCAACATAAAAGCTGAAAATATTCGTCCTGCAAAACCCCACAAGAAACATGAAAGAAGTCTTTCCCACAGAGGAGGGATGGTACCAAAAAGAAATCTGGTTAGAGAAGAGAAAATGAAGATCATTAGAAATAGTAAGTAGATGAATAAATATAAAATCATTTTTCTCATTTAAAAAATTACACTGGAGGGATGCCTGGGTGGCTCAGTAGGTTGAGCGCCTTTGGCTCAGGTTATGCTCTCAGGGTCCTGGGATAGAGCCCTGTGTCAGGCTCCTTGCTCAGAGGGGAGCCTGCTTCTCCCTCTCACTCTACTGCTCTCCCTGCTTGTGCTCTCTCCTTCTCTCTCTCAAAAAAATAAAATCTTTTAAAAAATAAGAAATAAAAAAATAAATTACGCTGGAGTGCCTGGCTGGCTCAGTTGGAAGAGCATGCAACTCTTGATCTCGGGGTTGAGCCCCATGTGGGGTGTACAGATTACTTAAATAAATAAAACTTAAAAAAAAAATAAAGCCTTAAAAAAATAAAAAAATTACACTAAAAATAACAGCATCATGAAAAAGTTCTGAAAATAGTAGTGACCACTGTACAAAATGTGAAATACTTAATGCCACCGAATTGTATTAACAAGGATTGAAATGGTAAATTTTATGTTATGTCTATTTTACCACAAAAAAAAGAAAAAAGAAAAACAGCAAGGTATTGTAGGGTTTATAATAAACAGAAATAAAATGTATGAAACAATAGATGGGTTGCGAAAGCAAAAATGTTGTAAGGTTCTTATAAAAATGTGAAGGGATATAATAATAGCTCCAAATAGACTTCGGTAAGATTTATATACCATAAACCCTAAAGCAACCACTTAAAAAAACAAGAGGAATAACTAGTAAATCAACAAAAGAGATGAAATGAAAATATAAAAATATTCCATTAATCCAAAAGAAAGCAAAAACAGAAGAAAAAGGAAAGAAAGAAGAGACTGGGCAAATAAACACCTAGATGATAGAGTTAAGCCCAATTATATATGTATATATATCAACATTCACATTAAAACAATCTTATATCGAAAATCAATTAAAAGGCATAGACTATCAGATTAGATTTTTAAAAAGACAACATTTGCCTATGTCGCCTATAAGAAATACATGTTATTTTTATTTTAAACTTTTACTTTGAGAAAAAAATTTCAGATTTAAAGAAAAGTTGCAAAAATAGTATGGAGTTCCCATATACTCTTCAACCTGCTTCTAAAAGAACCTTGTAGAACCATGGTAAAATTCTCAAAATTAGGAAATTGACATTCATACAATATTACTAAATGACAGAATTAATTTCGCCTCTTGTCCATTAATGTCCTTTTTCTATTCTACGATTCAATCTGGGGTCCTACATTGTGTTTAGTTGTGATAGCTCCTTCCTACACTCTAGTCTCTAAGAGCTCTTCAGTGTTTCCTTGTCTTTCATGACCCTGATACTTTTTTTTTTTTTAAGATTTTTAAAAACTTATTTGAGAGAGTGGGAGAGAGAGAGAGACTGTGTGTGCTCAAGCACACAACCAATGGGGAGGGGCAGAGGGAGAAGGAGAAGGAGATTCCTTGCTGAGCGTGGAGCCCGATGTAGGGCTCAACCCAGGACCCAGAGATCATGACCTGAGCTGAAGACAGATGCTGACTGAGCCACCCAGGCTCATATCCCATGACCCTGATACTTTTGAAACACTGGTTACTTCGTACAAGTCCTTCAATTCGGGTTTGCCTGATATTTTGACACAGTTAGACTGAGGTTATATGTTTTGGGCAAGAATATCACAGGGGTTATGCACTTTTCTCATGATTTGGTAAATCCTACAGGGGGTACAGGAGGTCACTAAGTTTTATTACTGGTGATACTAACTTTGCACACTTGTTTAAGGTGGTGTTTGCCAAGACCCTCCATATAAAGTTACTATTTTTCCCTTTGTAATTAGTAAATATCATAGGGAACTACTTTGAGATTATAAAAACTGTTTTTCCTCAAACTTTCACCTATTAACACTAGCACCCATTAGTGGAAATTGCCTACACCAATTTTACTATATGTGTGCTTCATGATAATTTTATATTTCTACAGTCCCTTCTGTGCTTATTAAGTCAATGAGAAACTCACTTTGAGTATAAAAGCACAAATCAGTCAAGAGGACAGAAAAAAATACAACATACTAACACTAATCAAAAGACAGCTGGAGTAGCAATAGTAACACCAGATGAAGTAGATTTCTGAACAAATGCTATTACCAGGGATTAAAAAGGTCATTTCATAAGGAGTCAATTCATCAGGAGGATATAATAATCCTGAATTTTCATGCACCTAATAATGGATCCTCAAAATACATGAAGAAAAAACTGATAGAAATGAAAAGGAAAAAAAAAAACAAACCACACAACCATAGCTGGAAAAGTCCCTCTCTCATTAACTGATAGAAAAAGTGGATAAAAAATTTGTAAGAATACATTAGATCTGAACAACACTATCAGCCAATTTGTCCTAATTAACCTTTATAAAGCATTCAACCAAACAACAGGAGAATATTGTTTTCAAGTGCCCGAGGAAGAACATCTACGAAGGAGACATATTAGAGCCATAAAACAGATCTCAATAACTTTAAGAGGACTCAGATTGTACAAAGTATGTTCTCTGACCACAATGGACTACCTTTTAGAAATCAACAATAGGAATATCACCACAAATCCTACAGACTTAAAGAGGATAAAGAGATAAAAGATTACAAACAACTTTAAGCCAGTAAGTCCAACAACTTTGATAAAATAGACGAATTCCTTAAAAATTATGAACCATCAAAATTCACAAATTATGTAACCAAAATAGCCTTATATCTACTAAAGAATTTGAATTAGTTTATTATTAGGCAATTTATTATTAGGGGTGCTGGGGTGACTCAGCGGGTTACATGTCTGACTTCAGCTTAGGTCATGATCTCAGGGTTTTGAGTTCAAGCCCTGCGTTGGGCTCCACGCTTAGCAGGGAGTCTGCCTGTCCCTCTTCCTCTGCCCCTCCCCCTGCTTGTGCTTTCTGTCAAGTAATAAAATCTAAAAAAAAAAAAAAAAGAAAGAAATTGAATTAGTCAAAAGTTTTCCATTAAGAAAACTCAAGGCTCAAATGGTTTCACTGGTGAATTCTGCCAAATATTTAAGGAAGGAATCATACCAGCTTTACACAAAGTCTTACAGAAACTTGAAGAGGAAATACTTCCTGACTTAGTCTATGTGGCAAGCATTATTCTAATTAAAAATTGGATTGTCTGGGGTTTTTTTGCTATTGAGTTGCAGGAGTTCTTTATATATTTTAGATATTAACTCCTTATCTGATATATGGTTTTTACAAATATTTTCTTCCATTCCTTAGGTGATGGTTTCCTTTGCTGTGCAGAAGTTTCTAAGTTTGCTGTAGTCCCACATGTTGATTTTTGCTTTTGATGTTTGTTTTGTTATGAATTGCTGTTTGCTATGTCTGTGCCAAGGATCTGCCCCAGGTAAAAACCTAAGGTCTTCTTAGGTTTCCTGAATCCATGCCTTTCCCTGGGCATGTGTGGTGGCTTTATAATTCTCCCTGTATACGTGGCTGCTTTTGAATGACCTCATCTTCAATCTGGCTCCCAAAAGAGGAAAAAGAAAAACAAAAGGGGGAGGGGGGGACAAAAAAGGCACAGCATCTTAAATCCCCTGCAAGTCACTTTGGCCATAGGTCTGAGGGCTTGCAATAAGAGAAGGTAGAAAAATGGCCTCTGCCTCTTGATCTCTACCTCTGGGATCAGAAACAGTAATCAGGGCACATATCCCTAATATTTGATGGACAGGTTTTTTTGTTTTTTGTTTGTTTTTTTTTTGCTACTCTGGTTGCCACAAGCCATGTGCAAGCTGTTCCAGGAATAAGGGCACAGCTGCCTACTTTGGGGCTGGAGGTAGAAGATGGGTAGCGGCTACTGTGCTCAGAGCTAACTGATCAAAATTAACTGCAATTCACTATCCATCCTCTCCTGGAAACTGCAGGCCTTAACAGATTCCAGAGTTCCAAAAACAGTTACATTACACAGATTCTGCCATTGCAGTTGTTGTCCAGGTGGGGAGACAGATTTCTGGTGCTTCCTACTCTGCTACTGTCCCAGAATCCTCTGGTCAATTGATTTTTGGCAAAGGTACCAAGTGAATTTAATGGGGAAAGGATAACCTTTTCGACAAACGTTGCTGGAGCGATTGGACAGTTAAATGCAAAAAATCCTCAAATTTTACCTCATGTCATATATAAAATTAACTGGAAAGGGGTCATAAATCTGAATGTTAACAGTTAAAACTATGAAACTTCTGAAGGAAATATACACAAAAATCATCCTGACCTTGGGTTTGGCAGATTTCTTACATAAAATACAAAAAAAGATAAACTACAAAAGAAAAAATTTCACTTAATGTTAAAAACTTTTGCTAATAAAATGAAAAAAATCAAGCCGCAGACTAGGAGAAAATTTTTGCTAAACATATACTAGAGAGAAGACTTGTATTTAGAATAAAGACTTTTTTTTTTTTTTAAAGATTTTATTTATTTGTCAGAGAGAGAGTGAGAGAGAGATCACAAGTTGGCAGAGAGGCAGGCAGAGGGAGAAGCAGGTTCCCCGCCGAGCAAGGAGCCCGATGCGGGACTCGATCCCAGGACCCCGGGATCATGACCCGAGCCAAAGGCAGCTGCTCAACCAACTGAGCCACCTAGGCGTCCCTAGAATAAAGACTTCTTATAACTCAACAATAAGACAATTTTTTGTCTTATTATTTTGCCTTATCTAAAAAATTCCCGTTTTTTAATGCATAAAGTATTTGAAAGACATTTCCCACCAAAGAAGATATACAGATAGCAAATAAGCACATGATAAGATGCCTAACATTATTAGTTATTAGAGAAATGAAAATTATAACCACATTGAAATACCATAACACACCCACCAGAATGAGACAGACATATCAAGTGTTAGTGAAAATATGGAGCAACTGGAACTTTAATAACTGGTGGGAAGGTAAAGTGGTAACCACTTTGGAAAACAGCTTGGCAGTTACTTAAAAGTTAAACATGAACTTATCTTATAATCCAGATATTCCACTCCTTCATACCTCCCCAAGAGAAATGTGAGCATGTCTGTCTACACCAGACTCATAGAAAAATATTCACAACATCTTTTGTGATAGCTAAAATCTGAATACATACTGAAAGTCAATTAATAGGTGAGCAAACTGTGGTATATCCACACAAAGAAATACTACTTAGTGTTAAAAAGGGATGAACTAGGGGCATGTGGGTGGCTCAGTCAGTTAAGCATCTGATTCTCGATTTCAGCTCAGGTCAGGATCTCAGGATTGTGAGACTGCGCCCCATGCTGGGCTCCATGTTGGGCATGGAGCCTGCTTAAGATTCTCTCTCTCCCTCTCCCTCTGCCTCTCCCCCCTAAAAAAAAGAAAAAGAAAAAAGGAACGAACTATTAGTACATGCAACATGGATGAAACTCAAAATTATACGAGAAGCAGCTACACAAAAATGTATGTAATGTAGAATTCTATTTAAAAAGAATTCCAGGAAGGGACACCTGGGTGGCTCAGTTGGTTAAGCGTCTGCCTTCGGCTCGGGTCATGATCCCAGGGTTGTGGGATCGAGTCCCATATCGGGCTTCCTGCTCAGTGGGAAGCCTGCTTCTCCCCTCTGCCTGCTGCTCCCCTTGCTTGTGTGCGCTCTCCCTCTCTCTCAATCTGACAAATAAGTAAAATCTTAAAAAAAATAAAAATAAAAATAAAAATAAAAAGAATTCCAGGAAATACAAACTAATCTACAGTGACAGAGAGCCAATAAGTGGTTGCCTGGGGACAGGTGGGGATGAGATGAGGATGAGAAAGGGCATGAGAAGTGCATGAGAAAGCGTTTAGGGGTAATGGATATATTTATTAACTTAATTGTGTTGATGGCCCCTTGGGGGCCATATATTTTAAAGCAGAACAGTATTATATTTGAATACACAACTTCTGTACAACCAAAAAGTAAAACCTCATGGTAAAATGGTGGTGAGAACACATGGTATTTCATTTGCAATGCATGGCAAATGGTTAACATCCTTAGTCATAACTGATCTCTTAGAAACTAGTAACAAAAACACTAATATTCTAAGGGAAATGAAAAAAGAAAACCAAAAAAACAGAAGAAAATGAAATAACAAATGACTAGTAAGGTTTAAGGACATATGAAGATGACTGAACAAACAGTGAGAGAAGAAAAGCAATTTTTTTGTAATACATTGTCAAAGATTAAAACATTGAAATGTAATGTTTGTACTGTTTAATAAACAGAAGTCTCATAAACAGATGCTGGGAGACAAGATCGATGAAGACAATCTATACCACTTGGGGAAAATTTCTACTTTTGACTCAGAATATAAATTTTGGATATAATTACTTCTAATAAGGTGGAAATACTAGGACTATTTCAACAAATTAGCCAGAGAAATTAAAAATAATTTATATACAAAGCATGTAACTGCCTAGAAAATTTGTATCTAATATATGGGTCCAAAAGACTATTAGCATAACAATTTGTTCATTGATATAGGGGTACGTATATATCAAAATTTATCAAACACTACACTTTAAATAGGTGCAACTTATTATAAATCAATTACACCTCTGTAAAGCTTATGAAAACCCCAACAAATCAGACAGTAAAAGTTTAAGTAAAAGAACAAGGAACTAAGAAAAGATACAATTAGGAAGATAACCACTAGAACAAAAACAGAAACAATATTTCTAAATAAAAGATATTTATACACAACAAAGCAACTTTTAAAACCAGCAACAGAACAAGAATTAGTGATATAGAATTCCTATGAGTGTGCTGGGGGGAGGGTGTGCACACGGACAGAAATACTTCAAGGGGGTCCACAGGGCCAAAGCTATTTTAATAATAGTAAAATAGGGGTGGCTCAGTGGGTTAAAGCCTCTGCCTTCGGCTCAGGTCATGATCTCAGTGTCCTGGGATCAAGCTCCACATCGGGCTCTCTGCTCAGCGGGGAGCCTGCTTCCCCCTCTCTCTCTGCCTGCCTCTCTGCCTACCTGTGATCTCTGTCAAATAAATAAATAAAATCTTAAAAAAAAAAACCTCTTATTAAAAAAAATAATAATAATAGTAAAATATTCTTTGCCTTTTTAATTCTAATCCTATCATGAGTGTACAATGGGGTTTTCCTGGAACTATAAGATATATATCACAGATTAAATGCAGAAAATTATGAGAATCCAGCAGGATTCTACCTGGTTCTGGCTAGATTCTGACATCTGTTATTGCATATAACAATAAGCCGAATATTCAAAAGATCTGCAAAACTATAAAACCATACTCCTATTTTTTTTTGTTTGTAAATAAATATTACTTCTCACTTAAAATATTGTTTGTTAACATGTACTAGGCTTTTCAGGATTTTTAAATAAAGTAATAAATGGACACCGTATTTTTAAAATTTCTCAGTTTTAATCTTCTAGCAGGGCACATATTCATAGATAAAACCTACGCAGAGAAGAACCCTTTGGGGTCCTCAGTGCAAGAGAAATACTGCTGTCAACCAATCATCACTAAACCCCCGGGAGAGGTCCCTCCGTCAAGATGCAGGCCTGTCAAAGGGCTGGCTGGACGGTCTGAGGGAGGGATCTTCAGGCCACACTGGTGCTCTCAACCTGTGGTCTGCAAGCTGCAGAACCAGACTATTCCTGGTTTACGACAAGCTAAGAGATTAAACCTCTAAAAACACTTACAGCAATTTTACATTGCCAAACAATCAAGCACATGATCAATGGATTTATATTTTGTAAGTCTCTGTGTTTTTTCCCCCATTTTCCTAGCTGTTCATTTTATTGTATTTTACAAAAGTGTTGGTTTGCAACAGTCTGGAAATGTTTAAAAGTAATCCTTCACCACATATACATTGAGAAATACTAAACTAGATGCCTTCTAATTAAATAGCAATTGTGAGGATTTTTTAAAATTCTTTATTTAAATTCACTCTAATTAACATATAGTGTATTAATTTCAGAGATGGAATTCGGTGATTCACCAGTTGTACTGAACGCCCAGTGCTCATTATTTCAAGTGCCCTCCTTCATGCCCGTCCCCAGTTACTCCACCCCCCCACACCCCTCCCCTCCAGCAACCCTCAGTTTGTTTCTTAGAGGTAAGAGTCTCTTATGGTTTGTCTCCCTCTCTGATTTCGTCTGATTTTATTTTTCCTTCCCTTCCCTAATGTTCATCTGTTTTGTTTCTTAAATTTCAAAGCAAGTGGGATGACTTTTAAAGCAAAATATTATCAATAGCTATTATTTCTAAATGATTAATGACATTCGAGAGAGCGTCCCCTATGTATATTGCTTCTAATGTAAATATCAAAGCAACCCCCCTGAAGATGGAAATTAGTAATGATAAAGAAGAACATACATACCCTCTTCAGTGAAGAATTTTTCCACAGGTCCCACAAACTGATTGATTTCATTAAGTTCATCTTGGCTAACTTCTGGAAACGGGAAAACTTCTTTCTGAAAATGATAAACATTTACTGAAAATTTAATTTTTAGCAACTTCCCACCGTGGTAATATCCATCAGAAGGGGAGAAAACAGAAACTACACTTGATATTAGCCAAAAGGCCCAGAAGCAAAAGGGGAGATAACAGAGTTGCTAGATTCCATATCGGGCAGGCCGGGCAACAGTCACCGCCAGAAGTAGAATGCAAATCCTTGAGCAGGAATTGTGCATTAGATACCACCACTGAGATAGATCTGCCCAACTCAAGCGGGCTTCTTCTGGCTTTTGATCAGCTTTCCCTATCAGTAACAAGTGTCCCATGAAACAGAGCCCTAACATTTCAAAGCCCTGGGTTCCGCTCCCTGATTTGCAGCCTGCTAACTGGGTGGCCTTAGCCCCACCCCTTCCCCTCTCCGCGCTTCCACGGTCCCACCCCTAACATGCAGGTAAGTATTTATTCAAGGGCGTGGGGACGATTGTGAAAGGCAACAGGATGGGAAAGCTCCCTACTGAACTGTAAAATTCTACACTGGTTATTTTGTGAGTTCGAAGATGCTGCGCTGACAAGAACACAAAGTGGGGAGGAGGCTGCCCATCTCACCAGGTTCTCGCCTGGCTACGCACTCCTGCCTCCGTCCCTCCTGTTCCGAGGACATCTACTCGCAGGAGGACCACTGCAGGAGACCCGGCTGTTGAGACACACCAACCTGGATTCAACTCTGGCTCTACTACTTACATGTGACTTGGCCCTTCTCAGGGTCAGCTTCTCTTCTGTTACACTTGACCCCTCAGAAGGGGAAGCTCAAAAGAGATAAGGTGTGCCCCGGAATACGAAGAAGCTGTAATTATTTGTATAAGACACTGGCTTTGCTCTCGTTTCTGCCTCCCAGCTTGGAAAACAGCTGAGCTTCAAGTCTGTCTCAAACGGTCAAATGGCCAATGTTTCTGGCTGACCTAGGATTCTCACTGGACCATCACTATATATTGCCTAAAATCCTCCTGTTGTGTCCTTAGCTCCTCTGGCTTTCTGGGTTCCTGCTACCCCTGCAGCTGCCAGCACAGCACAAGGACCTCGATGAGTACTTGGATTTGGTCTCACAACAGCTGAGAGGTGATGTCCCAGGCCACAGGCCACCAGCCAAGAGGAGTCCTGCCTCTCCTCATGGCACCTCCCACCGAGTGTTCAAGAAAGGTCTTCAAAGTAGAGGGGTCCTCAGTCTTCCCCCTCTAGCCCCTTGTCTATCTAATCAGCCACTGAAGCCTGTCCACTCTAGTAACACGCTCCCAAGTTCTGGACCCAGGACGCACGACTACAGGCTTGTGGTGGGTCCCTATCCAAAAGAGTCAGCAGACTTAAAGGCATTCCTGCCCCACAGGCCATCCTTGACCCCACCCTCAAGATGGTCTAAGACGGAAAATATGTGACGACTTTCATCACTGTAGAGTCTCTCAGAACAAAGCCGGCTGCTTAGCTGAACACACAGAGCCTCATCCCAGGCCCTTCACAGGCTCACTGGTTCCTATGGGCTGTGTTAGAGGAAGAGGATTCCGTTCTGATACCAGTGAGCACACCAGGTGAGAAAAGAGAACAGCCTGGCAGCTAGTTGGCCCTCACCTACAACCAAAGGATAACTGCTACAGGAAGAGAGATCTCAAGTGCATATAGGAACAAACCTCTGACAGCAATGTTCAAAATCCCAATGGGGTGCCTCGTGGGTGCTGGGCTGGATTTCTATCAGCAGTTTTTAAAATTCTGAAGCATGGGGCGCAAGGGTGGATCAGTGGGTTGGGGCCTCTGCCTTCAGCTCAGGTCATGATCTCAGCGTCCTGGGATCCAGCCCCGCATCGGGCTCTCTGCTCGGCGGGGAGCCTGCTTCCCCCTCTCTCTCTGCCTGCCTCTCTGCCTACTTGTGATCTCTCTCTCTCTGTCAAATAAATAAATAAATAAAATCTTTAAAAAAATTAAATAAAAATTTGAAGCAGTGGAACCTGTTTCTCAAGTCTACTACAGAAACCAGATATGTAAAACAGGTAAAAGCCGAGCTGCTCAGGTTGAGGCAGGGAGTGGGGAGGTCACCCAAATGCCTCCCGTTCAACTCCCCACTGGTCCCTGCAGTAACCCCTGGGACATTTCCAGGAATAGCGAAAGTCCAACAGAGGGCGGCGTTGACAGCTACAGGTCTAGAGGACCTTTTTGGGAGTCTAAGCATCTCAAATGCCATGTTCCTGCTCAAACCGCAGTAATACTGTGAGATGATGTCAGCTTGAATCAGGGCAGTAGCACTGGGGAGCTTGAAAGTGGTCAGATTCTAAATATATCCCAAAGATAGAGGAAAACGGGATTTGCTGCTGGCTTAGACATGGATTATGAGAATAAGACGCATCCACGAGGACTCCGGGGGTTTGGCCCACACAAGTGGAACAACAACAGAGCCACCATCATCTACGATAAAGATGACTGAGGGCAGGAGCAAGACTGTGTGGCCACACCAGGAACTCAGTTTCAGATATGCTAAATCTGAGGTGCCTATTAGACATGTAAGTGGAGTTTCTGGGTAGAAAGGTAGACATCAAGAGTCTGGAGTTCAGGGGAGAAATCTGAGCTGGAGAAATATATTAGAATCATCAGGATTCTGATGATATTTAAAGCCACAAGACTAAACTAGGTTAAAGGAGGATTTGTGGATAAAAAGAGAGGTCTATAGACTGAGCCTCAGAAAACCCCAACTTTGAGAAACAGACCATATATAGAGAACAAACTAATGCGAGAGGAGAAGGAGGTAGGAGGATGGGAAAAATGGGTGAAGATGAGTGGGAGGTCCAGGCTTCCAGGGAAGAAAGGTACAGCCTAGGGGATGTAGCCAATGGTCCTGTAGTAGTGTTGTATGGGGACAGATGGCAGCTACATCTGTGACAAGCGTTAAGTACAGACTTGTCAAATCACTATGGTACACATCTGCAACTAATGTAGCATTGTGTGTCAACTGTACTTCAATTAGAAAAAAGATTCAACTGCAACTACTGTAACACTGCATGTTAACTATACTGGAAAAAAAAAAGTCAGGGGCTGGAGTGTATAATGCTAAGTGAAATAAGCCCATCAG
Organism: Potos flavus; assembly: GCA_028534135.1. Lineage (NCBI taxonomy): Eukaryota > Metazoa > Chordata > Mammalia > Carnivora > Procyonidae > Potos > Potos flavus. The sequence goes on along the minus strand of CM052898.1, from coordinate 48,770,435 downwards.
AGAAGGCAAATACCATATGATTTCACTCATACGTGGAATATAAGAAACCAAACAAATGAGCAAAGAGGAAAAAAGACAGAGAGACAAACTAAGAGACTCTTTTTAAAGATTTTAGTTATTTAAGAAACAGAGGGAGCTAGAGAGAAAGAGAGCAGAGAAGGAGAGTGAGAGGGAGAAGTAGACTCCCTGCTGAGCAGGGAGCCCACCGAGGGGCTAGATCCCAGGACCCTAGGATCATGACCTGAGCCAAAGGCAGAGGCTTTAACCTACTGAGCCACCCAGGCGCCCCAAGGCTTTTTTATTTTTTTTTTTTATTTTTTTAAAGATTTATTTATTTGAGGGGCGCCTGAGTGGGTCAGATGGTTAAGCGTTTGCCTTCAGCTCAGGTCATGATCCGGGGCCCTGGGATCCAGTCCCACGTCAGGCTCCCTGCTCAGCAGGGAGCCTGCTTCTCCCTCTGCCTCTCTCTCTCTCTCTCTCTCTCTTTGCCTCCCATGAATAAATAAATAAAATCTTTAAAAAAAAAAAGATTTATTTATTTGAGAGAGAGAGAGAGAGAGATCACAAGTAGGCAGAGAGGCAGGCGGG
>CM052898.1:48755326-48769747 GCA_028534135.1 Potos flavus | reverse complement strand
CCTCACAGCAAGGAGCCTCATGTGGGACTCGATCCCAGAACCCCGGAGATCATGACCTGAGCCAAAGGCAGACACTTAACTGATTGAGCCATCCAGGTGATCCAAGAAAAGAGACTCTTAAGTACAGAGAACAAACAGATGGTTGCCAGAGCATAGATGGGTGGAGGGATGGGTGAAATACTTAAAAAGGATTTAGAGTACACTTACATGATAAGCACTGAGTAGTGATTAGAATTGTTGAGTCACTATATTGTACACCTCAAACTAATATAACACTGTATGCTAACTACACTGGAATTCAAAATTAAAAACAATTAAAAAAAAAAAAAGAAAATTCCCAACTCTGGGCTAGTCAAAGACTGGCCAACGTTTAGAGGTTAAGGAGCCAAGAAAGAACCAGCATAGGAAACTGAGAAGGATCAGCTAATGAAGTCAACAGAAAAGCCAGGAGAGAATGGTTTTTTAGAAGACATGAGTGATGAACGGTGTCAAGGAAGATGAGAACAGACCACTAGATTTGACAACATGGAAGTCACTAACTGACCTCACAAAAGAGGCGGTTTTAGCAGACTGTAAAGGACAAAAGCTCGAATGGTCTGAGCTCGAGATGCAGCAGAGAGGGAACAATCACTGATGTAGAAGAGAAAGGAGAGAATTACTGGATCAATGCTCTTGAGTAGGTGAGAAGGCATGGGGTCTAGCGATGAGGTTGGTCTTTGCTAAGAGTAGGTACATAGCTCATCCACAGTAATTGACTGTGGACCCTATGGACACACCTGTGGGGAGGAGGGGTAAATGCAGTGGAAGTCCCCCTCTGACCGCATGTACTTTCTCAGTGAAACAAGAAGCAAAGCCGGCAGGTGAGTGAGGACGGGGGAGGTCATGCAGGAAGCTTGGAGAAAGAGAAGCATGAAAGATTTGTGGTCTTTTCACCAATGTGCTGGAAGGCATTATGCACATCCCAGAACCGAGTGCCCCAGTAACCCCAGGTTCTGGGAAAAATGGTTTCTCAAACATTAACAGCTGGCTTTGCACTTCCTAGCAGGTCAAACCACTCTGAGTTTCAACTTCTGCACCTATATTGCCTGATTACAGGAACAGTCTTAAGAAAAACCAGAGAATAACTCCTTAAACAATACAGTACCAACCAAGATTTCAGCCTACCTCAAAGCATTTTACACACATTTTTTTTTCTTTGCTTTGCACACTTTTAAGAAAGGGCAAGTACCACTTTCACTGTTTTGTAGATTAGCACACTCCGGCACAGGAAAGTGAAGTGACTAACTCAAGATCACAAGACTACTAAGTGGTAAAGCCGGCAAACATTACCTATTCTGCTGCCTCTTGCATCTACACAGCACCTGACAGTTTTAAAAAACATTTCCGCGCGCTACAAATCTCACTTTACAACACACCTGTGAGGCAATACATATAACTGGCTCCATTTTGAGGCTAAAAGTCGCTGAATCAAGGTCAAATCCATTAACGAGAGCATGATAGGTGCTTGATAACGCAGCTGTTAACTACTAACAGCTAAGTTACTGTTGGGTTGTACCACCTATGGAAGGGACCGGGTGTGGAAGGCACCTTGTAGCCTGCCTGCAGAGACAGGGTGAGGCGCTGAACTCAAGCTGTGAAAGCTAAGGAGCCGCTGGAAACAGAAGAGGACCACGGTCACGGTCTGAGCTGTTTAGGAAAACAGTGAGGAAGCCTCGCACATGTCCGGGGCAACCCGCTGAGCTGAGGGTTGTTGCTCAGTGACCACCACGCCTAGGGTTTCCCAAATTGACCTAACAAGAACTAGCTGTCAGAACTGTAGACTGATTCTCAGGGCCCGTAGCCTGGATTCTTCCCTTTCCCTGGAAAGATTCTAGTAGGACTCAGGAACTTGGGAGTTTTAGCACACCTCCGCCTGGCGGGCGTACGTGTCAGCCAGGTGTGGGGACTCTCACTTCGACCTCTCTTTCCTGCTAAAGGGCAAAAAGCGGGAGGCAAGACAGCAACGGTCGGCCAGGGCTCGGCGTTACCTTCTCGATTTTGCCCAAGAAGAGCTCCTTGGCGAAAGCTCGGCTCAGCGGACTGGTGCGCAGCAGCCGCCGGCTCGTGGCGAAAGCCACCAAAGCCCGGGAGGCGCGCGCCACCACCACCCGGCGCGAGAAGAAGGCCGCGACAACCATGCTGCCGGACGTGATCCACGCCACCCCCGCGCCCACAAGTCTTTCTTAACGCCTCAGTCACGTGCACCCTACAGGCGCCACTCGATGACGCCACTGGCCTGAGCCACGCCCCCGGACGGCACCACCCCGCCCCTCGCCATTGCGCTTGCGCGGCCTCCAACAAGGCAGAGATGAGAGAGGGGAGGTCGAAGGGGTGGGACCGGCGCCATGTTGGCAGCTTCTGGCTGGGCTGTTAGTGGCAGCGAGAAAGCTTTTTATTTGAAGTGCTGGTGGGTGGTTGCCTCACTGCCCGCCCCGGGCGGGGGGGACTTCTCAGCGCTTGGGAGCGGGTGCGGAGGCCCAGCTGTCTCCACTTGCTTCCCTATCGCCAGCTGGACATGACAGAGGACATGACAAATCTAAAGAAAAGGAAATGGGAGAGGGATTCTCAACATTGGTTATCTCTGGAGGGGAACTCAGTACGTGTAATGTTGCGTTTTTCTTTTTTCTTTTTCTTTTTTTAAAGATTTTATTCATTTACTTGACAGGAAATGCACGAGCAGGGGGAGCAGCAGAGGGAAAGGGAGAAGCAGGCTCCCCGCTGAGCAGAGAGCCCGACCCTGGGCTGGATCCCAGGACTCCGGGATCATGACCTGAGCTGAAGGCAGATGCTTAACTGAGCCACCCAGGCTCCCTTAATGTTGCGTTTTTTAAGTGGATTCATGAGGATACCTTTTGATGCATAGTTTTCATGTATGTTACATATACTTATTTTGGAAGAGGAAAATAGAAGGCTTGTTCTGCCAGAAAGAAGTCTATATATAATGCTGAGTCACAACTATGCCTGGGGAAATGATGGAGCAGAAGGCAAGCTGAGGACAGAGCACAAGCTGACACCCCACAAACCCCACAAACTGCCCCCCCCCAAACTCCCAGGTGATACCTGTGTGACATTCCTCAGGCACTCCCTGCTGCCGTAAGCGAAGGGAAGGAAAAACAAATGGTTAACTTCTAGAGATCACAGTCCTACAAGAGACAGGAGTCTCCCTCAGTTTACAAATGTCTTAGTGATTTTCAAGGAAAAAAGCATTCTTATCAATAACCTAACTTCCCGAGGGAAATGTAGATAAAATTAAATGTCCTTATACCCTACAGCCTATTGACAAATACTTGAGGCAGGCAGAGAGTAACATTCCTTCAGAAAGCTCCCAACTGTCTAAATCTTAATGCCTTGCTAGAGGGAAAAACAATCTTGGTTTGACAATAGCCAGGCCTCAGGTTTCCTGCGAGTTTTCTTTAGCATAGGAAAATCCTTTTGAAACTTCCCTGATCTCTTCTTCCCCCAACCCCAAAGTATATACTCAGTAGCTCCTCAGAATCCCAAGGCAGCAGCTCTTTTCTACCCAGGTCCTGTTTAGCATACAGAGATCTCCCTATATTAAGCAAGTGAGACATTTAGTGGCACGCAGTTTCCAAAACAAAAATTGGGAAAAATTTAAGGCATAGGTACTCTAGTAGCACGTACAGCAGAAGAAGTTTTGGAGTTCTACTACTTTGCCAGTTTCTAAGTTCAGTTTTCTCATCTGTAAAAAAATAAGTATAATACCCCTTATTTCAGAGGACTTGGCGGGGATTAAAATAATAGGAAAGCCTCTAGCACAGCAAATGATCAATGGTTGCACTATGTGATTCTCACCTTACACTTGAAGATTAGCCTCTGAGAAACAGGATGCTATTTTTAAACAGTTTGCTTGAGACATAGAATTTCCTATATTCAGTGTTGGAAACACTCTGAGTATCTCTGAATGTTCTTCCTGTATGATCACATCAACACAACTGATTCCCATACATAACCAGCAAATAAGCTGACACTCTTCCATGGCTGTAATGTTAGTGTTAGTATAGCAAGACGCTTGGCTTTAGGTCTCAGGCACATTGGGTAGAAAACTATTCTTAGATCCCTTGGTGTTAAAGCTGCAAAGCTAATGAGGGATTTACTTACACAAATTGGGGAGCAGAAGGGGTGGAGTTGTCCCCTAGTTCAAGACTACAAGATCCATAATCAGTTATATGAAAAATGAGTCTGGTCAAGGTTCCTGCCTCATAGCAATCAGTAGCCTAATAAAAGGGCTTATCAAATACGTTGTGCAAATTTTATCACCAGTTTATTTCTACTGAGAAGTTTCTGACACCTCAAAGTTTGAGTCTAGAGCTCAAACTTCTGTATATAGACAGGTGTCCCTCAGAGAATACTTTCTCTCTTACACTAAAGTAGGTCCTTTTACTACTTCCTTTTTGATGTATATTCGTTCCCATTTGGGGTAGATTAGTTATTGTAGAAACGTGGAAGTCACTGGCTTGTTGAAAGCTGCAAAGATAATGGGGTATTATGGGTTGAATTTTGTACCCCCAAGATTCATTTGTTGAAGTCCTACTGGTAACATCTCAGAATATGACCTTATTCCATTCTGTTGTCTATATAATTAGCTAGGTTAGGATGAGTCCTACTTAGTGAGTCCTACTTAGTAGTGTGAACCCCTATTCTAATACGAACTGGTGCCCTTTTAGGAAGTGCCCTTATAGGAAGGGGAAATTTGGACATAACAGTGCACAAAGGGAGAACATCATGTGAGGATGGAAACAGATCAAATGATACTTCTACAAGGCAAGAAACACCAAAAAATTGCCAGAAAACCACAAGAAGCTAGGACAGAAGCCTGGGGGCAGATTTCTTCTCAGCCCTCTGAAGGAACCAACTGTGCCAACACTTTGAGCTTGGACTTCTAGCCTCCAGAATTATGAGATAATGAATTATTTAAGCCACCCATTCTGTGGTTCTTTTCTTTCTCTCTCTCCCTTCCCATCTCTCTCTTTTTTTAATATAGATTGAGAGGTTTATTTCAAAGAATTGACTTGCATAATTGTAGGGAACTGGCGAGTCTGAGATCTGTAGGCACACCAACACACTGGAAATTCAAGCAAGAGCTGACCCTTGAGGCTCCTATGGTTTTTTATTAGGGCAGCCCTAGCAGAGTAATACAAGAGGTGGGATTCTTGGCACACAGTGTTTTCAGAAATAAATAAGACTTAATAGTGACTGCAGGACTGAGGCTATGTCTTAGAACCCATACACCCAGGGATGCTTGGGTGCCTCAGTTGGTTGAGCACCTGACTCTTGGTTTCAGCTTAGGTCGTGATCTCAGGGTCTTGAGATCAAGCCCCACATTGGGGTCCATGCTCAGCATGGAGTCTGCTTGGGTTTCTCTCCCTCTGACCCTCCTCCTGTGTGCTCTCTGTCTCTCAAATGAATAAATCGAAAGAAGAAGAAGGGAAGAAGGAGGAGAAGAAGAAGAAGAAGAAGGAGGAGGAGGAGGAGGAGGTGGAGGAGGAGGAGGGGAAGGAGAAGGAGGAGGAGGAGGAGGAGGAGGGGAAGGAGAAGGAGGAGGAGGGGAAGGAGAAGGAGAAGGAGAATGAGGAGAAGAAGAAGAAGAAGAAGAAGAAGAAGAAGAAGAAGAAGAAGAAGAAGAAGAAGTAGTAGTAGTAGTAGTAGTAGTAGTAGTAGTAGTAGTAGAAGGAGAAGGAGGAGGAGGGGGAGGGGGAGGGGAGGGGGAAAGGGAGGGGGAAGAGAAGAAAGAAGAAAGAAGAAGAAAAAGAAGAAGGAAGAAGAAGGAGGAGGAGGAAAGAAGAAAGAAGGAAGAAGAAAGAAGAAGAAAAAGAAGAAGGAAGAAGAAGCAGAAGATCACCACCACCCATACACCAGGTGCCCAGCCCTCTTTCTCTATTCTCTTTTCCCCACTATTGGCTGACCTGAAATATGGCCAAACTAGTCTAATAGATAAGGTCAGGAGCCCCATCAGTTCTTTCACTCTCCACCTCTGCCAACTCATTGAGGGTAATAGTACTTTTAGGTCAAGATTGCATGAAAGGGCAAACACAACCTCGATACACAGCGCTCATCATATGTGTGCTTTGTTTCTTCTTGGGTGTAATCATCGGTGTGAATATTTTGGACTTGTCTAAAGAGTCTTTCTGCCTAACAATGTATTATCAGACAAGACACACTGTCCTGTTCTTCCCGCTCCCTCACTGCCACCACGCCTTGGGCAAGATGCAACCCATCCCAGAGTCTCAGTTTCCTCATCCATAAAATGATGAAATCAGTACAAAGCATGTATTTTTAAATAAGACTCAATGGACTAATATTGACTTCTCTCGTTTCACCCACGCTAGATTTCAGAGTCTAGCAATCCAACTGAAAAGGAAAAAAAGTCTAAAAACAGGCACTTTTTTTTTAATTTGAGAAAGAGAGAGAGAGAGCGCGCATGAGTTGGGGGGAGGGGCAGAGGGAGAGGAAGAAGCAGACTCCCCGCTGAGCAAGGAGCCCTACACAGGGCTCCATCCCAGGACCCTGAGATCACGACCTGAGCCAAAGGCAGACACTTAAGCGACTGAGCCACCCAAGTGCCCCTAAAAATAAATACTTATAAGTTCAGACTTGGTCCTCATGATGACAGTCTTTCAAAATCTCGAGACAGCGGAAATATTGAGCGTTAACAACACAAACAAAATACTTTTTTTTCTTACGTTTCAAAAGCCAAAATAGCCCAAGATCCACCTTCTAGACCACGTAGCCCCCACTATTACAGTGTGGAAAGTGTGTGAAATAATACGAAGCTGTATTCAAACTCTTAGACTTCCCAAAGCAGTTACTGTAAGAGGCAGGTAATCGCCTTAACTCACTTGGGTCTTCCGTACCTGCGTGAAAGCCAGGAGAGCAGAATCTTCTTCCAAGACAGCGAGGTGGCAGCGCCAGCAGCCAGCATGGGAAAACCTTAACTCATGGGAAATGGCACACCAAGAAGGCACAATGCCAGTCCTTGCTAAGGGGACTTATTACGGAGTACCACAGTCCCCCAGCACCCTCTATCCTCTGTTTCACTTCCCATGGTTTCAGTCACCCATAGTCAACTGTAGTCCAGAAGAGGACTCCTTCTGATAAAGGTTCGGAAGGTCAAATGCTAGGGCACGGTGCCTACATCATCTCTCTCACTTCATCTTATCAGGAAAGCATTTTATCATCTCTCATCATCATAGGGGTGACTACAGTACAATGAGATTTTCTTTTTTAAGATTTTATTTATTTATTCATTTGGCAGAGAGAGACGGTGAGAGAGGGAACACAAGCAGGGAGAGTGGGAGACAGAGAACCAGGCTTCCCGCCAAGCAAGGAGCCCGATATGGGGCTCGATCTCAGGACCCTGGGATCATGACCTGAGCCGAAGGCAGACGCTTAACCGACGGAGCCACCCAAGTGCCCCACAATGAGATATTTTGAGAGACAGACAGACAACATTCATGTAACTTTCATTGCAGTACATGGTTATAATTGTTCCAGTTATTGTTAATCTCTTAGTTTATCTAATTTATAAATTAAGCTTTATCAGAGACATGTAGGTTTAGGAAAAAAGTATATGGATAGTGTTTGGTACAATCTGAGCCTTCAGGCATCCACTAAGGGTCTTGGAACGTATCTCCCCCCCACCCTTCCCGTGGATAAGAGAGGACTACTGTATTCCTCTTCAACTCAAGCAAATAATACTGGGAAACATATTTGGGAAAGTGTAGCTCATCACCCCGGTGCCTGCAGGAGAGGAATCCTGACACACAGCGGGTCATTGTCAGGAAGGGTTGCAGCCAGCCTCTTCTCAGAAAATCCTTGGGGCTGCAGCCATGGCATTTAGCACTCAGCACGAACATTTCTTCGAAACGAATAACAATATTTTTTGCAATCCTAGGAGCCAATGATGGTGGGACCGCAAACCAGATAATGAAGCAGGACGTGGCGAATTCATTTTAATGGTTCGCCCACTGAGCACAGAAGGTAGAGAACTTTCAGTCTCCCAAGTCAGTGTCTGCATTTCAAAAAGCTTTCAATGCTCACTCAGCATGAGTTGATCAAGAATATAGTTTGCTCGCCATTAAAGCTCAATAAAGTACCTAGCAGATGACCATGTGATTTCCTACGCAGAGACTGATAATCAGCTCTGTACTCCGAGTTCTTTCATTTATCATTTCTACCCTGCCCCTGCCTCGAAGAAGGATCTGGAGTGTATATTCACACGCCATCAAAGGAATGAAGTGCATGAAAAACTCCTCTGGATTTTTCCCGGAGGTTGTAAATGCAGATTACGGGACAGTGGAGATTCGGCATTAAGTCAAACATTATTGATAATTGCTGGATCTGTTCCCTTTTAAAGACAATCACTCCTCTTAATCACATAATAGAACTTGGCATGTACTCAGATTCATTTCTGTTCCAGCTATAATTTATAGAAGAGAGAACTCAGTGAAACTCATCTGAGGAACTAATTTTATATTTTCCCCCGCAATACATTGTAATTAATAGGTTTTTTTCTTTTCCCTGGAGATTCAATATTCTACAATATTCTATTGCTGGCCAGACTGGAGTCTATAAATTCTTTTTTTTTTTTTTTTTTAAAGATTTTACTTATTTATTTGACAGAGGGAGAGAGATCACAAGTAGGCAGAGCGGCAGGCAGAGAGAGAGGGGGAAGCAGGCTTCTCGCTGAGCAGGGAGCCCAATGCAGGGCTCGATCCCAGGACAATGAGATCATAACCTGAGCCGAAGGCAGCCGCTTAACGACTGAGCCACCCAGGCACCCCTGCAGTCTATAAATTCTTAAATGCCCAGTACTGCCCTACAAAAGTCATACAACAATGGGGTTACAGGATGTCCAGCCAAAGTCATCAGACAGCTGGGTTGGGATTCCAGGTCACAGTGAAAGGGCCATTTGGGGTGCCATAGACTAAGAAGTATTCCCTAGTATGAAGGCTTGTTTCTTCTCCATACCTGCCGCATGTGAATTACCTCCCCAACTTGAACACAAAATCCAGTGAAGTGTATGGATTCAGCTGGTGAGATAAGCAGTATGTTCAGGCACCAACATTTTTTTCTACGCATACAAAAATTTAAAAAAAATTTATTTTTTTTAAGTAAACTTTACCCCTAGTGAGGGACTTGACCTCACGACCCCAAGATCAAGTGTCACATGCTCCACTGACTGAGCCAGCCAGACATCCCACCAAACTGTTTTTTAAGGGAATAAAAACTAATTGTAAATACACATGATAGATTGTTGTAAAGCACATTATCTCCTTACGGGTGCTAAGGATAACGAGTTTCGTTTGAGTTCCAAATATATGAAATGGGTTTTAACTTGAAAAGCGGGAAGGACGACTATAGGGTAAAGGATTAATTTTATTTTATTTTTAAAAATATTTTATTTATTTATGAGAGGGTGGGGTGAGGGGCAGGAGGAGAGGGAGAAGCAGACTCCCTGCTGAGCAGAGAGCCCAACATGGGGTTCGATCCCAGCATCCTGGGATCATGACCCGAGCCGAAGGCAGACACTTAACTGACTGAGCCACCCAGGTGCCCCAAGGATAGATTTTATTTTATTATTTATTTTAAAATTTTATTTATTCATTTGACAGAGAGAGAGAGAGAGGGAGAGAGCACACACAAGCAGGGGGAGCAGCAGTCAGAGAGAGAGAGAGAAGCAGGCTCCCTGCTGAGCAAGGAGCCCAATATAGGACTCGAACCCAGGACCCTGGGACCATGACCTGAGCTGAAGGCAGATGCCCAACCAACGGAGCCACCCAGGTGGATTTTTAGATGCAATGGTGCATCTATTGATGCAATGGTGTTTCTCTTTTACAACCTTTCCCTTGTTATGGCTTTGATGCCAGACAAGGCTTCAGGACCTAAGAATACTATATAGAACTGAAAAGGATGGACATTTGGTTTACGACCAGCAAGAAATACAAACTTGAAAAAGCTATTGCGTCCTGGTCGGCAGTGTGTTTCTTGGTATGCAGAAGCAGCTAGGGTGCCTCTCAGCATGCTCTAAAGCTCAGCTTTTGGGGGGAAAAGAACTACACATATGTCTCTGATGGGTTCTAAGTTTACTTGCAATACACAATAACAAGGCCAGGAAACATTTTTGAGGAAGGAGATTTAGACACTGTCCAAAACAACATTCCCACTCCAGGATCCTTTGTGGAAAAAGGCGAGGTATGAATATAATAAAGACATCCTAATGATTTTTTCAATACACAAAATCAAAATTAAGTCAGGCTCGAGTTCTGGGCAAGAGAGTGGATTGTACCCATCCATCTATTTTTGCTCCCTTCCCACTAAAACTGGAATAGGGGTTTTTGGAAGAACAGCACAAAAGAGAAATCCTTAAGCGTGAAGAGAACAAGAGAGGAGACAACACAATGAAAATCTAGAAGCTGGGAAACAGATGGACAAGGTGCTAGTGGCTTAGCGTACAGCCCACCCCAAGCTGGCAGTGGAGAAATTTGAGAAGCAATCTTTATACCACAGATACCTCAAAATCTCAGGAACTGGAAAGGCCAGCATCTCCTGAAACGGGAGTGAGGAATGGCTAAAATACAGAGGATTGGGTAAGACGCATTTGAGAAGAGCTCAATGGGTCCTTTTCCAAGTCTGTTGGGCAATCCTCTGCAAGTTAATTTCTCAGTAAAGTGAGAAAAAAAAAGGCATTTTTCAGACATGCAAAGGCTCAAATAATTTACCTCCCACGTATGCATCCTTTCCCAGGAAGCCGCTGGAGAATAACGCTCTATCAGATCAAAGGGACAGAGTGAGAAAAAGGCTAGGACTCCCAGGAAACAGGGGATCCAGTCCAGGAAGGGATAAGGGGAACCCTGGGCTGGTTACCATTCAACAGTCCTAGAGGGTCAGCACTTGACCTTCAAGAAGATTCAGACATGTGTAACTAAGGGGAGTGCAGGGGTCTGTATCTGTGTCCATGAGAACGACTGGAAGCTAAGTTCTATCGATAAGATCCACAAAGATGGTGAAATACGGCAGAGAGTGAATAATTAGTCAAGACGACGATGTTTGCAACACGCATACTTGTGTTGAAGCTTGGTGGCTCGCTCTTAATATTTTGGCAAGAACTTTCTGATCTTCATAGATTTTATACTGGAATAAAATATCAATCTACCCGAACGAGAGGAATTCTCAACCGCACATGTATTGTATGCAAGAATATGTCTGGAAGGGATCCCAATAAGCTGGTACCAATAGTTGTCTTGGGAGAGAGATTTGGCAGGCTGGGGAGAAGGAGGAATACAGAAGACAATTTTACTGTTTGATATTTGTACCATGTGCATGAATTACTTATTCAAAATAAATTAACGAGATAAAATAGATCTTAAAAAAAAAAATCATGCTTGGGGCACCTGGGTGGCTCAGATGGTTAAGCGTCTGCCTTCGGCTTGGGTCATGATCCCAGGGTTCTGGGATCGAGCCCCGCTTCGGGCTCCCTGCTTAGGTGGGGAGCCTGCTTCTCCCTCTTCTTCTACTACTCCCCCTGCTTGGGCTCTCTTGTTCTCGCTGTCAAATAAATAAAATCTTTTAAAAAATAATAAAAAAATTAAAAAATCATGCTTTTTGCTCTTAATCATTTTATTGGGATTTCTCCCAATAAGAATGCTTGAGGGCACGATTACAAAGTCACCTGCCAGGTTATTTTATTATTTCCCACAAACTCTAATGCAAGCCGTACATTCTAGCTGTATCACCAAAGTGGGCGGGATAGTTAATTCAATGAATTTGCTAAGTGGGCGACAATAAACAGAAAGCGTTTTTTTTGCTGCTGGTTCTGCCCTTAGGAAAATCTATGAATCTGGAGGTTCACGGAAGTAGGTTTCTGTTCCTGCTCCTTGGCTTACTAATGCTGTATGTAACCTTGCACAAGTCACAAGCTGTCCGAGCCACTTTCCTCCTCTAGGGTAAGGGTGACGGGGATGAAAGCAGCTAGCACAGAGCCCGGGGTGGGGGGTGGGTGAGGGGGAGAGAGACCCTTTTAAAGCATCGGCGAGATCCAAAGGAGTTTTTTTTAACAGGTGCCATGCTTTTCCTCTCTGCCATTCTTTCCTTTAGCTTGGAAAATTTGGAAAACGGGATCCTTCCTGCACCTCAAGAATTTCCTCGGCCATCTAGTAAGCTTTACTACTAAGATGGAAATAACAATCACTCCATCCAATTGAAAGTTGCTTTTTAACTGATTAATGTTTGCCCCTCAAAGGAGAACAGAGTGAATGGGAGTGTGGTGGGAGCCTCCAGGGATGGCCCCCAATGGTCCCCAACTTCGCGGCAGTGCGTCACCCCCTCCTGCGGTGTACCACTCCCGGTCTGTGTGACCCACAGGCTGGGGGCACTTCAGCTCCTAACTTGGGCTCTTTCTCCCCGTGGTATGTCACACAGTCTGGGGAGAGCCGTGTCACGACACGACACCCAGCCCTCTGGAAGCCCTCACCTGGTGAGTGAGGGAGAGAAGCTTCCTCTAGCCAACAGCCACTTGGCGGAGCTCAGCTGCAGGTCCCCTGGCCCCTACTCCAGGCTTCAGAGCCTGCAGCTCCTGCGGACATCACTGAGCCACAATAAAACCGCCAAGAGAAGGACGCTAACTTGGATGCATTATGGCGAGCTAATCCTCAGACCTTCTTCAGGAATTTTTCCCCCAATCATCCTGGCAAGACATCTCCAACAGAAAGAATGAAGCCCTGAAGCATGTGTTGCATTTAGTTCTTCCAATCTAGAAAAGTGCCTTAGCCATTCCTTTACTTTCATCACTTTGTTTTTACTTTCCTATTTTTGAAGCTTACGGGCTGGATATTTGGTAGAACGTCCCTCAGTGTGGCTCATCTGATACTTCGTCATTAGATTCAGAGCAAGCATCTTTGGCAAGAATATCACAAAAATAATGCTGTGCTCTTCTCACTGCATTTTTCTCAGTAGTTCATGATTTAGGTGGTATCTGCCAGACTCTTTTACTGAAGGGTTGGTCTTCTCCCCATTGTAATCCATATGGGTGTTGTGGGAAAGTACTTTGCTGGGTATGATACCCTCTAGATCCACTCATGTTGTTGTAAATGGCAATTTCATCCTTTTTCACGGCTGAGTAATACTCCACGGTGTCTACTGTATGTGTGTGTGTGTGTGCATATGCCACATCTTCTATACCCATTCATCTATGGACAGACACTTGGGTTCCTTCCTTATCTTGGCTACTGTAAATAATGTTGCAACAAATAAAAAGGTGGTGGGAAGGTACACCCTTTTAAAGTAAGCTTTACACCCAACACGAGGCTTGAACTCACAACCCTGAGACCAAGAGTCACATGCTCCACAACGGAGGCAGCCAGGTGCCCCGAGTACTTTGAACTATGTTAATATCCCAGTTCATATCAGATGTTTAATTAATTCATTTTTAACTCGGTAATATGGATTCCTTTTTTATCCATGATCACTATAATCAGTACCGTAATTACTTATTTTAAAACTCAAAGTATCCCATACTTGTGTAGTAGGAGCCCTTTCAAGCTGGCTTCTGTGCCATTTTGAGCGTGTCCTTACTTTCTGGCACAACGAAGTGCTCCAGACTCATCTTGTACTTTTCCTGCCCCTGGCCTGGAGTCAGCCATTACTCCTTGGAGCCCTGGTTCCTGTTCATGGAGAACAGCGTTCAGAAGCCAAGATCTGGGCACTAGGTACATTCATGGCAACTGAGGTCTTCAATGCTCCCAGTTCCTCTTAGTGAACACAGTTAGGGAATATCTGTATTTCTGACATATTTACTTCTCTATCTTTCTATATTGAAAAACTTGACTTTACCCCAACTGGTAGCCAGCCTCCAAGATGGTCCCCCATGACCCTGCCTCCTGGGATTCATGCCCGCGTCCGAAAGGCACAGAGACTATAAGAAATGAAAAGAGGTCATTGGACATCCAAAATTCTACTGGCAGAAAACAGGCTGAGAAAAATCACACAGTTGCAAATACATACCACCTTTCATGGAAAAGGAAGGATGACCCAGAGGGAAGAGCCAGGAGCAATGGAGAATCACTCCAGCGCAGGGATAGGACCGAGTCCCCAGTCAACGAGCTTCCAACATTTTCTTGGCTTCATTTCAAACTGCCTTGGACCACTGACTGCTGTGTGCCTCCCACACACTGCAGCGATGTCCACTCTCACCACTGTTGTTTAACATAGTTCTAGAAGTCCTAGCCTCAGCAATAGGACAACAAAAAGGAATAAAAGGCATCCAAATCGGCAAAGAAGTCAAACTGTCACTCTTTGCAGAAGACATGATACTCTGTGGAAAACCCAAAAGATTCCACCCCAAGTTATTAGAACTCATACAATTCA
>CM052898.1:48695885-48754826 GCA_028534135.1 Potos flavus | reverse complement strand
TGAATTGTATGAGTTCTAATAACTTGGGGTGGAATCTTTTGGGTTTTCCACAGAGTATCATGTCTTCTGCAAAGAGTGACAGTTTGACTTCTTTGCCGATTTGGATGCCTTTTATTCCTTTTTGTTGTCCTATTGCTGAGGCTAGGACTTCTAGAACTATGTTAAACAACAGTGGTGAGAGTGGACATCGCTGCAGTGTTCCTGACCTTACGGGAAAAGCTCTCAGTTTTTCCCCATTGAGAATGATATTCGCTGTGGGCTTTTCATAGATGGTTTTTATGACATTGAGGTATGTTCCCTCTATCTCCACACTGTAAAGAGTTTTAATCAAGAAAGGGTGCTGTACTTTGTCAAATGCTTTTTCTGCATCTATTGAGAGGATCATATGGTTCTTGTCCTTTCTTTCATTCCTGTAGTGTATCACATTGATTTGCAGACATTCAACCACCCTTGCAGCCCAAGAATAAATCCCACTTGGTCATGGTGAATAATCCTTTTAATGTACTGTTGGATCCTATTGGCTAGTATCTTGGAAGATTTTTGCATCCATGTTCATCATGAATGTTGGTCTGTAATTCTCCTTTTTGGTGGGGTCTTTGTTTTTGAGATCAAGGTAATGCTGGCCTCATAGAACGAGTTTGGAAATTTTCCTTCCTTTTCTGTTTTTTGAAACAGCTTCAGAAGATTAGGAATTAATTCTTCTTTAAATGTTTGGTAGAATTCCCCTGGAGAGCCATCTGGCCCTGGAC
Organism: Potos flavus; assembly: GCA_028534135.1. Lineage (NCBI taxonomy): Eukaryota > Metazoa > Chordata > Mammalia > Carnivora > Procyonidae > Potos > Potos flavus. The sequence continues at coordinate 48,754,077 of CM052898.1, read as the reverse complement.
TCTTGTTTGTTGGGAGATTTTTGATTACTGCTTCAATTTCCCTCTGGTTATAAGTCTGTTCAGGTTTTCTATTTCTTCCTGTTTCAGTTTTGGTGGTTTATGTTTCCAGGAATGCATCCATTTCTTCCAGATTGCCTAATTTGTTGGCATATAGTTGCTCATAAAATGTTCTTATAATTGTTTGTATTTCTTCGGTGTTGGTTGTTATCTCTCCTCTTTCATTCATGATTTTATTTATTTGGGTCCTTTCTCTTTTCTTTTTGATAAGTCTGGCCAGGGGTTTATCAATCTTATTAAATTTTTTCAAAGAACAACTCCTAGTTTTGTCGATCTGTTCTACTGTTCTTTTGGTTTCTATTTGATTTTTGCCCTAATCTTTATTCTCTTCTCCTGCTGGGTTTAGGCTTTATTTGCTGTTCTTTCTCCAGCTCCTTTAGGTGTGAGGTTAGGTTGTGTATTTGAGAACCTTCTTGTTTTTTGAGAAGGACTTGTATTGCTATATGCTTCCCTCTTAGGACCGCCTTTGCTGCATCCCAAAAGTTGTGAACAGTTGTGTTTTCATTTTCATTTGTTTCCATGAATTTTTAAAAATTCTTCTTTAATTTTCTGATTGATCCATTTATTCTTTATTTAGTAGGATGCTCCATTAGCCTCCATGTATTTGAGTTCTTTCCAAATTTCCTCTTATAATTGAGTTCAAGTTTCAAAGCATTGTGGTCTGAAAATATGTAGGGAATGATCCCAGTCTTTTGGTACCAGTTGAGACCTGATTTGTGACCTAGCATGTGATCTCTTCTGGAGAATGTTCAATGTGGACTCGAGAAGAATGTGTATTCTGTAGCTTTAGGATGGAATGTTCTGAATATATCTGTGAAGTCCATCTGGTCCAATGTGTCATTCAAAGCCCTTGTTTCCTCGTTGATCTGCTTAAATGATCTGTCCATTGCAGTGAATGGGGTGTTAAAGTCCCCTAGTATTATTATTATTTTTTAATTTAAATTCAATTAGCCAACATATAGTATCAATGTGTTTCTTCAATTTTGTTATTAGTTGGTTTATATAATTGGCTGCTCCCATGTTAGGGGCATAAATATTTACAATTGCTAGATCTTCCTGTTGGATAGACTCTTTAATTATGGTATAGTGTTCTTCCTCATCTTTTACTACAGTCTTTGGCTTAGAATCTAATTTGTCTGATATAAGGATTGCCACCCCAGCTTTCTTTTGATGTCCATTAACATGATAAATGTTTTTCCTCCCCCTCACTTTTAATCTGGCGGTGTCTTTGGGTCTAAAATGAGGGTCTTGTAGACAGCATACTGATGGGTCCTGCTCTTTTTGTATCCAACCTGATACTCCGTGTCTTTTGATTGTGGCATTTAGCCCATTTATATTCAGATTAACTATTGAAAGATATGAATTTAGTGTCATTGTATTACCTGTAAGTGACTGACTCTGTATATTACCTCTGTTCCTTTTTGGTCTATGTTACTTTTGGGCTCTCTTTGCTTAAAGGATCCCCTTTAATATTTCTTGCAGGGCTGGTTTAGTGGTCTCAAATTCTTTTAGTTTCTATTTGTCCTGGAAGCTTTTTATCTCTCCTATTTTGAATGACATCCTTGCTGGATAAAGCATTCTTGGCTGCATATTTTAGCACCCTGAATATATCATGCCAGTCCTTTCTGTCCTGCCAGGTTTCTGTGGATAGGTCTGCTGCCAGCCTATGTTTCTACCCTGTAGGTTATGGACCTCTTGTCCCGACCTGCTTTCAAGATTTTCTCTTTGTCTCTGAGATTTGCAAGTTCCATTATCATATGTTGAGGTGTTGACCTATTTTGAGCTGGGGTTCTCTGTGACTCCCTGGAATTGAATGCTTGCTTCCTTCCCCAGATTAGGGAAGTTCTCTACTATAATTTGCTCCAATATACCTTCTGCCTTTCTCTATCTCCCCTCTTCTTCTGGGATCCCAATTATTCTAATATTGTTTTGTTTTATGGTATCACTTACCTCTCAAATGCTCCCCTTGTGACCCAGTAGTTGTTTATCTCTCTTTTTCTCAGATTCTTTATTCTCCATCATTTGGTCTTCTATATCACTAATTCTTTCTTCTGCCTCATTTATCCTAGCAGTTAGAGCCTCCATTTTTTTATGGCATCTCATTAATAGCCTTTTTGATTTCAAGTTGGTTAGATTTTAGTTATTTTATTTCTACAGAAAGGGATTCTCCGGTGTCTTCTATGCTTTTTTCAAGCCCAGCTAGTATCTTTATAATCATTATTCTGAACTCTAGTTCGACTTCTTACATCCATACTGATTAGGTTCCTGGCAGTCAGTACTGCCTCTTGTTCTCCTTTTAGAGGTGAATTTTTCTGTCTTGTCATTCTTGCCAAAAGTGGTTTTTTTATTTGTAGAGTTGCAGCTATTCTTTTCTTAGATCTCTGCTTGAGTTCGCAGGTGTTCAGAATGATTTGATAGCTATCAATCTGAATTCCTAGGACTAGAGGAAACTAAGGTCTCCTACTCTTCTGCCATCTTGGACTATCTCCTCTCCTGAACAGTTCTTAAAGGATGTGGAGAGAAATTCCAATCGCGGTGACCATGATTACTCTCAGGCATTTTTATTCTAGAATGATTTCTCCCCTACTAACTCCACAGGAGATGAGAAGTAACAGTGTTCACACAGAAGGTGAGGGTGGAGCATGGTTATGAAGAACAGGAAGTGAAGAAAAGATTCCCCTAGAAATGCCTCAACAGTCATAAAGCTGCACATTAGAAATGGGGGAAATTAGCCTTCATGACATCCCTGCCATCAGCCAGCCAATAAATCTTTATTATAGCCCACTCTGTGCTGAGAAGTGGGATGGCTTCCCTCGGGAAGTGAGCGCTGACTTGAATACACTCAATGAGTGGCTGACACATTTGTGTCTCAGCTGACACAAGACTACCCAGAATTGCCAAACTGGTGTCGATGCTTATCCCAGGAACTTATTAGCACTAAGGTTAGATTCAGGGGTGCTCAACTTCTCCAGGTCTCACATCCTTACCAGAATCACCAAATCCACTCAGAAGCTCTAGGATTTCCTTCTGTTTCTTCCTTGTTCACCAAAATAACACTCTCTGTATGTCAAGTACAGCATGGAACATCCATTTGATGGGCCATTATGCAGATGTTATAAACCACTGAGTCTTTCATACTAAGGGGAACGAAAGAATAAAATTTACACATACAAACTTGTACTAAACTGTATGCTGTAGAGTGCACGAGTCCACAGCTCAGTAAGTTTGGAAAACACGGCACAGACTGTCCCTCAGAGATTCATAATGCACATCATCCTTTCAAAGGCTCTGAGAAGTCCTGTAGTAAAAAACCAGTTTAATTTGTCTAATCTGGCTTTTCCTACATGTTTTTGCTTGTGAACTATTTGTTCACGATGGGCCCCAAAGAACACTTACGAACCTTTTGGGACATACATGGAAGATCTGAACCAGGTCACTGAGACTTTGTGTGAAGAGAAGATGGAAAGCAAGTAGTCCTCATAATTATAACTGTTTTTGGATGGTGGGATTGTAGGTGAGGGTTTTCCCTGATTCGTATGAGTCTATTCTTTCCAAATGCTCTGTATGTTAGAACCCATTTGGTAAAAGCTAAAACGCAATGATTAAAAGCCTCCAACCACTGCCCCACTGTTCCTGGAAGTAGTAAGAATGCCAGTAGGACTGGTTGGGCCAGTCCCCAGCACCCTGGCTCCATGCTGCTTCCCTAGATCTCTGATCTCATTTTGAGCCACTAAATTGCATCGTGCATTTCAGTGCTAAATTCCATCTTTGGCCCCAGGCGTTCATCTATTCATTCAACAAACATTTGTGGCAGTTCTCCTTGCCCCACGTGTTGAGATGACAGCAGGGTACAAGAGCCACCACTGTCCCAACCTGGGACGTCTGCTGTCGCCAAGTGATCACACTGTAGAATATATAACTACAAGGGATGCATCTCAGAGGGAGTAATGGCTGAACTAAAGCTTGTTGGATGAAGTAGGAGCTAACTAAATGAAGATGGGAGGAAAAGCATCTCATCGTTGGGGGAAGGGAGGGAACACTTGCACAGGCCCAGCAGAAGGAACCAGCTTGTCTGGGCATCTGAAAGGCCGGAGAGCAAGGGGAAAGTGAGGGTTATGCCAGATCACACAGGCCTCATGAAGGCCTCGTTAAGGATCTTATTATCATTGTTTTTTAAGATTTTATTTGAGAGAGAGTTAGCGACAGAGATAACGAGAGAGAGCATGAGAGGCGGGGAGAGGCAGAGGGAGAGGGAGAAGCAGGCTCCCCACTAAGCCGGGAGCCCGATGTGGGGCTCCATCCCAGGACCCTGGGATCATGACCTGAGCTGAAGGCAGATGCTTAACTGGCTAAGCCACCCAGGTGCCCCAAGGATCTTATTTTTTTAATCATAAGGTCAATAGGAAGCCACTGACTTGGCTTTAAGTGGGCTGCCCCTTAAGAAGATTCCTCTGATGCTATGTGGAGAATGGGCTGGGGAGGGGAGTGCACTATGGCAGCTGGGAAACCAGTCAGGGAGTTCTAGGCCAGGGGAGAGAAGTGCAGAAATGGATAGACTCAACATGTCGGGAGGCCAAAAGCTAAAGGGCTTGGTGATAGACTGGACTTGGGAAGTCAAGAGAAAGGACAGGTGTCAAGAACAATTCTTAAGTTCCGGTGTGTACAACTCAATGGTGGGGCCATTAGCCCAAACAGGGGACACGACAGGGGCCTGGTTTCAGGTGTGTGTCTGTGTGAGACTGCGAGGTTGGTGGCAGACGTAATAGAGAGTTCAGGGCACGACTGAGAGATCCAAGGGAACACAGTGCTTGGAACAGAGGTCTGGGCTGGGCATGCAAATTTGGAAGCTGTGGGTGCACAGAAGGTTGGCTGAAACTGCAGGCCTGGAGACAGAAGTGAAGGGAGAGGCTTGGGCCTGGTCCTCAAGCCAACCCTGCACAGCTCCCCACAGGAGTATTACCCTCAAAGGGGACTTGAGGGTGTCCTCAGAGAGGAAGAGAGTGTGAGAGAAGATGCCAAGAAGACAGTGTTTCCTTCTTTCTTTCTTTCTTTCTTTCTTTCTTTCTTTCTTTCTTTCTTTCTTTCTTTCTTTCTTCTTTCTTTCTTTCTTCTTTCAAGATTTTATTTATTTGAGAGAAAGCGAGAGTGAGAGAGCACAAGCAGGGGGAGCAGCAGAGGGAAAAGGAGGAGAGGCAGAGAAGGAGATGGAGGAGCAGATTCCCCATTGAGCAAGGAGCCGGATGTGGGACTCGATCCCAAGACCCTGGGATCATGACCTGAGCCAAAGTCAGACACTTAACCCACTGAGCCAGCCAGGAGCCCCAGAAATAGTGTTTCAAGAAGGACTATGTGTTAGATCAATGGAACTGAATACAGAGCCCAGAAATGGAGCCCCAACTCTATGGTCAACTCATCTTCGACAAAGCAGGAAAGAATGTCCAATGGAAAAAGACAGTCTCTTCAACAAATGGTGCAGGGAAAAGTGGACAGCCACATGCAGAAGAATGAAACTGGACCATTTCCTTACACCATACACAAAAATAGACTCAAAATGGATGAAAGACCTCAATGTGAGATAGGAATCCATTAAAATCCTTGAAGGGAACACAGTCAGCAACCTCTTCAACCTCAGCTGCAGCAACTTCTTCCTAGAAACATCACCAAAGGCAAGGGCAGCAAGGGCAAAAACGAACTATTGGGACTTCATCAAGATCAAGAGCTTTTGCACAGCAAAGGAAACAGTCAACAAAACCAAAAGATAACTGACAGAATGAGAAAAGATATTTGCAAATGACATATCAGATAAAGGGCTAGTATCCAAAATCTGTAAAGAACTTATCAAACTCAACACCCAAAGAACAAATAATCCAATCAAGTAATGGGCAGAAGACATCCAAACGGCCAATAGACACATGAAAAAGTGCCCAACGTCACTCGGCATCAGGGAAATACAAATCAAAACCACAATGAGACACCACCTCACACTGGTCAGAATGGCTAAAATTAGCCAGTCAGAAAACGACGTATGTTGGCGAGGATGCAGAGAAAGGGGAACCCTCCGACACTGTTGGCGAGGATGCAAGCTGGTGCAGCCGCTCTGTAAAACAGTATGGAGGTTCCTCAAAAAGTCGAAAATAGAGCTACCCTATGATCCAGCAATCACACTACTGGGTATTTACCCTAAAGATACAAATGTAGTGATCCAAAGGGGCACAGGCACCCCAATGTTTATAGCAGCAATGTCCACAATAACCAAACTATGGAAAGAGCCCAGATGTCCATCGACAGGTGAATGGATAAAGAAAATGTGGTATATATATACAATGGAATACTATGCAGCCATCAAAAAACACAAAATCTTGCCATTTGCAATGATGTGGATGGAACTAGAGGGTATTATGCTAAGTGAAATGAGTCCATCAGAGAAAGACAATTATCATATGATCTTTCTGTTATTTATGAGAATTTGAGAAACAAGGCAGAGGATCATAGGGGAAGAGAGGAAAAAAATGAAACATGGTGAAACCAGAGAGAGAGACAAACCATAAGAGACTCTTAATCTCAGGAAACAAACTGAGGGTTGCTGGAGGGGAGGGGGGTCAGAGGGATAGGGTAACTGGGTGATTGACATCGGGAAGGGTATGTGCTATGGTGAGTGCTGTGAATTGTGTAAGACTGATGATTCACGGACCTGTATCTCTGAAACAAATAATACATTATATGTTTAAAAAAAGTAATAAAAAAAAAAAAAGGACTACGTGTAAACAGAATTGAAAGCTGCCCAGAGGTCAAGTAAAATGAGGGCTAAAAACGTGCAGCGTGTGGGGGCTGGAAATGGCCAGTAGGAACCACTCTTGCAGAAGTCTGTGCCATGATGTCCTCAGCCAGACTGCTCAATGTCAAGGGTAGCAAAGGGCTGAGCAAACGGGCTTCCATACATTTTTGAGGGTGGTGGTGATTTACACACGCTAAGATCAGCTAGCGGTTTTGCTGTGCCCTCCCACTCCCCCTTGCAACCGTCAGTTCATTTTCAGATGCGTTTTGACAAGACCAGCCCTGCGCTGGTCTCTGGACGCAGAGAAGTGGATCAGATGCAGCCCTCGCCCCCAAAGAGCTTACAATCTGGTGGGGGGAAGACAAACGCAAAACCCGGAGAATCATTACTTCCAAACGCCGGCTTAGCCGCTCACCTACACCAAGCAGCTGGCAAGCGTGACCCCGTGCGTGAGTCGTGGCATCAGACACAAAACTACAGATAAGTGTTTCTGGAAATTTCAGTGAGCCTTGGAGTGCCCAGCCGCAGAAATCTAAGAACCTCTTTTGATCCCAAGTCGCTTCTCTAGGAGGGGTGGGCCCCAGCTCATTTTGGTCCCTAAAATTAACCTTGTTTGGGTTCCACAAATTAGATCTATCGGTTTTACTTCACTTTATGGTACAAAAATGGAAACTTTAAGGCGGTATTCTCTGGAGCTTAATTTTGGTTCCGGGAAAGGAGAAATCGTATGAGTCCATCATGTTCTCCCAGGCGAACCAGAATTCACCTTCCTGGTTTTTGCACATTGCATTCACCATCACGTGGAAAAACGGGCTGCTTTGACCTCATAAAATCATCTGTCCTCCAGCATCTGGGGACGGGATCCCCCCGTGGCATTCCCAGTCCACTGCAACACTCCCAAGGAGCCAGCTCCTAACTCAATGGAACCACCAAAGTGTGGACAGTGGCTAGACATCATAAATCCCTTTGGAAAGTTCCATCCGTGCCTACGCCGCGATGCGTACCTTTATCTTGCGCCCTCGATTCAAGTCAGTCCCGAGTCTTCCAGGAAAGCTACTGCCCCCAGCAGTCTCGACAAGGACGGGGCCAAGGGCTCAGCCGGAGAGCTGTGTCTGCTCAATAGGGAAACAGCTGGACTTTTCAGAAAAAGTAAAAACCCGAGAGTTTCAAAGGATTTATTCGATTTCTCCACATGATCACAGCTATGGTTTTACATCAATAGAGTCTGCTACTACTCACAAACAGAATGCATATTAAAACAAAAGCAATCCTTTCCTGCCCAAAGTTACACAGCGGGCGCCGGGCCTTGTGGGAGCGAGGCGTCTGTCTCTCGAAGTCTGAACGGTCCGCATTCGAGACCTGACGCTAAGCGTTTGAAACAACTAGAAGGTGAATGACGGTTCCCAGGAGGAGACGGGTCCTGCGTGGGACCTCAGTGTGGCCGCAGGTAGGCTAATGTGTGCGCCCGCCGGGTAAGGGGTACACAGCTCCTCCCGCCTGTCCCTTTTCACCACCCCCACTCCACACCGATTTGTTTCCTTGATTAGCATTGGGATTGAAGACCCTTTACACAAGTACTCCTTTCGAGGGCAGGAAGGGTGATGGTATTTTACAACGAAAACTGTAAGATGCATGCTTACCTGTGGAGACACAGCTTCATATGGAATGCTGAGTCAACACTTAGGGTCATGTTTAAGCATCTGCTGACTGTCTCTTTTCAGCTCGTTTTAGAGAAAAACAAGAGGCTTCTGCTGCATGCAGCGAGGGATGGAAAAATTGTTCTACGCTGGGTGACTGAAGACATTTTTAAGCGAGATGTGCACATATTAGGATGGACTTTATTTTTACATTGTTGTACAATTCATTCGTAAACTTAAAAAAAACATACAAAGACATGATTTAATTGTTGTCCCAGAAAAGATTTTTGTGACGCTATCAGCCACTTGCGCCACGGGTCTCCTGCTCCTGTCCGAAATGACTGTTTAATTGCAACGATCTGTGCAACTTGAGAAAAATGTCCCAAGTGTGTCCTGACAGTGGCGAAGGATGACACGCACAAATCCTGCAGCCTATCCTGGAGGTGGGGGTGGGGTGGACGACAGGCCCCCACAGCTGTGACTCTGTGGCGGGGCTGGGGTCTAGAAGGAACGGTCCCATGAAAGCGACACTGGGGATGGCGGGGGTGGGGTGGGGGAGGGCACAACAATTTGTCAGAGGCTTTTGCTGCCCAAACGAGACTTGGGCAGTGTGGCTCCAGCCTCCTTAATAGAACAATGTACCTTCTGGAAGCATCTCCCATGATAAGTTTGCAAATACAACACAAAGCGAGGAAACCCCACTGACCTGAGCCCAACACATCGTGTCAAGTTGGAAACACGAGGGGGAAACGGAGTTCGTTCCAAGAAGCCCCCTTTCACTAGATCCGGCCCTGGGACGCCCAGACAAAGCTTCAGGACACACGGATGGTAGCTCTGGAGGTGAGGGTTCCAAATGGCCCGTGGAGCACGATGGATGGCGATGGGCAGAGCATACCCTCCCGCCCCCCCGCCATTGGCTTTGCCCTCTCTTCTTTTTCATTAGTGGTCATCCCTTCGGAAAGGGCAATCTGCGTGCCAAACAGCCTGTATCTTTTCTGGAACAACCTCGAGTTTACAGTTAGACTCTACTATTTGTACAGAGGGTGAAGAAAAGCCGACATAGTTCATATGTTATCACTTTACTTCAACTACTTGTCAACAGTAACACTGATTATAGTTTGCAAATACACAATACATAGAGTGTGGCCTCGCACGACTGACGCCGGGTGGCATGCAGTACAATTCGACTTTTCCTGGTCGGAACAACATCCTTTAAACTGCAAGACACAGAATGCCTCGGGGAGCCTGACTCTGCAGGAAAACCAAAGAATTTAGGGGCGAGCGGGAGCAGGGAGCCTCTCGCCAGCCCGGCCTGGACCGAATCAGACACACCCGTGCTGTTCACTTCTCTCCTTCCAGGCAGAGGCCCGGGAGAGAAACATGACACTGATGGGAAGAGAAAGGTGGGCAGGTTAAAGTCACACTTCTTCCAAAAAAAAAAAAAAAAAAGGCTAAACTCTAGATTGCTGTATTTGCTCTCTGTGGAGATTAACAAAGTGCTCGGTTTGCAGATTTGCTGGTATGGTGGCCTCGATGATATGACGAAGGGCTGGGTGGGGAGGGAAATGGGCAGGACCACCCCCCCCCCCGCCCCCGCCCCCAGCTGGCCCACCGGGTGGGCTACCCTCAGTCGTCCTGCCGTCTGGCCACAGCGCGCCACGCCATCCACAGAGCGCGGAGCCCGGGGCCCGCAGAGTCCCGCACTAGCTTCGCCCTTTCTGAAAGGGCTCTCCGCCGGGGCAGGGGCCGTGGGGCAGTCCTCGGGTCCCACGGCTTAGGAGCACAGCACTGGCGGCTGCAGTGGCTCGAAAGGCTGAAACTACAAAGTACGGCCCGTGGGTGACTCAGTCACAGAACCGGACGCGTGCAGCGCCCGGCCCGGGGGAGTGGATGGTGTCACCACAACACGGAAGCGACAAGAGCACAGCTGAGAGTCATGTGATGCCCTGGCAGCTAACTGGACCATGAGAAGGCAGCAGGGGGGGAGGGCGTCGCTGGCGAGGGCCGGCACTTGTCGGCCAGGGTCAGGGGGGGTGGCCACGGTGATGACAAGGGGGGGGGTTGTGCTAGCACACGGCCACATGGAATCACGATGATCACGGCTACCACTCAGAAAACAAAATGGGAAACACACACACCGCCCTGGGTTGCTACATGCTAGATAGAATCAGCCTTCGGGCTCGCTCGGAGCGGTTCCCGGTGGAAACTCGCTCGGGGGCTCGTGCTTGTTGCAGTTTGGAGACAGGATGAGTAAGTTATGGTGTTGGGGAGACGAGGATGGGAGCTGGCCGTTTTCATGTTGGAGATGAACACTTCTGCCGTGGATGGTTGCCCCCCCCCCCCCGGAGGGCTCTGAATGAGTGTGCATTAAATCATAGGCGTACAAAAGAAATATGGATCATGGGAATTCACAGTTATCGCAGCCATTAAAGTGTCTAAGAGTCTGTGTCACCAATATCCTCGGACAGCCGGTTCCTAACTGGTCGTCCCGAGTTGCTACTGTATAGAGTTTACTGCATTTTTATCTATTTGCTTACCTGAAATAACAGAGCAGTTATAATACTGAGTACTTAGGATAGTTTTCTGTTAATAAAATAAGGATTTATACAAAGCAATTAATGGACTTTTAAACAGTTAGATGCTATGTTACTTGGCACAGTTAGTAATGATCGCGTAACGGTTTTAGCCAGTCCTGGAGGGACTTCTCTTCTTTTTATGAAAATATGGAAGTATCTGAATTTGTTCCTAGCATTTACGTTTTTGGTTTACTCTCTCTCACACATTCATGTAAGGTACTGTCTTCCTATCAGGTAAGTGGAGCTCCTCATAAAGTCTATATTGCTAATTTTGTGGACTGAGACGTTTCCTTTCACACACAAACACTACCTATACAGTGTATATATATATATATATTTATATATTTATATATTTATATTATATAAAGTTTACTTACGTTATTTTCATCAACCATATCAGGTCTACTTAATTTTTTGCCCATTGTCAATAAAAGAGCAATAAATGCAGCAAGTTTTGGGTTTTTTGTTTTTTTTTTGTTTTTTGTTTTTGTTTTGTTTTGTTCTGTCTCTGGTTTTTGTGTCTCATTTCTTCTTTTCCTAGGCTGGGTTTTCATATGCGTGTACAATTAGGGAGCAGAGCTGAGGGCTGCTTTGGGGTAGAGGGGGGCAGTAGGACATCTACGTGGCCGGTGGCACCGTTTTCAAGGCTGATGGTGGCCGAGGCCCACCCCTGGGGTCGAAGTGGATGGAACCCCGGCCGCCCACGCTAAGTGCGATCGGGAACTCTGTTCCCTACAGCGCAAGCCCCGTGGGCTCAGGGGGCTCCATCCAGGCCTCGGGGAGCAGGGGAGGGGGGAGGTGGAAACAGAAGGGCCCTGGGTCTGGTCTGAGGCGGACCTGCCCCTGGGCGTGACTCTGTGTTGTGTGCACTTGTTCCAGGGGGTCTGGGACCCCGTCCCGGGCTGTCTACACAATTGTGCTGATGCCGCTGGGTTTGGCCTTGCTGCTGGTGGGGGGCGGCGGGGCGGGGGGCTGCCCATGGTGGTGTGCCACGTGGCCCGGGTGGCCCGGGTGGCTGGCATGGGCCGGGGGCAGCGGCGGGTGGCTGTGCACGTGGGCCCCGTAGGGCGGGTGCCCCCCGTGGGGGCCGTGGTGGTACTGGTGTGCGTGCTGGATGTGCTGGGGGGGGTGGTAGTGGTGGTGGTGGTGGTAGGGGGGCGGGTTCTGCTGCATGTGGCAGTACTGGCTGTGATGCCCGTGCAGCGGGGCTGGCGGCGGGCCCTCGACAGGCCCCTGGTGATGGCTGGCCACTGAGTGCGGCGGGTGGGGCAGGCCCGGTGGGTGGGGCGGCGGCTGGGGAGGGGCTGAGGGCGGGTGGGCCTGGGGAGGGGGCTTCCCTCTCTTACTCCCAAATAAGGAGCCCAGGAGGGAGGATGAGTTAGGCATAGTCTGGTGTGGGCGAGATGGACACTCTCGTGTTGATGTAGCTCTCCGGCGCATGTGAGGACTGCTAATGATGGACCCCTAAAAAGGAAATTCATAGAAATCAAAATTAAAAGATCTTAAAGCACTTATGTCAGAATGATTTTTCTTTTTCTTTTTTTTTTTAATGTAAAAACGTCCACCCACTGACTGCTAGGCCTTAGTTCAACTCACTGGCTGCAGAGGGCGGGGCTGGGTGAGGCCACGTGAGCTTCACCTCGGCTCAGGCTACTGGGGGGCCGGCAGGGACTCATCAGAAGTGGTCTTCCACTGAGAGACGTGGGGGTGGGCCAGGGCGTGAGGGTCTGGTCAAAGCAGCAGCAGCAGCACAAGTGTGACTTCTGCTTTCGTCCTGACATGGAAGGCGGCCTGAGCTTTCAGGTCAGACCGACTGGCCTGGGGGTGCCTGTGAGCGGGGTGTGCGGAGTGGAGTGGGGTGGGCTGGTGTGCGTGAAGGACCCCATTCGTGCCGAAGTTGCACCCTATGCTCTCCTGGGTCCTCTCCATGGGTGCAAGGGCCATCTGCTCTGCCTGTGCGGGCCCTGAGGTTTCTGGGAAGCTGGTGGTAGGGATGGGAGGGGGCTCGGGGACCCTTGTTCTGGGTGTGGGGGGCTGCTTCCTAGGCATTTCACTGCAGCTACCTACTGCAAACCAAACAAGGCAAAAGAAGGAAACAAAAAGGTCTGCAAGCTGAGGTTAAGATGTGAACAGTAATATAGAGATGGTTGGAAGATGAATGAAATCTCATGAAATCCACACGGAATTTTTCTTGCTCTCGCGGCTCTCCTCCCCCGAGCTAGCTAAGCCAAGTCCATGGTGCCCTGACTGCAGACACACAGCAATCGAAACTCCAGGAAGGAAGCGATGGGGATGGCGGAGCATGGAAGTCAAGAGACCGGCAAACCTCCCCCCAGGGCAGCGTGGCTGGAGGGTACGTGGGCGCCTGGCGGCGGTGCCTCCCCCCCCAAGGAGCAGTGCCGGCAGGCGAGGACCCCAAGGGGGGAGTGTCGGGAAGCCGGGATGTTAACCATGCTCGGGGCCACCGGGGACAGGGTTAAGCGGCAACTAAAACACGGACTCCAGAACCGCCCCCTCCCCCCACGGGTCCAGCCCAAACAAGCGGTGAAAGGCATGGGCGATTCTAGGCGGGAGAAGCTGGCATGCACTGGGGCTGAGGCAGGCAGGGGGTACCGGGCGTGTCCGCGCCTCTGTGCAGTAGGGGGAAGGAAGAGCAAAACAAAACAAAACGAAAACGAAACAAAACAAAAAGAGACAACAGATATAAACCAAAGATCGGGGAGGCAACACACGACAGCCAGCTGGGCGGAGGCGCTTCCTACTTACTTCCACATTGCTCTCTAGCGATCCCGCACTGCTGCGACGCCCTCGCTTCCCTGCCCAGAACATGCAATACCAGAGGTTAGACACGGACACGAGGCTGGGCCGCCGCCTGCCTGGCCCTGAGCCGCCGCCACCGCCGCCGCCGCTGCCGCCGCTGCCAGCGCCACCGCGGGCCCGGGTGAGGGTCGGAGGACGGGCACCGCCGGAAAGCCGGCGGCAGGGCAGTAACAAGTTCCAAAAAAAAAAAAAGGGGGGTGCTTAAAGAAAAAAAAATGCTTTTCCAACCAGCCCCAACTTCGTACCCCTTCTGCTACACTGGCAGTCCGCTGGGGGGAGGGCCTGCCTCCAGGGGGGCCGAGGCACGCACACGGCTGGGGCCCCAGCCGCCTGCCGGCAGGGGACGACAGGACAGGGGCAGCTCCTCCAATGGCTCAAAGCAAACAAAACATGGTCCTGCACAGCCCTGACTTGGCGTGGATTTCATATATGCATGTATATGCATATTTGTACATACATATACATCTCCCCTCCTCCCCGCAGGCAGGGTGGGTTGGATGGTTAGGAGGAAACTAAGCTTGGCATCTGTCTTTTCCTCCTGGGAGGCTCAAAAGTGCCTGTGCCTCTGGAGTCTGTTGTTTGGTTTGTGCAGTGCCCTGGCCGGGGGCAGGAAACAGGTGCAGGGGCTGCTGAGCGGGCCCAGGGTCATGCTTCCCTTCTGTGGCACCACCCCCCCGGGATGCTACAAGCATTCCTTCAGCTGTGAGTGCTCCCTGTCAGCGGCTTTTTAATATTCCCGGCACACGGCATGTAGCAGGCACTCAATACACGTTGACTGTGTCCAAGGAAGGCTGTGTCTTCTTCTTGGTTCCGGATGCCCAGGGCTGACCCTGGCCTCCCCAGTCCCTCCAGAAGCCGTCTCCATGGATTTCTGCAGGATGTTGAGGCTGGCAGGAATGGTGGGTGCCCAAGCTCCGGGGTCCGGTCTCCGACTAGCTCTCAGGAAGGAACAGAGAAGGGGCCTCCCACTTGACGTTCTGTAGGCTTCCATCTGTGAGACCTGGCCATGAGCCAAGCACGTCTGTTCTGGGTCAAGCCCCACGGCCACGCAGGACAGGCGTCCGGGCCGAAGAGGAGACGGGTGCTCTGGTTGGTGAGCAGGATTCATGCCCAGGTCTGCCTGTCCACCTTTGGGGCTGGGAAGCTTGGCCATGCTGCCTTCTGGGCTGAACCCAGGTCGAGCCTAGGAGCCTGGAAGATGGAAAGATTGCTACCCGTCTCTCTGTGGCCCACAGTCTAGCCATGTGCTGGGTGGAGAGAATGGGTCTGAGGGTCCGTGGCATCCAAGTGTACTGGACCATGCTTGGGACACAGCCTTGATCCTGGGCACACAACAGCAGACTCGGGGTACATCTGGTCCCTTTGCTTTGCCTGCCAACCCCCAAACCTGAGCTCCAGCTGGGAGCTTGCTTGACTCTGGGAGTGAGCTCTGGGAGGGGCTCAGAGCTCGCTCGGGACAGGGCCACAAAGAATATTAGGGCAAGAGGGTTTTCTACCAGTTTCTGAGGACCAGGGAGAATCAAATAGGACCTGGCCCTTACTTCCAGCTGGAAGAAAGATGAAGGTCTCATATCCTTATCTTTTGGCTGGTGTGAGAAGAGGGGCTGACCTTCGTCTCTTCCTGCTTTTTGTCTCAACACAGAGGTCCAGTGACATGGAGCAGGACGAGGCCCTTTGGCTGGAGAGGTGATTCCAACTGGCGCTCCTTTGATACTTTACCTCGGTTTCTGCATCTGTGAAATGGGCATGCCCCTTCTTTTGAGTGGGCTGGACATGATGAGCATCAGACAGGGTATCGTGGCACCATGTAGAAATGCTGAGAGTCAGGTCTCTGCTGTCTTTGGGATTTTAAAGTCAGTTCTCTGGCCCCTCTAAGCCTAGAGGACTCCCCTGATTGAAAACCGGGGACAGAGCAAGGCCAGCCCATCCCTGACCCCCCTGCCAGTGCCCAGCAATGTCTTCTGGCTGACCTGCTTCTCCCAGTGGAACTTAAGCCAGGCCTGGAGCTAGCTTTGAGGGCTCCATATGGTATCTGGTCTGAAGCAGGACAAAACCCTCCTCCGCTTCCTCCTCTTGCCCCATGTGGGCCGGGCCTCAGGACAGTTTTATCTTGGATGTCTTTGTGTGATGTTAAGTGAGGGTTAGCATTCATCTTTTCAACTTCTGAAATTGGCACGAGATGGGGGGTGTCCCTATAGGAGCTCTCGGCAGTCCGGTCCCAGAGCCCCTTACTCACGGGCACACCCCACGGATGCCTGCTTACTGCAGACCCGGGTCCGGGGGAGTGCACACGGGCACACCCCATGTGCTCACGGAGGCGCCGCGTGCCGGGACAGCGGCTCTCGTCCCTGTGTCCACGCTATCCCTCGCGTGCACTCCGAACTCCAGGTACCCTCCCTCTCTCCTGGGATCTTGCACCAGCCGCAGGTGAGCCCCGCCCCTCCCGGAGCCTCTCCTGGAGTCAGACGAGGCCCTGCCAGGCCAACCAGGACCAGGATCAGGAACCATATCCGGGAGGGGCCCCCAGCATGGCTCTCCACAGCCTTCCCCTGCTTCTCAGGGTCGACACAGGGTGCAGCGAGGGCTCTCGACCCCAGGGTCTCACCCTGCGGCCCTTAGCGATGCTGGAGGCTGAGCCGGTGCTGCTTTGGACACTGGCCATCAGGAGCCACCAGCTCCCCTGGGAGGGCTGCCTTGGTACAGGACATGGCAGGTCTCCGGCTAAGCCCCGGAGCAATGACAGGGGCACGTGGGTCCTATGGCCTCTGGGATACAGCCTCTTCCTGGAGACTGGTGTTGAGTAGCTTGATCGGGAAGGGCAGGAGGATGTGAGGGGCTTGGGGAGAGTGTCCACCATGACTTGACTGACCTGGGCCAGGGGCCAAGGCCCAGTCACACCTGCGTCTCTGGTCCTCATAGGTCCTTGATCTCAGGCTGGCAGGACTCTGGGGCCACTGAAATGAGCACGGGGCCCCGGGCCAAGGAAGACCCTGTGGAGAGTGTTGGGCGGGGCCTCGCAGCTCGGGCCAGTCCCTCCACCTCGCAGAATGTCAGCGGCTCCTGGAGGTCTGCTCGCGGGTCAAGCCGTAACTGCCTCTTGGGTCTCCAAGGTCTCCGTCTAAGATGTGTCGTCTCCCGGAATGATGTGTGGTCGCAGGTCCGGGGCAGCTGCTCTTGGAGTGGTGACGTGCCGACCGCTGAGTGCTAGCTTGCCTGAAGGGAGATGGTGCCCCTAAGGCCTTGCCTCTTCTCCACGAGCTCATCTTGGTGACGGCCACGGGCGGTGGAGTGACGCTGCCTCTGGAGAGCAGCACCCCGACCCAGTCCAGGGCACGGGATTCTTTGTCTCCAGCCGCCGAGCCTAGCATCTTCCAGGATGGCTGCCGACGCCGGCCAGCCTCCCTCTGGAGATCCCAGGTGGCCCATTGCTAGTCTGGGGCCGTGGCAGCCGCCAGCACTCCGGCACCCCTTGCCTCGCCCTCCAAGCTTCCTGGGTAGAGGGAGCTTTTTTCCCGGGGTATGTGTTTCATTGTCTCCCAGGAAGACTCCATCCCTAGAGGTTTCCTTAGCTCAGAATGCCCAGTGACAGTGGCAACAGGAGCAATAAACGGAAAGCAGCCGAACCTCAGAGCTCTGTGTCTCCCGTGGCCAGGGCCCTGGGCACGCAGCTCCCCCTGACCCCCGGGAGCTGGAAGAGACGTGGCTGGCCGTGAGGGCCATCCCAGCCATGGTGGGAGCCTCAGTTTCAACAGAGCCGCAGTCGCCTGAGGGGCTGGACAAGACCCCTCAGCCCTCCAGGCGGACACAGAGGCCAGGGCTTACCCACTGCACAAACTCAAACAGAGGCCCCAGCCCCCAGGCTGCAGAGGCCCGGAGCAGTCCGGTAGTGTTAGGCTGGGTTTAACAAGCCGTAGGGAAAACCAGTGGTTCTCAACCAGGGGCAGTTTTGCCAACAAGGGGCGATTTTTGCCCCCCCTCTCCCCAGAGGACACCTGGAAATTTCTGGAGGCATTACTGACTGTTATGACTGGGGGAGGTAGGCCCGGCCTCTCGTAGGTAGAGGCCAAGGCCGCTGCTAAACATCCCGCAGGGTGCAGGACGGCCCCCCACAGCGCTGAACGTCAAGCGTGCTGGGGTTGAGAAACTCTGGGTTAACCCTCATGCTGGCAATGGATTTCTGATTTTTACTATGGAAAAAAAAAATATGACAAGACGAAAAAAAGCAAAGGAAAAAAATTCCAACTTAAAAAAAAAAAAGAAAAGAAAAGAAAAAATGAAATTTCTGGGCAATGGCTAAGCCGCAGGGAGGCAGGACTGCTGGTGGGGCAGGGATGGGATGGGGTCCCGGGCTGGCTCTCGTCGTGGGGCCCGGAACTGGCCACGGGGTAGTGCCTGAGGCAGGGTGGGCTGGGTGAGGCCCCGGGACGGGAAGGGACCGATCTCGGCCTGACGGAGTCTTCTCCAACAAACCAGGGCCTATAATCAGGCTCCCAGGAGAAGCCGTCTGGCTAGAGGGGACGGGGGCACTGGGGGGGACTGGGGGAGGGCGCTGTCATCCACGGCTCCTGTGACAGCGCTGCAGGTCAAGCAGGGCTGGCGCAACGCTCGTGGGCGGCTGGCCCCAGCTCAGAGGACCTGGCAGGGCAAGGGCTGCCAGCACAAGGTCCCTGAGGCTCTCTAGGCAAGCCCCCTGCCCTGGGAAATCTGAAAGGCTCAGAGATGCTGCTTGCTTGGGTGTTAAGAGGCTGGCAGCAAATAAACACACACAGAAACAAAGAAACAACAACAAAAATCACAGTTCTGCCAGGGCTCTCCACTGACATCCCAGGGGCAGTTGCGGCCACCGCCTTGGGGCTGGACAGGGGGGCCTGGGTTCCCCAGGAAGGGAGACCTGTGTGAGGGAAGCAAGACCAGGAACAGCGAGGGGGGGGGGGGGGCTCCAGACACAGTTTAGAGGGCTTCACTCCATTTCATTCATCAGCATAAAACACAGGGATGCAGCAGCACAGAGGACAAGGGACACATCCATCAGCGGGGCCTGGCTCGCTCTGTGTGAGAGCAGTTTCCGGAAAATAAATAAAAAGACAAACAAAACCCCTAGAAGGAGAAAGGGAGAACGGGGGTAACCTCCTGGCTGTTTTGCCTTAACCAGTGGGTCCTGCTTCCTCTGGCCTTCCAGGGACGCCCACTCGGCGCGGTCAGGTGTTGCTATGGTTTGGGGACCGTCACGGGAAAGTGCTCAGTTGGAGCCCTGCTGCCACCGGCTGCCAACGCAGGCCCTTGTCGGCGCATGATGACGCGCGCCCCAGCGGCCCGGGCTGAGTCCTGCGTGCGCTGGGCTAGGAAGGGGGGCCCGGCCCGGCTCTTACCCGCTTCTGAGAGGTCCCTCAGGGAGCTGCTGAGGGCGCTGCGTTTGAGGCCCTCCCCGCCCGCGTAGCTGTCGTCCAGGCAGGCCCGGCTCAGCGTCCCGTTGCCGGACTCCTTCTTGAGGCTGGAGCACTGGGACATGCTGGGCCGCACGACGCCCTTCTGCTTCTCAAGCTCCGCTGAAACAGAGCGGGTGAGGGACCGGTGAGAGGGGCATGGCCTTGAGGGGACAGCCCGGGGCGGGCATGGGACCAGGGCCCTCGGCGCAGGCGTGGCAGCGTGCCCTGGGGAGAAGTCAGGGCCCAGGGCTGTCTTGGGAAAGAGAAGGTATGAATGCTGCCTTTCACAAAAGGGAGCGGGAAGGAAACCCTAGAAGGGAGGCTGGAGCGGTGCGGGCCTTGGGGTCTGCAGGAAAGACAGTCACTTTGCAGGCCTGAGGGCCGAGGAGCAGCAGACTGACTGGTCTGGGTCTGCGGATAAGCAAAGGGTAACCCGGCCTGGCCCTGGAAGGGGCCAAAGGTGGGGATAGCCACGTGTCTCTAGGGAGCGAGGTTTGGAGCCAGGAAAGGAAAGGATTATAACCGGCTTTGATGGAACCCAGGGGAAGGGCTCGGCTCTGACCCCATCAGTCAGTTGGGTCCTGATGTGCAAGACAAACAAATAATCACCCCACCAAAGTGCAGAGAGCTCAGCTCCGAAACTCTGGGAACGCTTGTCTTGTGGGATGTCCAGGGAACCAGGGCCCTCGCGGGACATGCCATGTGGTCGCACAAGCAGGATGGGCCTGGGCCACGGAAGCCCCGGTTCTCACAGGGAGGCCCCTGCCGCCCTCCCCGCTCCCCCCCGTCCCCCCCGCCCCATGCCTCCTCCTCTGGCCCCGGGCAGGTGGGCTGTCCTGTGGCAGGGCTGTGAGAAGGACGGGCGAGGCCTCCCAGAGTCCCCAGAGACGCCGGGGCTGCTGGCTCTCCCTCTCCAGGGGGCCCGCAACTTACACTCTATCCTGTGCTTCTCCATCTCCTGCACTTCGGCAATGGACTCCCGCAGGTCATCGGTGAACTTCTTCCGGTCTTGAGGATTGGGCGCGTTAAAGTTTATTAGCACTTTGATGTCTGCTCCGGGGACAGCAGATGTGAGCCGGATGCCGTTGGGGTAGTCTGCAAAGGAGGAGGAGAGGAGAAGAACCCGTGGGTCCCTGTGTGATCGCTGCAATCCCCCTTCCGGTCAAGAAAATACTGAGAAGGCCAAGAGCCAGGCTCCCAGCGGACGTGTCCAGCCGGGGAGGAAAGGCATCCACGGAGCAGACAACAGGGACTGCCTGGAAATCCCCATCTCCCGACTTGGGTCCCTGCTGTTCCGTCTATAAGTCAGGGGCAGATCTGGCTGATTTGGGCAGAGGTCAGAGCCCCCATTCTTCCTCAGCGTGAAGGTCATGGAGCCTGGACCCTTCAATTCAAGGTCCTTGGTCACAGCCTGCAGCTTGAGAGAGTGGCCAGGGGTGGAGCCCAGGGGGAGTCAGACATAGTGTCCTGTGCTGGGTGGAAAGTCTTATCTAGTCACCTTGGACAATTCTGAGGGTACACTGAGCTCTGTTCTCTGCCAAAGGGTCTCCAAAGGGCCTCCAGACCCTCAATTCCCTTGGAAGCATCATGGGCGCTCCATGCTCGAGGCACTACGCCGAGGGCAGCGTCTTTCTGCTCAGACCTGCCTGGTGCCACCTCTGAGCTCATGGGGTCCCTGTGGCTTTGGTCCCCTGGCAGCATCTCTCTCTCCTCTTTGGGTGTTTGCAGGTTCTTGGCTCAAATACCAATCCCACTCTCGCTCAGACCTCGGTCAAGGCTGGGAACTCAAACGCCTAGAGGCCCAAGCATGTTCCCTAAATGTAGGAAGCACATCACATGAGACCTTAGCGCGACAGAGCGAGTGGGGAGAGGGGTGTGCAGCCCAAGACCACCACGTGGGAACGCGGGCCTAGCCATGCCAAATCCCAGTTCTTAAGAGAAGCCGACAGTAACTACAAGTTCAATATGAAGATTCCAGTATCAGCTCCATGAATTAAAAAATAAATGTATAAACGGAATAGAACATAACTCATCTGGGACTGACCCACGGCTACCACCCTGAGCTCTGTGGTACGTATGAAGTCACGTCCCACAGAAATGTCAGCATCAGCTCTGGGGCTCTTAGTGGCGCCTTGCATTCAAGACCGAGGGCTGAGCCCTGGGAAGCTGAAAATGGTGATGGCGCAGCTTCTGCCTGAGGATTCAGTCTGGTGGGACCCTCTGCTGTGAGCATCACGGCCACTGCCACCCCTTCCAAGGCGGGGACTGCTGCTCAGGAAGATGTGGGATCCTCCCTGGGGCCACCTGGTGGAAACCAAGGCAAGGCCGGCTTCCCAGCCTGGGATGTGGCAGGCAGAGCAGGAGGTGGGGGATAGTAGGGTTGGCGTCCTGGGCTCCTTGGGGGCACAGCGGGTGCCAGTTCCATTTAGGACTGAGAAGGGGTAAAGCGCCCCAAATCCAAGCCCTCAGGCCCCAGGGTTTGGGATGGCCCAGCCACAGGTCCCTGGAACTTTCTCAACCTGCAGATGGACAGGTGATCAGATAGAGGGTAGCCTGGCGACCTGTCCGAGAGGACGAGGGCTTCCCTGCTGCTGGAGACACTAGGACACTCCACAGGCACAGGCCTCCCCTTGAGTCGGTTCAGAATGGGCGAGGCAGCAGGACGTGACCCCTATCCACCATCTCAGGAGGCCTGGCTCAGGCTGCAGCTCAGAGACCTCCAACAAGGACGGGATGAAGAAGAAGAGAGGAAAAGGGAAGAGCTTGGGTATTAGAGAAGGACCAGGTCAAAAGAAGAAGTCAGCAGGGGTGTCAGCTCCCAGAAAATCCCTAGGCCCCATGGCCCACTCATACCCAGAGGAGACTTTGCGACAGCAGCGAAGCATAAATCCTGTTTCAGGAGCTGTTCCAAGTACTTCACGTGCACGGACTCAGCTGAGTGTACAAGGTATCAGCCCACTTTGTAGACAAAGGGAATGGAGCCCCGAGAGGTTATGCAAGCCGGGCCACAGAGCCGCTAAGAGCGAGAGCAGCATTGGAACCCAGGCTCTCTGCCCTGGGCTGAGACCTTCTCTCCGTCCCCTCAGGCACGACCTCAACCGGTCTGTTCACTTACGTTTGTATGTCACCTAAGCCATTTAACTTGAGGTTTTCCCCGGCAACATTTTATTGATGCAAATGCGCTCTGCTCTAAATTAAAAAATCTCACCAGCCGTAAGCAGAAAGAATAGGAAAAGGAAATGTGATAACCACCGTGTACAAGGTTATTAAATTCTTCCCCGTTACTGTTGCTTATCAGCCTCCTGGCCTATTATGCTGCTCTCCGCGGGTAATGCGGGCCTAAGAGCACGCGTGGGAGAGCTACCCTGAGGATCTGTCCTTGGGGGACCAGGCAGAAGGGGAGATCACTGGGGAGCGCTGTGCTTCCTGACGACAGGGCGAGAGCTGTGACACCGTCTCCCGCCACACGGCACCGTGGCCATGCGTGGACAAGCGCTCCAGGCCACACGCTCGTGGCAGGGCCGCGGCAGGCCCCCCTGCACAGACTTACACTGGTTCTCGAAGAGCAGGACCTGCATGCCATATAGGGAGAAAGACTGTCGGAAGCTGTAGGTCACGGAGTTCTTCTTTTTCTGGAAGATCTTGGTAACCTGCGGATAGCCAGAGACAGAGGCTAAGTCCCATGACCTGCCCAGGCGCAACTCTGGGAGCTCAGGATTCAAAGTGGGCCTGATGTCAGAACCCTTTCAGCGATTTGGAGGTCAGGGGGGCCTCTGGGGCAGGAAAGGGCTGCGCGCTCATGCATATCCTGACGTGAGTGCTGGCTTCTGTTGCTGTAAGTCCCAGGTGTCACGCTGGCTGGCAATGACGCCCGCCAGGCTAGCACAGAGGTGACGGGCATGGCATCGCCCAGGACCCTGAAGGCGCCAGGCCGGGTGCTCAGGCCCAGGACCCCACCTAAGCACTGTAACCGTCTGAAAGATTAAGTTTGGGGGAGAAAATGGAGGCTCAGAAATCTGAAGGAATGTGCTTGAGGTCAGGGACTCTTAACAAAGGATCTGAAACCCACACGTCCAGATTCCAACCTCAGTAATCACAGAGGAGCAGCTGGCTCTCAAGCAGGTAGGAATCAGGGACGGGGCCTCTAGCAAGAAACCTGTGGCATGTGGGAGACACAGAGACACAAAGGACAGGCTCGCCCTGCTCTCTGCAGGGGCATCTTTATCCCCAGTGGCTAGCACCCATGCCACTTTTTTTCCAGGCAGGAGCTCCTCAGTTTCCCTCTGGGGAATCCCCCTCTGCCACTTTTAGTCCGGTGGTCCTGGGGCTGGGCAGTGACCCAGGCTTAGCCGATGAGCCAGCACTGCCCCTGCCTGGCCCCCGGGAGCGGCTCGGGCGTGGGCCTGGGAAGCAGTGAGACCTTGGCTCGGACTCTTACGAAGAGAATCCCACAGGTGCCCAGGGATGCCGGGGGACCCCGGAGGCAGGATGAAGCCTGCGGCTGCCAAGGCTGACACTCCCTTCTTGGACAGAGGCTGCCTGAGAAGGGAGCCCGCACAGCCGAGAGACAGCCCGACGAGGAGTCCTGCTGACACGGTTTGAGCCTCTGGGAAAATAGTTGGGGCTGAAGAGGGGCCTCTGGGCCTTTCCAGAAGCCAGTGAAGCCCTGTGTTCATTGGCAGCGCCGTGAGTTAGACTCTGCCTCTGCTAACCCAAACACCGCGGGGCTGACTCCATCCCCTACACCCACCCCCGCGCGCCTCTCCCCGAGACGAGGCCACATGGAGACCACAACTGCAGGTCGAGGCCGCCCTGAGCCACGCTCTCAGCCCCGGCCCGCTGCAGGGAACCACATACCACCAGGAGGTCGTTAAACAGGAAGATTTCTCGCTGGTGCAGTCCGAGTTTCTGGGGCTTATTTGGGTCTGGGACCTCGAAGAGCCGGCAGTAGCAGACCAGCCTCCGATGGGGCAGAGAGAGCACCTGTGTGGAGAGGGAAGCGCTGCCGTGAGCCCCCTGCCCCTTGGTGGGAGCCCGGGCAGCACGCTCGGAACCCAGCTTGTGCGCCTGGCATCCGAAAACGCCCTCTCCCACCAACCGTGCACGGCAGAGCAGACGTGTTGACCTCCCAGCAATTCTCCCCCGCTCTTCCTCAGGAGCTCTCCTGAAGGGCCGTGGAAAGCGCCCCTGCTTCTCATGACACCTCCTTTCCTTTCCTTCAGGCAGGTCCCAGACTTCTTAGAGCATCACGTTCACGTGGCAGGCCCCTCCACCCGCCTCCCCTGCCCGTGAGAAATTCACCATCCCTGAGTCCCCACAAAGTGACTGTCACAGACATAAGCCCGGTAGTCTCTGTAAAGGTCTCTCCAGAGAGTGTCTACTCTAGAGGGGGAAACTGAGGCACAGAGAGGTGGTGCAGCTTGCCTCAGCCACACAGTTGGGAAGGCGCAGAGCTGGGAGCGGCTTCCGGGCCCCTCCTAGAGAATCCTGATGGTTCTGACACCTCAAAAACCCTGTCCCAAATCCTGAGCCAGCTGCCAGTGTGGGGCCTGGCCTGGGCCTCTGCTCTGAACATGCCTTGCTAGCGTGGGTTCATGTGTGCCCCCACTCTGCCGAAGCCCAGGCTACTCTCAAGGCAAGGGGCAACTTGTACGGTGTCTAAGGGCTGTGGTGACAAGCCATCTGGGAGGCCCAGTCACGGCTCTGAGGGCCCCCCTGGATCACGCAAGGGCCCCCCTGGATCACGCAAGAGACAGTAAGTTAGAAAAGGGCCACGACGTGCTGGGTAGTGTCACGGCAGGCAAGGAGGGTCCCTTCTGCCAACAGGTGCCCTGGGGGAGGGATTCCTGAGCTCTTGTTTACCAGTTTTGAAAC
Source organism: Potos flavus (assembly GCA_028534135.1). NCBI lineage: Eukaryota > Metazoa > Chordata > Mammalia > Carnivora > Procyonidae > Potos > Potos flavus. Next base: position 48,728,912 of record CM052898.1, on the reverse strand, counting down.
CCAATCAGGATAGGGATCCCTTTCCCCAGTCCTCGGACAGGGAGGGAGCGTGCGGCCCAGGCTGGCGTGCTCAGGGAGTGGCCCTGTTCGGAGAAAAAGTGCGGAGGGGAGAGGATGGTGGGAGGTGGGGCTGGAGAGGCAGGTGAGGGCTGGTCAGTATCCAGTGGTCCCTCTCTGGGGGAAGCTGGCAAGAGCGGGGTGCGGACAGGTTTGTGACGCAGACTCCCGCAGCCCGGGGCTGCCTGGTGAGAGGGAGAGACAGACACATAAGGCATGTGCCTGGTGCCTGCCAGGCTGGCTGTGTGTCCAGGTGCTCCTGGGGTGAGCCGGCAAACTCGCTCCAGGCCGTGGCAGTGGAGTGTCAAGGGGCAGAGTGTGGGCGGGGTGGGAAGGATCGTCTGTTTCAGGTGCAGTGCCTTGGGGTCTGGGGACAAGCCTTGGCCTCAGTGCTCCGCGGGGCCCAGATGAGAGGGAAGGAGACTGTATGCTCTGGCCGGATGGCCCAACCCTCCCCCTGGGGCCGCAGTCCCTGGGCCTGCAAAGATTCGAGGCCTGGATCATTATGCAAATCAAATTCCTTATCGCTCTGGAAATTAATTCCAGCAGTTAGAATCATGGATCTGGGAGCCAGGAGATTGCAGTGATGTGAACGAAGGACACAGGGGCCACCCCTACGGCAGGGTACTGGCCAGAATGTAAAAGCAGAAGGATACTCACACAGCCAAGCCCGTGATGCAAGGATCCAATCTATGCGGGAAACATGAAACAAACAAAGACATCAGTGATCCAAAAAATGCACCTGGGCCTGGAGAGAGCTAATGGGACGACATCCAAGTAGGTAAGCACCCCTCCTGTGGCTCCCACGTCCTCTGTCCTGACATGCCCCACACAGTAGCTGGGGAGACCTTCTCGCTGCCAGAACTGTAAGGGGCAATGAAGGCATTCCCGAGCCACCAAGGGACCACTGTTGGTTTCTTAAGAGCCGCAGGCTCTCTTTAAACAGAACCCAGAGCCAATGGCTGTTATTCCCGAATAGCAGGAACCACCCTATACCTGCAGTAATTCCCCACCAGGTCCCTAAGGGGCCGGGTTCCAAATGGCATCAGGGCCGCTGTCCAAAGCCGAAGCCAGTGAGGCGGGCCTGGGGTCACATGGAGTGGGGGCCGGGTCACCACATACCGGCTTCTTCCCCACGATGAGCTTCTCCACCTTCTGCACCTGGGACACGTGGTCCTCGTTGGTCTTCAGCTCCCGCTTGCGAATGCGCTCATAGATCCCAATCAGCATCTCCCGGGGGATGTCCTCGCCGTCGTCCACACCTGGGCAGGAGAGCAGCAGCCGGGTTGTCCGGAAGGGCTGGGGTCTGGATGGCGGGGGCACCCCTCCGCTTCGGGCCCCGGGCTCACCCCTCCTTTACCAGTTTCTAAACCCAATCAGAAGAGTGATCCCTTTCCCCAGTCCCCAGCAGAACTAAAGGCTTTCTGGACCCACGGCCTCTGAACATCTTCTTTTCATTACAAAGTGTCTCAGAATCCTTCCACCAGGACCAGGAGAGCACAGCCAGGCTCCGAGGGCTTTATGAACATTAGCTTGCTAACAGGCCTGGGCCCAAGTTCCTGCTTCACCTCTGACTAGCCAGGTGACTGAGTCTCCGAGCTGGGGATCCTATTTCAAGTGGGCCACCAAGAGCACCGGTGGCTTCCCGGAGATCCTGCAAGGAGGCCAGAGCAGCCCTGGTATTTCCCAGAAGTGAGAATTCCGTGCACCCACTGCTAGCTGTCATCCCCCATCACACGGCACAGAAGCTGGGGGCCTGGCCTTGAACCCAGCTTGCTCTGACAACAGGCATGTACCCTTTCTGCTAAACCCCGAAAAACTGCTGCGAGGAAAACTCAGCCCCACTCAGGAGAGAAACGCAAACCCACACTAGTCCTCAGACTGCAGGCTGGTGAAAATCCAGGGGTTTGGGAACCAGCACTGTTGGTGAGGCCGTGGGAAGGGGCCTCTCACACACTGCTGGCGGGACGGGGGCCCGGTTCCACCCCTGCCTGGGCCACTTGCCACTGCCTATCACAGTTATAAACGCGAACCCCCTCCAGGCCACTGATAGCGTTTGGGAGAATTTATCCCACGGGACGGGACACGCAGACAAGGTGACTCTACTGCAGCATGGTTTCCAAATAGTGGAAGACTGGAATTCACCCATTTGCCCATTATTAGGAGACCGGTTAAGCCATCACTGCACAGGAGGGCAATGGAATATCACACACCTGCCAGGAAAATGAGCAACACCGTAAGGAACCGACGTGGAAACGTTCTCTTAGGTTTGTTAAATGAGAAAGGCAAGGTGCCAAAGAGATGAGGGTTAAACCAGTCGTGCACGTTGGTACTTTCGTGAGCACAGGGGCTGTGGGCGGTGCACAGGGACTGAATGACCTGGGCGCACGGGGAGGAATGGAAGGGGCTCTGCCACAGATCTTTCCTACTTTCTTTTTTAAACAGACTATTTTTTTTTTTAGAACTGTTTTTTTGTTTTGTGCGTGTTTTAAAAAAGATTTTAGTTATTTATTAGTCAGAGAGAGAAAGAGTTCGCGCACAAGCAGGGGGAGCAGGAGACAGTGGGAGAAGCAGACCCCTCACTGAGCAGGGAGTCAGATGCTGGGTTCGATCCCAGGACCCAGGATCGTGACCTGAGCCGAGGGCAGACGCTTAACCAACTGAGCCACCCAGGCGCCCCTAGAACTGATTTTTTGAGCAGTTAAATTCACAGCAAAATTGAGAGGAAAGCACGGCGATTTCCCCATAACACCTGCCTCCCCCCGCCCCTCCACCCCCCGCCCCTGGCCCACCAACCTCCCGCACGAGAGTGGGATATTTATTATTATCGGTGAAACTACACTGACACGTTATTCACTCTGAGTCCACACTTGACGCTAGGATTCACTCCTGGTGTTGTGCATTTGATAATAAACGTTTAATGGCACCTACTCGCCATTGTGGTGTCGGAGGGAATAGCGTCCCTGCCCTGAAACTCCCCTGGGCTCCACCTACTCATGCCTCCCTTCCTCCAACCCCCAGCAACCTCGGATCTTTTATGTCTCCTTAGTTTTGCCTTTTCTGGAATGTCATACAGTTGGGATCCTACGGTATGTGGCCTTTTCAGACTGGTTTCTGTCCCTCAGTAATATGCCTTTAAGGTTCCTCCAGGTCTTCTCATGGCTGGATAGCTCATTTCTTTTTAGCACTGAATACTATTCCATTGTCTGGACGTGCCACAGGTTATCTATCCATTGACCTACAGAAGGACATCTTGGTTGCTTCCAAGTCTTGGCAGCTATGAATAAAGCTGCTATAAATATCCATGTGCAGGATTTTGTGTGGATATACGTTCTCAACTCCTTTGGGTAAATAGCAAGGTGAATGCTAGGCTGTATTACTTTTTTTTTTTTTAAACTATGTGAGGATAATACCCATTCAAAAAATCAATCTAGAGAATTTAAAAACTAATATCAATAAAATAAAAGCATTGCTCATCTGGCTTCTGTGCTGGTGAGCTATTCCTCCCCCACCCATCTTCCAACCCCCAGAGGTGCTCCTGCTGCTGGACCTACTGGGTGAACTGGGGTGAGCGATTTCAGAGAGCCAATGTGTCCAGTGTATGCTGGGGCAGGGGGAAGGTTTCCTCTACAAAGAACAAGCTGGATATCTGCTCAGTGCAGAGTACCAGGTGGGCTAGGGGAGACCAGAGTCCTGCCCCCTCTGACATGCACCTGCTGTGTGATCTCGGGCGAATCCCCTCCCTCTCTGCCTCAGTTCCTTCTGGAACACAAGGAAGATGGGACAGAACACTCCTGAGTTCCTGGCTGGAAAAGATGGGATTTGATGGGAATGACCGGGCTTAGAAGACAGAACCAGCAGCTTGCTCTGCTGAGAAGGGGGATGATAATGTCCCCCACTCCCGAGACTGCTGGGATGGTCAGGTGCAAGGGCAGGTACACACCGCAAAGTCACTGACATGAGGGTGGCTGTCTGGCCCAGCAACCCCATCTTTCCCTTGGCCTTCTTTCCTCTGGGCTAATCATTTCTGGCTCCCCTTGTTGTTCCCCATACGGGCGGGGAGGGGTCCCAATTATGTAGGTGAGGTTTCCAGGTAGAAAAAAGTCACAGTCCAATCATGAGACCCATAAACCTGCCCGGGGTCTCCAACAGCATGTAGCGTACGGCCTGTATCCTGCATCCTGGGGCCACGTGGGACTCTGCGAAGACCAGACTCAGGCTCAGCCCTGCGAGGAGCGAAGCCTAGGGCCGGCAGAAGAGCGCCCATCGCTGCCCCATCAAAGCATCTGCTCGTCGCGCTCATGAACTCAGGCTGATTTGCCATTAAGGAAGTTCCCAGACTCCTTAGCTTCCTAGAAACTCTAGCTAAGACCTGAACTCCTTGGGGCCCATGGCGCCCCCTAGACCTAGCGGAGGGCCACACACCCTGAGTTTCAGTGCAGGGAACGGCCATCGTCTGGATGGTCTGAACCAAGGCCGGCCCCTGGGCTTCCCTGATGCACCAGGTGGGGGAAAGGGGCAGACCAATCAGCTCTGCGTGGGCATCCCGCTAGCCGGCTTGTTGCAGGGGTGCCCACCACCAGGGGGCGCGCAAGGAGAGTTCAAACCCCAGGAGGGCCCTCCTGTCCCACGAGAGGGGGTGACATAGCAGGAGGGCTTTGCAGGAAAAAAAGGACAAGAGGAGTACATTTAAATGGCTCAACAAGCTCACAAAGTTAGACCTGATTTAAACCAGCTTTTTTGGGGCGCCTGGGTGGCTCAGACGGTTAGGCATCTGCCTTTGGCTCAGGTCATGATCCCGGGGTCCTGGGATCGAGCCCCGTGTCAGGCTCCCTGCTCATCGGGAGCCTGCTTCTCCCTCTCCCTCTGCCTGCTGCTCCCCCTGCTTGTGCGCGCTCTCTCTCTCTCTCTCTCTCTGTGTCAGATAAATAAATAAATAAATAAATAAAATCTTTAAAAACAAACAAATAAATAAACCAATCCAGCTTTTTCCTTTTTTTTAAAAAAAAAAACATGACACCCTCAGGGGCACCTGGGTGGGTCAGTCGGTTAAGCGTCTGACTCTTGATTTCGGCTCAGGGTCATGAGATTGAGCCCCGTGTCGGGTTCCATGCTAGGCACGGAGCCTGGCTAAGATTCTCTCTCTCTTCCTCTGCCCCTACCTCCCTCTCCCTCTCTAAAAAAATGTGCGTGTGCGTGTGTATATCTATACACATACATACGTATACGTGCACCTGACACGATTTCTGAGGGGACCTCGGCCCGCTGCAGCTGGTGTTTCCCCAGGAGAGGGATACAGTCTCTCCTCTTCCTTCCAGGGACTCTAGGCACACGAGGACATGCTATCAGCTATCAGTGTCACCTGGGAGACCGCTGTCCCCTTTTCAACGCCTTTCCTCCACAATGACACCAGGAAGGCCTCCCTTCCTGCTGCCCACCTTTTACCTCAGCCTTGGGGCCCGGCCAGAAGCAGCCCTGGTGGTTTCGTCCACTGAGTTCTTTTTTTTTTTTTTTTTTTCACTGAGTTCATTTTTATAGTGACTGCCTAAGTGCGGCAAAGGATATGGGCTTCCTGTTTATAGCGATGATGGAAAGTTCCCCTAAAACACACACTCACACTCACACACACACACACACACACACACACACACACACACACAGTGAGGCAAGTCCGTTTCATGAGGAATGTTGAGCGTAGGAGAGAGGGGCACAGCAGTGATGGGGACAAGGTGTGCCAGCCCCTCTGCCTGGCCCTCACCTACCCAGAGTACCCAGCACCCGGGCTCCCGACTGTGCTCCCTCATGTCCCCCGATCCGGCCTCTGGGGACCGTAGTGGGCCCTCCTGTGCTGGGCCGAGCTTTCTTAGGCCTGCCTACCTGCCCTGCACCTCTACCTGTCAAACTCCTATGCGTCCTTCCAGAACAAGCTGAAAATGTCACTTCCTCCACAAGTGAGGTTCGTGGCACCACGAGACCCAGTCTGCGCTCCCACCGTGCGTGTCACGGACTGTCACAGCAGTCAGCCCTCTTCAGGGTCATCTGTGCTGTGTTTGTGGAACCAAGGCTCAGCCCAGGTCCCCGTGGCAAGGACGGGGTGCACCGTAGCCCAGCCCCCCCACCTCCTGGCTCTGCCCTGTGTCTGGCTGGGCAGGCGCTCAGAGGGCGTCGGAGGGACGGCCGTATGCCAGAGCCCCGGGCCCAGGGCAGCTCACCTCGGAGGTTCTTGACGAAGTCCTCCAGCTTCATCTTCCGCTCCGGTTTGACGTTGGGGCTGTACATGTCTGTGTTGAGCAGGATGATGGCAAACGCCAGGATGAAAATGGTGTCTGGGTTCCGGAACTGCCGAACCACCCCGGGGTTGCAGATGCAGTACCGCTGGCTGGGGGCCGGGAGAGGGAGCAGGGTCAGGACCTCCTCAGTTAGGGCTGGACCTGGGTCTGCCCCTCCCTCAGGACGGCGCCGCTGCTAGGGCCCCGACGCTAAACCGCTAAGGCTGGTCACTGCGCTCGGAGCCTCAGTTTGCCCATCTGGTCAATGGGGGTAACACCCGCTCCTCCTTACACTAGTTACACCTCGGCCATCTGTCCTCTAGCTGGCGATGGCTGCTGAGGGAGAGGACTGCAGTCCCCCCCATCTCCCTTGGAATTGGAAGCAGCCCAGAAGTTGACAAAGTTCCGGCCAGTGGGATATGAGCAGATGGGATGTGGGCATCTTTAAGGCTGTAACTTAAAGGGCAGAGTCCACTCTCTTCCCCTGCCTGGAACGGGGATGTGATGGTGGGTGTTGGACCTGCTACCTGGGACCGAGTTGAAAGGAGCCTGGCTCAGGGACGGGGTGGATGAGGGGGGCAGACTGGAGAAGAGGAACCAGGGGGTGCCATGACTAAGGCAGGAGCCATGGGAGCTCAGATGACATGGGCTTCAATCCTGTCTTCTCCATTAGTGCCTCCACCTCCAGGAAGCCCTCCTGGAAGGAAGGGCCCGAACAATCCCCTCCCAGGGGCCCCAGGGTCGTATCTAGCCACTGCGCACACAGTCCTGGGAAGAATGACTATGCGGTGGTAGCCGACCTTGATTGTGGGCTCTCTGCCGTGCCAGGCATCGGGCTAAGTGTGCCCACACGCCCAGAGTGGTTTAGTCCTTCCCTTCTGTCTAGGGTAAGTGCACTCTAAGGCAAGGACACGAGGCACAGAGAGGTTAGGTAACCCGTGCAAGGTCACACAGTAAGTAAGTGGCGCAGTGGGTGTTAGAGCCAGACCAATCGTCTCTGCAGCTTATGCTCTGAGTCACTGCGAGATATGGGCTGCCCTTTGTGAATGGGCAGACAATGATGACACAGACTCATGAATGAGTGATGCTCGCAAGGACCCGGAGGAACACAGACTGTCCAAAAGTCTGGTTCTAGAGATAACCAGCACAGCACCTGGCACACAGAAGGGGCTACTTAATGCCTCATCCTCCAGGCAAGTTCAGGGCCACCTGGCCCTGTGTTGGGGACAGGGCTGAAGGGGGGATTTGGGCCCTGAGCCATGGGCCTCAGAACCCGGAACCTTCCTCTTCCTGACACCCACCCGTGCCCTGCCCTGCCCCCAACCTGAATGCCTCGATGAGCCGCTCCACCTTCTGAGCCTCCCCTTGGACCCGGATGTGTGCCTGGAACTTCCTGAGGGCTTCATCTAATTCCATGGCGGAGAAATCCATCTCGTCTACCACGCAGCTGAAACGAGAGCCCAAGGCCCCATGAGGGTCTGCAGCCCGCGGAGCCCCTGCCGGCCCTCCTGTTGGGGGCGGAGCACCGCGGGAGCCCATGCAGGGCAGGCTGTGAGCTGCCCGGAGCCAGGGGACCCGGCCACCTCTTGTCCAGAAGGGCCCTCTGTCTGACTTCCTCCAATCACTAAACACTTGGAATTACAGCCCAAAGACCCCCTGTGCTTCTGGGGGAGTCTACAGACCCCCTGAAACTATAGGAAAATGTTGGTGCCTGTATCTCTGTGAGTAGTTTTCTACAGAGGGGCCAGAGCCTGTGGCCACTCCTTGGGGTAGAAATAAACGGCTCACAGCGCGCACATCGCGCAGGGCCCAGAACGGCCTGTCCCTGTTTGAATCCTCTCAGGCTGTCTGTGAGGGATGCCAGTGGTGTGTTCCCATCTCCTCCAGGAGGAGACAGAGGCCGGCCACTAACCTGTCGGGCAGTGACAGTGCACTGAGCCCATCCCCCCCTGTCGAGGCGCCTGGGGAGAGGCGCCTGGGTTTTGCCGGCTATCTTTCAAGGGGCCCCTTGGAGGACCCGTGCCACACTCATCTGCCAACCCCGCTAAGGGGAGCGGAGCCTGCAGAAGCGGCCGGTAACTGGGTTTTGTCTGGTTCCCCTCATCCCAGCCCTGCCCTGCCCTCCGGCACACCGCGTTCTGTCCTCTGATCCAGACCCCCGAACGGAGGTGGGGTCTGCCTCAGGGACCCACTCAGCAGGCTGTGCTGTCCAGTGGAGCTTTGTGTAACGAAGCCATGGCCACCCCTGGAGGCGCCTCGGAGGCTTCGGCCGTGGGGGGCCTAATCCTCGCTGCCAGGGCCCTCGCTGTGCTGGGGCCGATGGGCTCGGGCTTAACCAAGGCACCCCCGACCTTCTCTGAGCGCTCACGGCTCGGGGGTGCCATCCTTCAAGGCTGCTGCCAAGCGGGTGCGGGAGGGCAGGGGCTGCACAGGGTAATTTGCTGACTAGCTTCTGAGCTGGACGTCTGATGTGGAGGGTCGGGGGTGCGGGGGGTGGGGGGTGGGGTGAGGACCGCTGCTTCCTGAGGCTGCTGCTATTTTCTGATGGGGGAGAACAATGCACGGATTTCCTATGGACCAGCAGCTAGCTTGAGGGGGTGGGTGGGGGAAAGCCTGGGGAGAGCGCAGGAATGGCTACAGTGGGTGGAGGCCTGGCCCGAGATGGTCTTAGGCCCAATCCACTAAGGACCTCATCTACTTTTCCCTGAACTGCTTCCTGAGGCTGGTTTAAAAGGCAGAAGAGGGGCACTAACCGTATGAACAATGCAGTAGGCAGTAGGCTTTTCCTCTGCTGAGGGCCCAAACACAAAAGGCAAGCAGGGAGAATGCAGCCCAAGGTGGGCACGCCTGGCCCCAGAAGGCCCGCTGCCCACCCCCTTGGCTTTGTTCTCTGGACAGATGCAAGGCACTGCCTTTGTTACTAATGGTTCGCTCTTTACCCCACTTTGATTTCTGCTCCTGGCCTACATCTCTGTGTGTAGCTGCCTGGTCAGAAATACCCTCAACGACAGGCGTGGAGACATTCCCCCGGGGGGCCCGAGCCACCCTATTCCATCCTGTCCCACAGCTTTGGCCCCTCCCCATGAAAGGGGCTTACTTAGTGAGACCCGACACCCGCTCCCTCGTGTTTGAGGATGACACAGGGCCCGGACACAGTATAAACGCAAGGCTCCAAGCACAGGGGGTGTTTCTATTTAGGACAGTCTCAAGAAGGAATGGAGAGATTTGGGGTGCACATTCTCAAAACTGTCAGCGGTTCCCAGGGAGCCGGAAACCGGATTTTCTGCCGAGTTCCAAGTAGCTGGGAGGGCCGTGGCTGCCAGCCATGGTTGGACTCTCACTCCTAGATCTCCCAGCCAGGAGAGGCAGGAGAGAGACACAGTGGAGGGAGGCACTGGGGTCTCTCTGGGCTCCCTGTGCCCTGCCCCCTACCCTGAGGGTGTGTCAGGATGGCTGGCAGTCAGGCTGTGGGAGTGAGCTCAGACCTCCAAGACCTCAGCGCGGTGCTGGCTTGGCCCTGCTGGAGTGGGATGGAGAGGAAGCGGGTGCACTCTGGGGGACCCGCAGCGTCGGTGTGTGAGCTACAGTGCCCAAGGGTGGACGCACGAGTGTACGCCTGGCAGGGGGCAATGTGCAAAACCACGTGGGCTGTCTGTGTGTGTCTAGGAGCAAGGAAGAGCTAAGGGGTGGATTTGGGCCGTGTTCCAGCGGCGCAGGTACACACCCCCGCCCCCGCGCTTCCGGCCCCGGAACTCACTCGAGCACGTCCCGGTTGAACTGCTTCTGCCGGTTGCCCAGGAACTCGCCGATCATCTGTCTGCTGAGACCCTTGCGCTGCAGGAGGAAGTGGGCGACCCCCACCGGCGTGTCGGGCACAAAGCCACGCTCGATGAGGTACTGGACGCCCTTCTCAGGCTTCCTGGAAGGGAGGGACGAGAGACAGGCTCAGCCCTGGCTGTCCCAGTCCCTCCTGGTCCACCGGAGGAACCCAGAACTGTGCAGATCCTGCCCCAGGCGGAGGCGGGGACTGGGCCATCAGCCGGAGCGGGGCCGCAGGTGCCGGAGCAAGGACTGTCCCCACCGCCCCCATGTTCTGCACTGTCCCACACGCGCCTCAGTGTAGAAGTCACTGCCCCGCGTCTCACTGCCGACTCACTGCAGACTGGAACCCCTTGCCCAGCACACCCTGGCCAGCCCTCCGCCCCACTGACAGCACACTACCTTTGTCGTAAGGACGTCCTGAGCTAACGCAGTCAGGTGCCTGGAATGACACGTGCTCGAAGCACCATGGAATCCAGGTTCTCACGACTAGCCCCAATTTAGAGCAGAGGAAGTGAACGTGCAGCCTTGACCCTTTCTGGGCAAAGAGGGTTTCTGGGAAGGGCTGGGCTGGCCCCGCAGGCCACCTGCACCGGGAGCCCTGGGGCCCGCCTGGGCTGTGGTGAAGGGAGGCCCCCTCAGGGGCTCAGCAGGGGCCTGGGCTGGCCCTTTCCTCCCTTTGGGCCTCTGTCCTCCTGCTGGTCTGGGGCATGGGACAGGCTTGGCTGACCTCACAGGGTGCTGTGAGGGGGTGACCTGGCACCCTGGGAAGGCAGGTGTCCTCTAACAACCCCAGAGCCTCAGACGGGCCTGAGGAGCTGTGGAACCCCCGCGGTGCACCCAGCACCCGTGCGGGGGGGGGGCGAGGGGAGCCGGGCCCCCCTACCGCTCGCCCCGGTAGGTGGAGATCAGTGTTTGCTATTCCCTAGCAGCCCGGAGGAGACAGCGGGTATCCGCCTGTCCCCCAAAACCACGTGGCTCCTGACTGACAGCAGTGCCCAACACAGACTGCATTTCTACCTGCAAGCAAAAACAGGGCCCCTGCTGCAAGGTGACCTTGCTATTTTTAGCCCAGGATGACCGCACACCCTCGCATCACCTTTAGGAGTTCAGCCGGGAGCGGCCGCTGGCCAGCTGGGCGCTGGCACGGCTCCCCGACCCCTGCCACAGACCCCATTCCTCCCCAGGACTCTGGGGTAGCCAACCAGGAGCCTCTCTGGCCGCTCGGCTGCTCACGTTCCCTCAGGGCCCTGCTCCACGCCAGCGCCCGCGGGGCCCTAGCCCGTGCCCACTCCCCTCTTCCTCAACTTCGAGGTCAGAGGTCAACCCGGCAAGCCCACAGGCGTCTTTTCTTTAGCTTACACGACGTTAGCGGGAGGGATTCTAGTGAGTTGCCAACATGTACAAGTTGGGAGAGCTCAAGCCCGAATCCAGATTTCCAGCTTCTCTTGAAAAATCAGGCCAGCTGGCACTCCCGGGCCTGTGCTCTTGTGTGGCCGTGACTGTGGAGTGCTGGGCCGGGCCGCCCCACTCAGGCACCCCGGGTCAGCCCCCCGGCCTGCTTCCCCGGGGGTGGGGGGGGTGCGGCTGCCCTTCTCACTTGGCCCCTCCTGTGTGTACACACCAACATCGCACAGCATCTGGGACTTCAGGATCCGGGCTCTGCCGCCTGGAAGGAGCAGAACGCAGTGGGAGAGTGGGACACGCCGCAGGAAGGCGAGTCTTACAAGGGGCCACGGGAATGTGGATTCTTCACAGATTAAGTACCCGGACTCTACTTTTTTGTTAGGTACCGCTCAGGATGACGGCGGTGAGGGGGGCTGGTCAGGAACACCCCACAATGGCAGGCTCTAATCCTTGGTCTAAAGGACAAAGGGACTGAATGAATGATGGCTGGAGAGCAGAGGGAGGGGCTCCTATGGAAAACGAGAGTCATTCTCTGCGAGGGTGACACTGGGCAGTGACCTAAGTCCTTAGTGAGCTTTCTGGGTAGAGGCAACAGTGAATGCAAAGGCCCTGAGGCGACAAAGGGTTTTGCAGGATCCAGGACCAGAAAGCTACTCCAGGGTGGCCGAGAGGAGGGGCCTCGGGGGAGGGGAGAGGACAGCAGCAGGGTAGGGGGGCCGGATCCCACAGCGCTGTGCAGGCCACACGGGGAATCCGGTTTTCCTCTGAGTGAGAGGAGAAGCCCCAGTGTGTTCCGAATCGGGCAGTGATGGGACCCGACGTCTGTGCTCTGTGAAGGGCAAGGCTAGGTCCGAAGTGCGAGCTCAGTGAGGAGCCTCCCACAGGCATCCAGCCTGCAGGGCAGGAAGTGGGGAGAAGCACCCAGTTTTCCAGAGCTGCCTGAGGGTAGAGATGACAATTGTTGCTGCTGGATCCGAGTTTGAGGTGGGAGGGACTGGTTCCACCCGGCAGGTTTCACGGTGATGTCACAGGAGCAAGGAATCTGGACTCACTGGGCGTTGACCAGTGACCAGGAGCTCGCCGAGCAACTGAGAGCAAGGATGTGGTGGCCGGAGACACAGGTAAGGAGCTGGGGTCGAGGGTGCAGGCCAGGCTGGGGGCTCCAAGGTCAGGATGAACATGGCTGTCAAGGAAGCCTCTGGATGGCTTTACGCGGGTGAGCGGCGCGGCCTTCACCAGCCTCTTCAGCCGGTGCACTGGCCATCCAAAGATGTGAGTTCCCGGCCTGTGGGGACCTTTCTGGCCCCGTCCACCTGGACAGTGCAGTGAGGCCCCGAGTGTGCTCCTGGGGGCCCTGCCGGGCCTCCTAGATCCACCTGCTCCCTCGAAGAGCTCCATGCTGACTCAAGGGCACATGCCCTAGGTCCTACTAAGTGTCACACACAGTGACCGGCTGGGTGAAGGGGTGCGTGGGGAGGAGTCATTAGCGCTGCCCACCCCTGTGGCACTTAGGGGACCAGGTGACACACTATGGCCAATGCACCATGAAAGAAGGAATGCACGGCACTTCTATGGGAGCCGCGTGATCCCTATGGCGCCTTCTCTTGCCACAGGGAACCAGGGAGCCCACCTCCAAAGGACGCCCCTGCTGTCTGATCCCTGAGAGACTTGACGGGCACAGCCCCTGGCCAGCCTGTGATGGATGCTGATGCGACAGAGGAATTGAGCCGTGCTGTGTCAGCACGCCAGAACCCACCCAGACTGGCAAAGAAGGGGGAGCCGGGCTACAAAGCTGGGTCCCGGGGCGTCTAGTTCCACCCCAAGGCACAGACACAGTGGTGGGGCTCTGTCTCCCTCCCCAGCTGTGGCTTTCCATTCCCTTCATTATGAGGGTGCTGTGGGACTTCTGTCTGGAACCCTAGGCCCTAAGGACTGAAGAGGACACAGACTGGGCTCATCTGGCTCCTATCCTTGGGTCTGGCAAGGGCCTGGCTCACACAGAGCTCACCCAACAGAAGAGGAACAAAACGTGCCCCAGAGAAGGCATGCCTTCACCAGTGTCACCGAGGACCCTGTTTTAAAACCTTCTAGGGCCTCCCGGCCCCTGCAGGACAAGATCAGGGCTTTCTGCCCCTGGATTCACATCTTCACTCATTCCAGAAACATCTATTGAGCACCTGTTCTGGGCCCAGGGTTGTGCTAGCAGGCCTGTGGCCCAAAGTCCCCATCCCTAGAGACACCTGGGTGGCTCAGTCGGTTAAGCGTCTGCCTTTGGCTCAGGTCATGATCCCAGGGTCCTGGGATCGAGCCCCGCATCGGGCTCCCTGCTCAGCGGGGTGTCTGCTTCTCCCTCTTCCTCTGTCTGCCGCTCCCCCTGCTTGTGCACTCGCTCACTCTCTCTCTGACAAATAAAATCTTAAAAACAAAAAACACCAAAAACCCCACCAAAAAAACAACATAGTCCCCATCCTTGAAAAACACCCTAGCTGGAGCGTGGCAAAGGAGGGACATAAACTCCCAGGATACAGAAATACTTACAGCATGGAAGTCATAGTCATGTTCTCTGGCACCAGAGGCCTGCGCTCAAACCCGGGCTCCACTTACAGGCTGGGTGACCTGAGGCGAGTTACTTAATCTCCCTGTGCGTCAGCTTTCCTGTCCGCATAATGGGGACAGTGATAGTGCACACGGCGGACGTACTGTGAAGGTTAAATGAGTCAATGCCTCTGAGCCTTAAAAAAATATTGTCGGTCCTCTGGCTCCAAGAGGAGGGTCAGCAACAAGTAGAACTAAACCAAAGCGGTGCCATGGGGACCTGGAGAAGGCGTGGACTTCGGCTGGAAGGGGTGGGAAGGATGACCAGGAAAGGCCTCCCTGGGGAGATGGCATTGAACTGGGAGCAGGGAAGAGGGACCCCACTAGATAGAACGGTCAACACAAAAGCCCTATTTGACTTATAACACAAAGGCGGCACAGAAAGGTTAAATAACTGGGCTCCGGGGGGTCAGGCGACAGAAAGCATGCCAGGAGTCTCAACCCATTCCTCTGCTCCGAGAAGCCCCCCAAAGTTTCACTCTGCCCTCCCCACCCTCACTGCTGCTGAAAAGCCCGTCTATCTGGCTGCTGGGCCAGCTTGCTTCTCTAAGGGCCCTGCATCAACAGGTGCCAAGGGGGACACTTGCGCCACCTACACCTGACCTGTCTCTGCGTTCTGGGCCCCCCCGTAAAGGGTCCTTGAAAGGCGTCAGCAGGACAGGCTGGAGTGGGAAACACAGTGGCTTGGCCCTGCTGTGGGCTGCCAGGCGGGGCCGGCCGGCTTTGTTCCACCTCAGCTGCTGATTCAGACTTGGCTGTGCCGGGCGAGCGCGTGCAGACCCCGCCAGGGGCAGCTCTCACGTGCACCTCCTGTCCCCGGGCCGTGAGCAGTCACTGGGGATGCCAAGCTGGTGGGGCCCCGGAGAGGGCAGTTACAAGGTGGGGCACTGCACTCACGGATCGGCCACTTGCTGGAGCCCCAGGCTGAGCGCTCCGCAGGCTCTCGTCCCAGCAGGGGTCTACAGGGTCAACAATGGGCTTGTCCTGTCGTTTCTAGTTGCCTGAGCAGCCACGGAGAGACGTGCGAGCGGGCGACAGCGAGCTGGCCTCCGGGTTTCCCACCCCACCCACTCTGTCCCCCTGGGCCTGTGGGCTGACCTCTCTCCCAGCCTGGCCGCTCAGAGCCCCCAATCCTGCTGACCACCATGAGCAGCTTGGAGCGAGCCGGCAGCGACCGACGAGAGAGGAGCAGCCCTCTTCCTGCCAGGGCTGCTGTGGGGCCAGACCCTGGGCCCAGGACGGCTGCAGGCCTCCTGCCCTGGCGGGGCACCAGCAGGGAACAACTCTGGGGGAAAAAACGGCCATGAGATGCCCAACAGCTTTTCAGGTCCAGACCCAGTAAGGGCTCTGCTTCCATCAGTCCCATTGGGTTCCTGTTACTTGCAGCGGAGAAGGCTCTGATGAACAGAGACCAATGCAAGGTCTGTTTACCTATGGGGCCCGCAGATCCTCTGCGGTCAGGAGGCTGAGCCGTCCCCGTGACTGGTACTCGGTACTCGGACAATCCCTGCGTGCCTGGAAGTGCCCTTCAATTCGGTGATCCAGGCTCAAATGCCCCCAGCGGCCTATGAAGGAGTGGCCACCTTCCCTCTGCTTACATACTTCCAGGGCCAGCAAGCTCACTACCACTTTGGACTGTTTCATGCAGGTCTGGTTTTTCCGGATGCCAGGAGCCCAAGCGGAATGAGGCTTGCCCTTACTACAGAGAGAAAGTGGAGGAATCACCCTCCATCACGGCCGGCTGCGCTGCGGGACCTGCCCTGGCATGGTTTTCTTTCCCGAGAGACTCAGCACCAGACACCCCAGACCCAGGAGGACACAGCTAGTGACCGCTAGGGCCGCGAGGGTGGTGAGGGCCATGGGCTGGATGGGTAGCTCATGTCCAGGGGAATGGAAAGCCAGCCTCCTTCTTAATAGCTCAAAGTGTTCTGAAGAGAGCCGATCTTTCAATTGTCAGCACTACCAGCAACGGCGAATAGCTCGCCGGAACCCTGGAGCCAGCGTGTCTGGCTCTGTGGCCTTGAGCTAGCACCTGACCTCTCTGAGCCCTGGCTCCCTAGAGCCGAGTGTCACGGGGTTACCGTGAACATTCAGTGAGCCGACGCACACGAAGAGTTCCGCACAGCGCCTGGGACCCAATACGTGTTTGTAGGGGCTGGCTGTCGTCATTGGTATTTTCATTACTTACAAGAAACACATCACATGTGAGGAGCATGGAGTTGGGGCCAATAGATGGGGAGCCCACCCCCAGGTCTTCTGCTCACTGAGAGAGGCTGGCCCAGCTCTGCAGCCTCTGAGCCTGATTCCCACACAGGTGGAGAACAGGTGACCGCCTAGGGATGCAAGAAGGATGAAATCTCGGAACACCCCAGACCCACATCAGGGCTCTCCACCTCCCTCCTGCAGAAAGGAACGACACTAGGGGGGCACCTGGCAGGCCCCGGGGGCTGGGCCCTAGGTGAAAGGGACCTCAGAGGCCCCCCTGAACGGCTCCCAGCCCAAGCAAGAGTCCTAGCACACCATCACACCAAGCGGCTGTTGAGGCCCTAACTTACATGCTCCTCAGAGACAAGATGATCACTCCCTGACTGGAGTAACCATTTCATCACAGGGCAGATCTGGGGATGAGCACACTCTTCCGGAGGCTGGAGGGGTCTGGCCAGGTCCACCGGGACAAAACTGGCCTGGGCTACAGTCGCCTGGGCTCTTGTCAGAGTGAGTGGGGCATGAAAGAGGAGACTGATGCAGGGAGACACGTATCCCTGAGCATGTGTGTGGGGCACAGGAACAGGGGACCCCATCAGGGCTGTGGGGGTACCGACCCGGGCTCCTGCTGCTGTGCTGGCCCAAGGACCACCTCTCCAGGGCCTTGTGGCCTCCCCTAGGTGGTGCGGCTTTGCCTCCCGAGCTCTGTTTCACTCTGTGGCCCAGTGAGCTGATGTGGGGGCACGGGGCTACACGTGTAGCGGCCGTTCCCACACTGGAGCCGGGTGAGGCGGTGGGAGTTCCCGCTGGCCCACCCGCTGGCTGTGCGACCTCGGACAGGTGACCCTCTTGGGACGTCAGTGGGGTTAATAAGGGTCTCTACCCCCCAGCAAGACAGCTTGTACAACAGTGGCTAGCACACGCTAAGCTCATGGAGCTATCATCCACTGCCATGACCTCTGACTGTTCTGTCCACCAAACCACCTGGGGGGTGGTCCTATAGCCTGCGTCCCTAGAAGCCCCCATCCCTTTGCTCTGGGCACAGCAGCCCCAGCTGCCACCCAGAAGCTCCTCCTTGCTGGTGGGCCCCGGGCAAAGCTCTTGGTTCCACTACCTCTAATCCTCACCAGACCCTGGGAGGCAGGAACCTTTTACCCATTTTCTGGATGTAGCCGGCAAGGCTCCGAGAGTAAAAGGAGTTGCCATGTCCCTGCAGCTGGTGTGTGGCAGGGCTGGGGCTGAAACCCTCTTGCATCTAGTTCGTGGACTCCCACCCTCCCCCTGGGGCTGTGAGCTCCACGAGCAGTCCGGGGCCAGTGAAGGGCAGGTGCTTGGGGAACATCTGGATGTCAGGCAGACTGCTGCCTCCTCCAGGGGCCCCAGGGATGCCCCTCCCTGCCCATTTGTCGCACGTTCTCAGGTCTCATGTTTTGTTTTTCCTCTCTGCTCGCGGGCTCGCTTGCCCACTTTGGGTGCCTCACTCAGATCCTCCATGTGCCCTATTTGGGGTGGGGGGTGCTGAGGTTCTGCATTGGGAAAGCCTACTACTGGGAGGGGGTGGGGACTGACAGCTATCCGGAGGGCAGGGTGGGCCTGGGTGGGAGGCCGGGGGCATGTTTCCCACGTGGTCCATCGGCGCCTGCCTCAGAGGCCCGACGTCCCACTCTGCCCCACGCCCCGCGTGAAGCCAGACTTGCCGCTGCCTGTCCCTCAGTGCTCTAGACCAGCGCTGTCCACGAGCACGGTCTGCGGCGACCGAACCGCGCCAGATCTGTGCCGTCAGGCACGGGGGTCCATGTGCGGCCTGTGAGCACCTGCGCCGTGGCTAGTGCACCCCGGGGGCACTGGATTCATGGTAAGTTTCCACGAAAGTAGCCCCCTGCGGCTGGACCGCAACGCTGGAAACACGCAGCCTCCCCCAAGTGAGTCTCAGAGTTGAAGGCGACACCGGAGACAAGTCGGCCGGGGTTGCTCATGGGTCTTAGTGAGTGGATTCCGAAAACCACGTGGAAGAATCCCCGCCCGAAACAGCCGAGACAATTTTTAAAAAGACCAAAGGAGGGGGTTTTGCCCTAATAAGCGAGCACGTGAACCCCAAGTCTGATGCTCGTGGAGGAACGGAGAGGCCCCGTAATGGTTAACGTGGAGCTTTGCAAGCGTCTTCGTTCTGTTCTCTGATCGGTCCCGGGCCCCTAAAACGTGGCCTGGTGTGTGGCAGGCGCTCCAGAAATAGCTGCAGAATGAATGAAAAGGTCCCATTCATGGGGGAATTAGATGGGACTTCAAGTCCACGAAGAAAGGACAGACTGTTGAATAAATTGTTTGCAAACAACTGGCTAACCTCTACAGAATAATAAAAGTTGGGGGGCGCCTGGGTGGCTCAGATGGTTGGGCGTCTGCCTTCGGCTCAGGTCAAAATCCCAGGGGCCTGGGATGGAGGCCCACGTCGGGCTCCTAGCTCAGCTAGCAGCCTGCTTCTCCCCTTGCCTGCTGCTCCGGCTGCTTGTGCTCCTTGTCTCTCTCTGACAAATAAATCTTAAAAATAAATCAAATAAATCTCTCTGACAAAAAAATCTTAAAAAAAAAAAAAAAAAAAGTTGGACCCCTCACCTTGTGTGGTTCTCCAAAACAAATCTCAGCTTACAGTCCTAAAGGGCATGGAAATATACTAAAGAAAATATTTTAAAACTATGTTTATGATTTGGAGCAGAGCCCCTTTTAATTATTATTATTATTATTATTTTAAAGATTTTATTTATTTATTTGACAGAGAGAAATCACAAGTAGGCAGAGAGGCAGGCAGAGGGAGAGGGGGAAGTAGGCTCCCCCACTGAGCAGAGAGCCCGATGCGGGGCTCGATCCCAGGACCCCGAGACTATGACCTGAGCTGAAGGCAGAGGCTTTAACCCACTGAGCCACCCAGGCACCCCTTAATTTTTATTATTATTATTATCACTGTATTGATGACTTGGGGCAGGGCCCCTTTTAGTTATTACTATTTTTATTATTATTTTTTTTAAGTAGGCTCCATGCCCAGCGTGGAGCCCAATGCGGAGCTTGAACTCATGACCCTGAGATCGTGACCTGAGTTGAGATCAAGAGTTGGACGGCTAACCGACTGAGCCACCCAGGCGTCCCCATGGGCAGAGCCCCTTTTAACATAAAAAACATGAAAAGCCAAAGGAATGAAATAAGAAAATACGAATTTAGCTAATTAAAATTAAAACATTTCTGTATAGCATGGTGACTGTGCTTAATAATACTGGATTGTTTACTTGAAAGTTGCCAAGACAGTAGATCTTAAAAGTTCTCATGGCAAGAAAAAAAAAAAATTGTAACTATGTGTAGTGAGGGATGGTAACAACTTCTTGTCACCATTTTGCAATATACATAAAAAATTAAATCATTCATTACCTTGTACACCTGAAACTGATGTTAGATGGCAATGATCTCAATTTTAAAAACACAAAAAATTAAAAAACTTTTGTTAGATGAAACAGCACAAAGTTAAAAGACATATATCTGAGAACCGCTGAACTGTACACTTTATGGGGTGAATTTTATGGTACGTGAACTATATCTCAAAAGAAGACAATTTTAAAGACAAGTGGCACACAGAAAGAAATATTTGTAATTACAAAGGATCCGTATCCACGACAAATAAAGAACTACTAGTAAATCAACGTGACAAATAACCTGAGAGAAAAAAGTGAGCAAAGAATATGAACTGGGGGCACCTGGCTGGCTCAGTCAGTGGAGTGTACAACTCTTGATTTCAAGGTTGTGAATTCAAACCCCACATTGGGTGTAGAGGTTACTTAAAAAAAAAAAAAAGATACATACAGATGCTCTATCGCTCCACCTTAGAAGCTGGGAAATGCAAACTAAAATGACCAAGAGACAACCAAGTCTATCCTTTGACTGGGGGTAGGGAGAGTACGCTGAGTTTCGCCACCAAGCCTGTGGGAGAATGAGGACCTCTCAGATCCAGCAGCAGAGAGAGGAAATGGGTAGAACCCCCTTTAGAGGGTAAGTTTCCAGTGAAAAACGTGCCTACCTAAGCCTCTGTAATTCTGCTTTTAGTGAGCTTCCCTAGAGACTCTCTTCGGATTGTATGTAAAAAATAGATCCCCACTCCCTGACCTAGTCTATGGTTGGTAATTACAAGGAAGTGGCGGCAAGTGGCCAGGTCAATCACATGGATAGCCACACCAGGGACCACTAAGCAGGAGGGAGGGAGGCGGCCCATGCACACTGACGGGGCAGCGGGGCTGGATCTCCACCAGCAAGCCGGATGGTGATATCCCCATAAGATGATGTTCACAACCCCAGGCCCCAGACAACGTCAGCAAGGCCACAGCGACAGCAGCTAACACTTGGAAAGGACTTCCTCGGTGCCAGGCGCTGCTCCAAGCACTTCACATACCTGCTTCCTTACAACTCACACCCTGGGAGGTGGACACAGTTGGGCCCAGCCCCCTGTACTGATGAAAGGCCAGGGTGTGGGCCCAGGCAGTCTGGCCCCGGAGCTGTGCCCTGAGCCACGGCTGTCTGCAGTTCCTAAGAGCACACACACGCATGGAATGAAGATCTGGGGGGAGAGACTCCAAAATGACAAGGGCCAAAGGGAACGTTATCCTAACCAGAAGGCTTTCATTTTCCATGGGAATGTCCCGTGTCACGCACACCACTAAAGACAGAGCTAGAGAGCATATACACAGATTAACACTGGTTGGGGGAGGTACTGTTTTTTTCTGGCCTCCACCTGTCGACACGGCTGGGACCTCTATATCAGGGATGTGGTGGGCTTGGGCACTAAGGGAGCCCCCGGGGCAGTTCAGCCCCCTGTGTCGAAGATGACCTGGGAGCCGGCTGTGCCCAGAAGCGGGCATGAGCAGACTTCTGGGACAGAGCTCAGGATGGGCTCAGCAGAATATGGTCCTTTCGGCTAATGTGCTCGTCTGGCCACAGCTTGTGCAGCGGTGAGCCTGTCCCTACGGGCCGTGAACCACAGGCTGATGGGAGTCTCGGGAGACAGCAGCCAGGCAGATGTAAGGTGCTTAAGACCCGTAGTTCTTAGCTGAGGACCAGCGACCCAGAGCCCCCTATACCCTCCCTCTGGGGACAGGCCTCCCCGAGTCCCCGAGACAGTGCAGCACTTCCATCTGTTGCAGGGATGGCTCAAAACTGCCCCCCAAAGCCTCCCTCCATCTTGAAGAGGAAGCAGAGAGCGGGGAAGTGCCGCGGACGCCTGTCAGTCACCAGCGGGCAGTCTGGCTGTGTCCCTGACCCTGGAGGAGTCAGCGCCAGACTGACGTCTCATGACCCCCAATCCCAGAGGCCCCGTGGATGGAAATGACGTGAAATACGAGGTTTAATAACCAGAGCCCGCCAGCGTCCCTTCCAAGGGAGTGTGCAGCCCTCCTCCCCTTCCGCTTGCTATTTTCGGCCGTGCTAAGAATAGCCTGCTTTAAATACCCGTCTCCCTCCTTAAATCTGCTCTCAGGACTGCCCCCGCAGCACCTTTCTAGAACTCCTGGCGGGGAGCGGCCCCTCAACAGACCCAGTTCACACATCTCCCAAAGGGACCTTGCTGAGGCTTCTGTTAGCCCCAGGTCTGTGTCCTGCTTCCCCCGACGCGTGCCTCTGAGAGCCCAGCCTAGACCAGACCGCCCCAGCCCTGGGCGATCTTGCTCAGACACAGACCCCATCATGTGCTTGCCCAAAGACCCCCGTGCCCCTCATCACCCAGAGAAGCCAATCCAAACTCCGGAGCCTGGCGTTCACGGCTGGGCACGTTACGCAGTGCCGTCAGCCTTCACATTCACGTTTCCTGAGAAGCTACTATGTGCGGGGTGCTGCTCCAGGTGCTCACAGGGCCCTGAACTGTCCCCGTGTTGCTCTGTCACAGAGAAACCCCTCATTTGGCTGCTGCTC
The DNA here is from genome assembly GCA_028534135.1 of Potos flavus. Taxonomy (NCBI): domain Eukaryota; kingdom Metazoa; phylum Chordata; class Mammalia; order Carnivora; family Procyonidae; genus Potos; species Potos flavus. The sequence goes on along the minus strand of CM052898.1, from coordinate 48,706,623 downwards.
AGCCTGTGAGCCTCTGCTCTCCCCACGACAGGGCCCTCAGGAGGGGGCCGGGCCCACCGCTCACCAGGCTCCAATCTCCTCTACGACAGCATCGCTGTGCCAGGTGCTGCTAGAGGCCCCGCTGGCACAGGGTCCTGCTCTCACACATGTGCTTTTAAACCCTTGGTGTGTGCAAAGGCCCTGGGGCAAGAGAGGAAGGCCTGCCCCACGCTCTCCTGCGGGGCCGGCAGACACTCACTTGTTGAAGAGATTGAGGCCGATGCGATAGTGCCTCTTGCGGATGACATCGTTGCTGAAGGCGGGGGAGTCCCAGCTGTTGCGGGTCTCCTTGTGGTAGGTCTGCTTGCTGAGCGTCTGCTCCCGCAGGCTGTCCCGGGACGACGACTCGGAGCTGCAATTGATGGTGTCGTTGGAGTTGGATGTGCTGTTGATGCTGTCGTTGTCCCCGTCCGAGTAGTCGGACTCCGACTTGCTCTGCCTGTTGGCCGAGCCATTGATGGCCAGGTGGCTGTCCAGGGGCCGGGGGGGCCGGGCCCGCAGCTCTGGCTCGTCCCGAGGGAGGCTCTTGGGGGGCCCGCCCAGGGGGCCGTGCTTGGGGCTGCCCTGCGGCCCGCCCAGGCTGCGTTCGTAGGCGCTCTGCCTCTTGAGCGAGCCGCGGTCCGAGCGGTCGCTGAGGTCCACGGAGCTGTCACTGGGCGGCTCAATGGTGAGCAGCGGGAGGTGCTCCACCCGCAGCCGCTGCTCCTGCCGCTCGAGCGACGGTGTGCTCCGGCAGCTGGTGTCCGTGTCCCCCTTGTCATCCTTGTGGGCCAGCGCCCAGTAGTCCTGCGCGGTGCCCCCGGCCCGCAGCCGCAGGTCCGACTCCGTGCTGGGTGGCCGGTGCCCCGCCTGCGAGAGGGGCAGGGGCGGTGACAGCTCCTCCTCATCGATGTACAGGGTGACATCACTGTATGAGGCTGTCATCTCGTCCAGTTTGTGGTGGTCCACGCCGTGCAGGGCCGGCTTGGGCTCGGCGTCCCGGGCCCGCCCCGCATCGGGGGCCGGCGCCTCCTCAGCGTGCAGGCTGCGGCAGTTGAGGGCATCGTCGATGGACTCGGCCAAGGACTTCACCTGCCGCGAGAAGGCGTCCTCCAGCTCCGTGATGGCATCTGCGAAGTCGCTGGACGGGGCGGGAGACTTGAGGGTGGGTGGCTCGCCAAGGTCGCCGCACTCGGACGGCACCAGGGCCCCGAGCTGAGAGCCGTCATCCGTCACCGAGACCTGCTTGCCCTCGAAGTAGGAGCTGTGCACCTTCTCCGGGCCCTCGAAGGAGAACTGCATCCTCATGTTGGACAGCACGATGCGGCGCGACATGCGGTTCTCCGACATGGAGCTGCGGAGGCGCTCGAAGTTCTTGTTCATCTGGTACTGGCGGAAGGCCGTCTGGATGGTGCGGGCCGCATGGCGGGTCACGAGGCGTCCCCCATACTTGCGTTCTAGCATCTCCACCTGGTCAGGGGCGGGCGAAGGGGAAGGACAGGACATCAGTGAGCTCAGCCCCGTGTGTGGATAGCCCCGTGTGCCGGCATAGCTCCGTGTGCACGCCGGCCCAGCGCCACACCCACCCATGCTTGTGCCCGCAGCCCAGCCCTGCGGCGGCACCACCTGGAAAGGCCTTAGCACATCCAAAAGTTGCTTATGGCAACTGCGGAGGCAGGCTCGTGGGGTCGTCCGAAACGGGGGTTCCCCCGGGTCCAAGAAGATGGAGAAGCTCCCTGTTGAAGGGAAAGCAGGGATCTTCCCTGTAGGACCTCCCAGAACCTTTGAAAGGTGGCACATTTCCAAATTTCTCTGGCCACAGAAAAGCCTTTGGCCCCAGCGCGTCTTGTGGCCTGCGCTTTAATGAAACTTGAGAGATGCTGGAAGAGAGGCAGGCGGCCCCTCCAGAGAGGAGGAACCTGAGGCACCAGCAGGTTAAGGGACCAGCCAAAGGTTTCAGTGAGATCCTGGACCCGGAGCCTTGGCGGCAGGCTTTGGGACTCGCTTCCTCTTTACAACGGCAACCATGTGGTCTTACCAGCTGGCGGGGGTGGGGGGTGTCACTGAGTTTCAGGGAGGCCTGAGACAATCACCTTAGTGGGGAGCAGGCTTCAAGGTCACATGCCCGGGCTCTAAGCCCGGCCCTGCCCCTTTGTAGCTATGCCACTCTGAGCAAGTCTTGGGGCCGTGCATTCCCTGTTTCCTCATCTGTAAAGTGGGGACGGTACTCAGCCCTATCTCATAGGACCGTGGTGAGCTCCTAATGAGACGGACACGACGGCTTAGCTCATGCCAAGCACAGGGACAGCTGGGCCTAGAAGACCCTCAGCTGCGTCCCTGGAAGATGTTTACAGTTTAGGGGGTCCCCGACTCCCCTCACTGGACAGATGGGGAAACTGAGGCCCAGAGAAGCAACCCGGCTCACAGGTGGAGGCCTCCAGACTCCAGAGTGAGCACTCATTCTGGCACCCCAGGTTCCGATGGCCCCTCTCAGTGGTGAGGTACAGAGATGGGGCGGGGCTGCAGGCAGGTGGCACTGCCTGGGACTCCCCCGTGTGACACCTGAGCCTCCCAAAACCCCGAGGCTCACATCAGCCCTTGGTGATCAAGGACAACCCCGAGGGCTGCTCCCTGTGCCTCGCTCCTGAGTGAAAACATGCCCGTAAAGTAAGAGACTGCCCTGTAGGAAGCAAAGAAAATTCAAGATAAGGAACTGGCTTCTCCGCCAAGCCAGGGCTCTTGGGCTGCTGGGCAGAGGGGGCGCCTGATGGGGGGCCAGGAGAGGCCCGAGGCCTTCAGGAGGAAGGCACGCTTGTGCCAAGGAGGCAAAGCACCACCCCCGGCCTGTCTAGACCCCACCTGCCTACGCCGTGCTGGGCGTCACCCTAAAGCTGGTGGCACAGAGAGATAAGGTCCCTGCCCTCCAGAAGCGAAGATGAGGTCCCTCTCAGGGAGAACGGATGGACACACACACCTAACTGAAAGAAAACCAGACACCGAGCGAATCCACGCTATGGACCGAGTCAGGGGAGAGGGTCGCTCGGAGCCACTGTGGGGTGGGCCGGGAATAGAGGGCTTGGGGCCTCACGCACCCCGGTGCCGGTCCTGGTCCCCTCACTTCCCGGCTCTGGAAGGCCACCCACGTCAGAGACTCCAGCTCCCCCCAGACACAGAATGCGCCAGCTCTCTTGGGCCCATGGAGAGGGAGCAGCAGGCTGGGCAGAGCGGCTCCCTTCATAGGAGGAGAGGGTAGTGTGTACGTGTGTGCGTGTGTGTGTGTGCGCGCGCGTGTGGGGTGGATCAAAACGACTTTTCTGGGCCCAGAGTCAGCCAGGGTGGGTCTGTTTTTTCTCTTGCCCTGAAGTTACTGAACACCATCCAAAGAGATGACCTCACTTCCACATCTGTAAGCAGACTTTGTTTTTTTGGGGTTTTGAGTGGAGCTCTGAAAGCCGACGGGGCCAATAAAGGGCCCAAGGCTGAGCTCTGGGAAGCCCTTTCTCTTCCGCCCTTCACGGCCAGTACCCTGGCCCCCATCCTCTTGCCTTTGGGGTCAGAGCCATGATACCAGGACCACCAGTGTAGGCCCAGGGCTCACTCAAGGCTCTTTCTCTCCTGCTGACTTGGGCCTAGAAAATCAAGCAGCGACCCTGTCTGTCTGAGACCGGGTCCCCAAATCTGGGGGAAGGTGGGGGGAGAAGAGGCACCTTGGAAAGGCAGGAATTGGCTCTGTGTTGTCCCCTCTCAGTCCCTCCTTCCTGGTCTTCCCTGGAGGACACTCACTGACCCAGGCCTGCTCTTATGCGATCCCCAGACTCATGGTGGTCATTCCTCCTTCTGGGCCACAACGGACCTGAGGCCTGGCCTGCAGGTTTACTGGGGTGCAGGGGAGGGAATCCAATTTATATGTGCTCACCTTCTGTACGTTGCCCTCACCCGATGCTCATGGGACAGCCAGTCTGCAGAGGGGCCCCGGGATCCCCCTTCTCGGAGGACAGAGGCTCTTGGAAGTGACGTGACACGGAGCTGACCCCTAGCCCTCACTCTCCCTTGAAAATGACGTGTCTCGACAGCAGAGGAGGGATAGGGAACAGAGAGGAACACGCTTCCACCCTTCTTGATGACTCAGGACTCCTGCTCTCGCTGATAGGAAACCACCAGAAGGTGCGGAAGCCCTGAAGCCAAAAGGCGCTCTTCACTAAACGGGACCTTGCATTACCCGCCTTTAACTCCTCGTGGAACTGTGTACCCTGCTTTCATCGGGCAGTTCCCATGTAATCTGTCTTATTTCCACTCTTGCTTTCATTGCCAGGAAGCTCAATAGCTCAGTGGCCCTCTCACCTTTTCACCACCTCTTCCTTGCCACCCTTGTTCTGCCTCAGGGCCTTTGCACCTGGGGTTACTGCTTCCTGGAAGGCCCCTTCCTTCAAACGCTCAGTTCAGACACCACCTCGAGGAGGCCTTCCCCACCGCCCTCATCCAGGGCTGTCACCTCCCACAGTCACTCCACTTCTTCTTCCTTTTTCGTGATCTCCGGGGTCTGTATCACACTCTGGAATTAAACTGTCCTTATTGCTAACTTGCCCGTGGGTCCATCTTCTGGACCAAAGCGTCAACTCAAGATCTGGGTCTCACCCTGTCCACTGTGGACTTCCCAGCACCCAGCACAGTGTCTGGCACACGGTGGGCATTTTTGGTGAACGTGCGTGGGATCAAAATGACCAGCTGTGGCCCCAGTAAGGCCATATGAAGCCGAGGATTATCTCCATAGGCCTCCGTGAGGTCTTCGACTTCCTTTCTTCTGTTTCCCAATGGTTCTGCTGGATGTCTTTTACTATCAACTGCTTCTGATTCACTTTGGATGTGGGTGTAAGGGATCAATGGGATAGAGGTGGTCTTCCCCTGCGGTGGGCCTGGCCACAGAGCTGAGTGCCACGATGGGTGGGGGGAGGGGGGCGGTATCTGCTCTCACGGCCTGACAAGGGGCCATCTGCAGAAGGATGGAGAGAACCAGGGCTGAGATAGGATGCTCTGAGGACAGGGAGAGGAAGGGGCTGGTAGGGGACTTTGTTGGGGGGGGGGGTTGGGGGAGGAAAGACCCACCTTGAGCAGTACCCACACGGCTCCCGGAAGTCAGGTGCCACGTCAGGCCCAGACCTCTGCTCCGTAAGACAAATAGGAGCAAACAGAGGGTGGCAAGGTGAGGGGTCGAAGGGACCACCTAGGACTCATGAGGAGACAGCCTGGGAGCTGGGGGAAGCTGGACAGATAAGCCTGCCCCACCCCCCCCACATCTACACAGCTGCTTGCCTGAGCCCGAGGGTCTCTTGAAGCCTGAAACTTGCCTTCAGTTTCATCCAAGAATTCTTACTCAAGGGCCTCCTAGGGGCCTGCACTCTGGAGGTCCTCAATGTGACGCTCTCTGTCCCCTGCCCAGCGATCGCTCATTCCCTCTGCCCCCCACCCCCCACCCAGCTGGGACAGGCCTTTCCCTCAACCCCAGGAGGCTATCTTTAGTCCTTCCCCAGAGCCCGGCCAGGCGGGCAGGCCGCGCACCCTCCTCGCCCGGCACACGGGTGCCAATCCCATGGTGGGTCTGCGGGAGGAGGCGGGCCTAATTTAGTGAGGCCGTTTCCCACGAGAACACAGAGCTGGAACCCAAAGGGGATATAATAAGCAACCTCGCCTGCGGGCTGTGGACGGGCTTGGTGTTCTTTTCGGAGCGTGTTCTATTTATGTTGTAAACTGACCTCCTGCCCTTCCCCTCGGGGACTCCTCCTGAGGACTACCTAAGGTTCAGGCGTCTCCTGGGACCTCAGACACTCAGCGTCTGGCCACCGAACCTGCGTGCACTGCCATGGGGACAGTGAGTGGGGTGGAGACCCAAGTCTTGACACTCCAGTCCCTTGGCTCAGGGCGCCTCTGCAGGTCGGGCGGAGCAAGAAGGGGAGCCTGGGCCGAGGCGAAGGCTGCACCTGAGCGGACGTCAGTCTGTGGGAGAGCTGAGCCTTCTACAGCAAAGGCCCGGGCGCCCGTCTCTAGCCAGAGCCACCGGGCTGCCTGTCCCCCAGTCCCCACCTACCCCCGCGGCGGGCCCCGCCTACCTGCTTGTCCTGCAGGTCGGAGGAGAGCTCATAGCTCTCAGACAGTGACCGCGAGCGCTTGATGGCCTCTTCCTCAGCCTGCTTGCGCAGGATGGAGGTCGAGTGCTGCAGTTTGGGCCTCCGTGTGCGCTGCTGCTGCCCCGGCGGCCCCGAGTACAGCCCATAGGCTCCCACCGACGTGTGCTCGTAGTGGTCGGGGCTCAGGCTGGAAGCAGGCGCTAGGGGGCCCTGGTGGTAGGCCGACGGGCTGTCCAGCGATGTGCCGGTCTCGCTGCTGGGGGCCTCGCCCTCCACGCTGCAGGGGACAGAGAGACAAGAGAGAGGCCTCCTGTGAGTGGGAGACCAGACCCCGGGGCCCGACAGGGAGGCAGGAGGTGGGAGGGGGCCACGGACAGGAGGCAGCCCCACAGCGTCCCCCACGCCACCAGCTGGCCTCTGACACACTTCGCTGATGGATTTTGCTCACTGTCCGTCTCCTACGTGAGAACATCAGCTCTGCAAGGGCGGAGGTCGGACCCACGATGAGCATTGATGAGCCCCAGTGCCTAGAGCAGGACCTGGCCCCTGGTAGGAGGGGGTCAGTGACAATGTGCTAACCAGCTAAATGGATCCTGTCACCTTCTCTCCCTCACCCCCACCACCTGGCTTAAGTAAACCACCGACTTCTGTACTTTCTGTTCTTATCTGAAAAAGACATTCATGAAAGTGACTGTTTACTACATAACCTACTTAGGGGTCAGGCACTGGGGGGTTTGTTAGGGACTGAGCCGTGTCCCCCCAGAATTTATATCTTGAAGTCCTAACCCCTAGTACTTCAGAATGTGGAGGAGACAGGGTCTTCAAAGAGATAGTTAGGTTAATGAGGTCTGTTGGGGTCCTTAATGCAACGAGACTGATGTCCTTCTAAGAAGATATGAGGACCCAGACACGTGCAGAGGGACGACCACAGGAGGGCACAGGGAGAAGGCGGCCATCTGCACACCAAGGACAGAGGCCTCAATGGCACCAGTCCCGCCGACACATTGATATTGGATTTGGGGCCTCCAGAACAGTGAGAAAATAAATGTCTGTTGTTTAAGCCACCCGGTCTGTGGTCCTTGTTATGGCGGGCTTGGGAATGAATACAGTGTTGTATGTACTTTTTTTTTTTTTTTTTTTTTTACATCTTATAACTAGTCTACAAAGAAAGAATTACTAACCTCCCTTTTCCAGGTAGGGAAACTGAGGCCCACTGAAGTACAGGGACCTGCCCGCACAAGTAGTGAGTGGGTGAGTTGAGATCAAAGCCCAAGTTGGTGGGACTCCAAGACCTGGAGGGGGTGTGCACCCCTCCATCTCGCTGTGCCTTATCCCTAGGACGCAGACACCTCCCTTTCAGCATTCCAAGCACAAGACTGGGGGGACAGAGAGGGACTGGCTTACTCATTCCAAACTCAGGAACTCAGAAAATGGACATGGGTTTCTGCTGCAGACTGCTTTTCAGTACAGCACAGAGAGGCAAGGTTGTATCTAATACAGCGTCTATTGGCCTCTCTGGTCAAGCCTTGCCATTCCCCTGTCCTTGCAGGATATCACTCAATCTTTAAAGACCCTCTGATCCCTGGGGCCAGGGCAGAGGTCTCTCTGGAAGGGGCCCAGCAGAGAGAAGGGAACACAGCACCCCTTCCCAGGCTGCTGTCCTTCCTCTACGGTCCCATCTTCAGACTAATCCTAACACCCTGGGTGCGACCGCCTTGGAAACAACTGGTCTACCCCTTGCCCAGCTCTGCTTCTGGTCACGTCACAAGGCCTGGCAGCGCCGCCCTGTGAGTGTCCAATGTGACTCCTGGGGGAGGCGGACTCAGAGTGGGGGCAGAGGGAAGCAGCCTGCCCTGTGGTTCCAATTCTGCCCCGAGCCAGGGATGGGCTGCAAATCCCTGCACTTGCCTTCCAACTTGCAGTTCAAGAATAGTGCAGGACTTCCGCTCCACCAATTGGCTCTGGCCTCTGAGGACAGGCTGTGGGTGTCCTGTGACAAAGGACAGCTCATCCTGCTCCCCAGAAGCTAAAGTGTGACAAAGGTCTTTCCTTGGGGAAGAGCTCTGTGTGCTGTGCCTTCATCTGGAGGTGAATCAGGGTAGGTCACCCCTCGTTTCAAGGCCATTATGCGTGTGGGATGGACTAGGTGCTTTTAAGGGGTCAGAGGAATACCCACCCTTTCAGACTCCCCTGACATCACAGTTACCCAAGAGCAGTTTCCATTGGGCCCCCTGTATACGCGTCAGGAGGAGGAGAAGGATGGGGACCAGCGGAGCTAAAAATTCTCCCATTCTTCGGATAGAGCTTTGAACAATATTTCACAATAAATACTCGGTGGCTTGATCCATAGTTGTATGAATGAGAGAGGGACCCCCCTGTCAGACCTGCAGGCAGTCAATAAGGCAAGCCCATCCATGGACAAGGGACCCAAAGCCCCCGCGCTTTTGGGTCGCTCCAGCCCTACGCGCCTCCCTGCCTCACCTTTTCTGGGCGCCCTGTGAGCATCTCATGCGGAAGTATTTCCACACACACACCCCCATACGGGAAATGCTTCAGTCAGGGGCAGAGTCTGTTTTTCCGAGCAAGAGGCTGACAGGAAAGAAAATCTCATCCTTGAAGACGAGCAGCCGGGGCTCTGCTCAGAAGGTTTTAAAATAGTCTCAGAACCCTGAGTTTACAGAAACACAGGGAGGCCGGGGGGCGGTCTCCTGGCAGGTCCCCAGAGCAGGAAGCCCTTCTGTCGTGCCTCCCGGTGGCCCCGTCAGGGAGCGGTGGGCCAGGACCCTCACCGTGCCGCCCGGACGTGCCCCAGGATAATGGAGCAGTGTCCACCTCTCATGTCTGTGGGGGAGTCAACCCTCTACCTAGGCCTTGCTCGCTGGGCCTCAAAGTTAACAGTGAATAGCCAAAGGAAAATTCTCCCTGACAGTGGTGGGGACGCGGCAGGGGTCAGTCTGTGAATTTGACAGGCTGTCGTCATTCCCTGGTGGCTGTGGTTTGGGGCAGAAGGGGCTGAGGAAAGAGAAGCAGGTGATGAGCTACTGAACTCAAGGGCTGTATGTTGCCTGGTAGTGGGGAAGGGCCTGGCTGCCTCGGTGGCTGGGGTCACGAGCTGGATGTCAGTGTAGGTCGTGACATGACAGGGACATAGGTGGCTGGTGAGAGGCAAGCACTTTCTGGGGCTGTGCCAGTGCCAGGATTCCAGCTCTGGGCATTACCTGGCTCCCACTGTCTTAAGGTAGCAGGTTCTAGAACATGCTAGGGAGAGAGGGGCAAGCTTCTCCTCACAGCCAAGGGAAGGGGTCTGACGGTCACCTACATACAGCCTTTCTCTTCACCATGACGCCAACTCTGATCTCCTCTCCCCTATTAGCCCTACCTTCCAAACATGCCCAGGCTCTCCCACTTCTCAGCAGATGGTCCAGGCCACCATCACTGCTCCCTGGATTATCACAACAGCCTCCTCAATGGTCCCCCTGCCCCTTTCTTCCCCATGGCCGCCACAGTGACTCCGATAAAACGTAAGATCGAGTTCCTCCCTCGGTCCCGTCACACTTAGAAGACACTGTTCTTGCAATGTCCTTGAACGCCTGACCTTGGCTGCTCTCATTTTGGCTCCTTTCCCCCTCCTTGCTCATTCTGACTTCCTGACAAAGAGGTCAGGCACGCTCCTGCCCCAGGGCCTTTGCACTGGCTGTTCTCTCTGGCTGGAACACTCTTCTCCAGATCTCTGCCATCACCAGATTTAAAATCGCAGCTCCCTCCCCTTCAAGGTTCCTGGTCTCTTTCGCTGCTTTTTTTGTTTTGTTTTGTTTTGTTTTGTTTTAAATCTTCAATGACGATCATCACTTCAAAACACATTAATATATTTATCGTGTTTTTTGGTTTGTTGTCTGTCTCCCATGTCAGTATATAAGTTCTACAAGGGTGGAGGTAATTTGTCAGTTTTGCTTACTGATGTTTCCCAAGTGCCAACACATGTGCCTGGCTAACAGTGCTCAGGAAATACTTGCCAAGTGAGTGAAGGCATTTCCCCATGCCTGCTGTTGGCTGAGCCCTGGAACAGCTTCTTATAGCATCCCTGCCAGACCTCCTATGTGCCCCAAACCAAACTCATCTTTCTCCATCGTCACGCAGTGACCCAAGCCAAGATCCTGGCTGTCATCTCTTCAGCCCCTCCCCCACTGCCAGCTCCCGCCTGTGCCCCACTCAGTCCGCCACCAAGTCCTGTGGAAATTACATGAACGGTATCCCCTTGCCTGGCGCAAGGTGGCAGGCCTTCCACCCCACCAAAATCACCACCAGCCTCAGGCCACCCTGATCAGAACCGAAATGGCCAGGCCAACCTGCTGCAGCCAGCAATGACCCCGCCACGGACACCGCCCTCCGGTACCGGAGTGGACAAAAGTGAGAAGTGCGTGAGTGCCTGGACGCAGTTTAAGAACCCGCTGTAAGCCAGAGGATAATCAGAAGCTACGCACTATTAGGCATAAAAAGAGAGCCTTTTCTTAATCCCAGCCAGACACAGTTTGGCTCACAGAAAGATCATTTTGTTTCAAGTGAGAATGCTCAGGGTTGATAAGTATGGGCAGCAACAC